>OX244272.1:24826672-25246672 GCA_945867215.1 Epinotia demarniana | reverse complement strand
AAGTAACACATCAAAGCAGTATAACAGCCGAGTTACAGCATTTGTGTATCGTTTTGGCATTTTGAGTTAGTTCTAAAGTAGCATTATAAACGTTTATACGGCTATTGTAGTGCTTATTTGGGCACAAATTTTACTGCTTTAGATCCTAAAAAGGTTCACAATAGTTGTTTAATTGCATGACAGGGGCATTATACAAGCATTATTGTGGTCAAAGAAAGTGTCAATCGCATTAAAGCAGCATTATTATAGTCAATGAAGTTGCCAATGACATTACAGAAGCATTAAGCCGGCAATATTATTGATAATGAACATGTTAATTGCATTACAAAAGCATTAGACTAGAATTAGAATGTACTAAAAGAATTATAAATGTTCACATGTAGGCCTACATCAGTATAAAAATTTCATCGATCGAATACATCGCTAGTACAAATGTTAATTGTCTCGCAATAATATATAATAAATGGATGCGTGAGTGTTCAAAACTGACAGCAGTGACGAGTGTTTGCAAAATTTATGATAGATGGTAAAGTGTTTAACTCTTTAGTTATTTTATGCCTTCAAATATTACTGCGCAATGTAGTTTACTGTAAATGTCTATATATGTTTCATTCAATATTTTCACGCGCCTTCGATATTTTGTGGTTTTTATATAAAGTGTTATATAAAGATATTTGTGAAATAACCAAAACATTTTTTTTGTTGCTAGTATACAACGAATTTTGCATTAATGACATAATAGTTTTCGTTGGGCAGTATTAAATTAAGTTATATCATTATTATTCAGGTATATTGCTTGTATAAATAGGTCCTCATGGTAATATTTTTTGGTTATAATATTAAACAAAATGGTGTCGGGCTATAGCAGCCCGGTGAGCCTTTAAAAAGTCCAATTAATGCCGCAAGCAGTAGAAATACTCACATGTGAACGATTATTAAGCCAGGGGCCAGAGAGAAGACTTTTGGTGAACCACTGTGGTGCCGTTGTCTATAAAGTAGTTATATATGGGTTCATTATATGGATGCATTATAATGGAAAGAAAGTATGCTATTAAGCAGCTTTAGGCATTATCTTATTACTTAAAAATGCTATAGTAGGCCTTAAGGCATAAAAAACAGCTGAAAGCTGTATATCGGATTTACGTGGCATTATAATGGTTCACGTTTATGCTATTAAACAGCATTAAGCATTTAAATACTACTTAAAAATGCTATTGTAGATCCAATGGCACTAAAAACAGCTGAAAGCTGTACAATTGCGTTGTGGTTTGCTGCACTAAAACTAAAGGCTTTATAAAAGCATTTTGATATGCCATTATCTAACCGTTATACAGTGTAAAGCATCATAATGGTTTTCAAATGCCAATATAAAGCGTCAAGATGCTCGGTGAACTTATATAAGAGTTTATACGAACCTTAAGTTCTACATAAGTTTACTAATCGTGTGATAAAATGCTTTCTGTGTTACTTGGGTAGCCAGTCTGGTTATGATAGGGACAACCACATTTCTAGCAATCTTCAAAAAAGTTGTAGGAATGTTATCCCAACCGGGTGCGCTGTCACTTTTGAGGCTCATCAGAAGGCAGTCTACTTCTTCAGGGTACGTGTCCAGGAGTACAAAAGAGGAGGGGATACTTGGTAATTGGTTGAACATGTTGGAGCATGGGTTACAGAGGGGGTCAGGAGAAATGGCTTCAGCCAGATTCTTGCCCACAGTTGCAAAATAAGTGTGTACATAATTTATGGCATTTATGGGATTTGAGTTAGTGTTTAGTAATTCCGTGCCTTGTTTTTCTTTTGGTTTGTAATTAGTGATTTTTTTGATTGTCTTCCACAAAACTTTAGGATTTTTAGTTGATTTAGCAAGCAGATCTCTCTCATATTTTCTTTTCAGTTTTTTGATGAAATTGTTACAGAAATTACGGTATCTCTTGTAGGTGACTTTAAGGATCTCATTTTCAGGGTCAGAACGAGTTTTGAGTCCCATTTGATTTCTATTCCTGATGCATTTGAGAACTCCTGGGGTAATCCATGGTTTAATAATCTTTTTGTTTTTGGGTAAAATCTTAACAATTTTGCTCTCATCCAGTGATTTTACAACGCATTCTATGAGCTTTTGTATGATAAAGTGGTGATCGTCACTAAATAAGAGTGGATTTAAGTTAAACTCAAGTAGGTTTCGGAGGGCCTGGGAGTAGTCACAGGTTTTAGTTGTAATCGGGATGCTTTGTTTCACAGTTTTATAGAGGGCTAAGAAAATGGTTAAATGGTCAGTGATGGTCGTGTTTATTACTGCTGAGCAAGCTGTGATTTGATTTAAATTAATTTTTACCATAAAATGGTCTAAACAGCTGTTTTCTCTCGTAGGAAAAGTGTGACCTGGGAGAAAGCCATGGGTGGACAGCATATTTAGGTAATTATTTCTGTTAGCTCGTTCTTGCGGCGATTCTTGTGTGCGTGCGATGAGATTTATATTTATGTCTCCTGTAATTACTATGGTATTAAACGTTTTTATGGTTTCTAGGTGTGCACACAGGGAATCTATAAAGTTAGAAGCATTAGTATTGGATGGGGAACGATATATACCTATTATAATAGCGTTGTCTAATTTTATTTGTATACAGGAGGCTTGGTCAAGTTTGATTTCACACGAGAGGGAAACAAATCTACAGCTAGTATAGCTAACCACACCGTCATTCTGATTATGGTAGTTAGTTGTGGCAAAGGAAGTGTAGTTAGGTATGCCGGGTACTGGTCTAGATTTCTTTAGTCTACACTCAGTTAGGATCATAATGTCAGCGCAAAAATCTTGTTGTTGAGATAAAGTAATTTGAAGGTTGTCAAGATTGCTGTACATATATGCTACGAATGTTTTGAGATATTATTCGAAGGGTTTGATCATTTTTAACTAGGGGTATATGTTTAGAGAGATTCTGGATGTCACATTCAAAAGAGCCAATAACTTCAGTTTGGTCCATGTCATTTATAGTTGCTAACTGACTATCCATTATTTTTATGGAGGAAGGGAGCAAGGAAGTGTGGAAGCAGGTGAATATGTATAATTTAAATGAGAGTATGAATATTTTAGTTTGTGCAAGCGTTGGAGGTGTAAGGCCAGGAGAGCATGGATTATTGGAGTAGGATTGTAGTTGAGTACGACTAAGTGTAAGGCGTATCCACTTTATGGGGTGAAGTTTTCGATGTATTAGTCTTAGACTAGCGTAAAGGCAGGTGTAATAGTAGTGTGTGTGCGTGTGGAGTGTGGATGTAATTACAGTTGTAGGCTTATTTGTATAGTAGCTATAGGTTTTAATAGCAGATGACGACCTACCAGGATCACATAGATCAAGGTGAGTTTCTCTTAAGTACAAAGTATTCATTAGATAAACATTATCGGCTTTTTTTTTTTTCCTTTCGTAACTTCCTAAGTTGGGCCCCGAAGGGGCCCTCAACTAATTGCCGATGACACAGGTAGTATAAAATACACACCAAAAATAAAAACAATATGTACAAGAAACAGAAAACCATAAAAAGGACAAACTTAAAACTAAAAACTATTTACAACTAAAGATACTACCTTAAAACTTACAAACATCACTAATACAAACATAAAATTTGCCATGCACACATGCAAAGACAGAAATATACGAGAAAACATGCAAAAATTACGATACAAAATAATCATTTACAAAGTATATACAGCCATAAAAAGTTGCTTAAAAGGAGCAAAGGAGGATAGAAATTATCATAATAGGTTACATTAAGTAGAAGTAGAACCGGAAGGAGGACGAGTAAAGTGACGGACGCTACGTGATTGGAAGTAGCGCCTCGTCAAGGAAGGCCTGTAAGGAACAGAAGGGACAGTCGAAGATAGGGAAAGAGAAAGAGGGAGAGTGTCGTCATCAGGTGGGTGGGTGAAGCTGCGAGAAAAGTCACCCACCACGTCATCGTCCATATTGAGGTCGACAAGGGATAAGCCCGTGAGCCCGTCCGCGCGCGCCGCCCCGCGGCGCCTCTGCTGCCGTTCCCGGGCGCGGAATTCTATGTCGTAATCAAGTTCAGCCTTCCGCTCTAGGGTGATAGTATCGTCCGGGTCGCCGAGGACGTGTCTGGGCCGGCGGTCCCGGCGCTTGGGGTCCAGCCCAGGCGCATAGTCAATCGCCCTTTTGATGAGCGGATTTCCACTAAGTGCCGCCTTTTCAAAGTACTTAGTGGAAATCCGCTTCATGTGATCCGCCACCAAAGGCATAAATAAGTCCGCATGTAACCTTATGTTACGCACATAAAACGGGGCGTTTACAGACCGCCGCAAAAACTTATTTTGCAGGGTCTGCAAACGTCCCAAGTGCGTTTTAGCGCAATGCGCGAACGCTACACTCGCGTAGCAGAAAACTGGCCTGATACACGCCTTATAGATCAGTAGTTTGTTCCTTACAGACAAGCTGCTGGACGGCCTAAGGAGGTGGAACAATCTGCTTAGATAAAAGGACGCCCTGTCCCGCACGACACTAAGGTGTTTGGCGAAAGTCAGTCGCCTGTCCAGGAGAACCCCGAGGTACCGTACGTGGGTAACCCACGGTATGACCCTCCCGGACAGGGACAGCACCCCATGCCGTGCGGTCAGAGCATCGTATCCTAACCTCTGAGAGAAGACCACCGCGGCACTCTTCTCCGGATTTAACTCCACTCTCCAGGCGCGGCACCAACTCCCGAGAGAGTCGATTGCGCGCTGGAGAAGAGCTCGCAACCTATCTGGATAAACATTATCGGCATTTCCGAGGTTATCCAAACCGTCAGGGGCAAGGTTTCTTTCATAGGTACTAGGGTAACATGACATTGTTGCAGGTATTGAGTTACTTATTTGTAGATTCGGATGCAGACTTTCGTAGTTGCAACACATTACCCTCGGCGGCTTGGAACACTCAAAGATACCAGGAACACATACCATAATAGTAATAATCGCTAGTCACTTGTTTGCCGGGCGCGAAGGCCGGGACCAGCTGGGGGCAGTGGGGGGATTTGAGCCAGCGGGGTTATTGGAGCTTGCGTCTCTTGCCGGACGACTTTCATTATTTAAGCGCTGGATCTGCGCTTCGCTCGTCACCGGAATGATCGCTGAGCCGTCTGTCTTCCTCAGGTAGACCTTGCCGTAGCTTGTCCAGCAGTGTTGGTAGAGGCCACCCTTCTTCAGCTCGCGGGCCAGGAAGAGAAGACGGGATGCTTGTGGGGTGAGCTGCTCGGCGACGTAGATGGGAGTTTCCACAGAGGCCTGCAGGCCCAAATGTCTCGCGCATATTTTTTCCGCGTTTTTATTGTTGAACTCTTTGCATTTTTTCAACATGTCATTTTTTACAAGCGTCGATGTGGTTTCTAATATGATGTTTGATGTAGTGGAGTTCTTTTTTTTGTTCTTTATACGGTATACATCATTGATTTCCGATTTGGTAATGGGGTAGGCAATGGTATTCCCGAGCTGGGCGACCATGGTAATCAGGTTTCCTTTAGTTTCTTTTTTTTGTACCGGGACATTTTTAATCTCTAGACTAGCCTTGCGCCCGTCTCGGAGCAGGTCGACGATTTTATTTTCGAGCGAGGCAATGTACCGCCTGTCCTCCACGGCTTCCGATTCTAATTTCGCAATTCTTTCTCGGGATTCCTCGTATAGGAAGCTTGCAGAGTTGTACACCCTGAAATCGTGCGCAATCACTAACTATTTTAAGCTTTGTCTGCAATTCACAGTGGAGATGCTTCCTTCTAGTACTCTCCCGCATATATTTTTATTCTACAGTCTCGTATTGATCTAGACCTTTAACACGGTCAGTGAGGAGCATCAAGATATGTATACAAACAATCATACAGACAGATATACACATTAATCATAAATCTTCGCGAAATATTCCTTCAAAGAGATATACTTAGGGTCTATCTAGTAAATAGCATTTTAGCTTCTCATGCCGGTTCCCAATAATCAATCCACGGATAGTTTTCCTTAAGTACCAGCAGTTACATTTTGGCAGATTACCCGTAGAAAATGTGTCAAAATGTAACTGTTGGTAAGGAAAACTATCCGTGGACTGATTATTGGGAACCGGCCTTAGAGAAGTCATTAGAATTATTACATTGTTTTATGTCCATTACTTAGTAAGTTAATAGTTACTTACGATAATAGTGCCGAAAATAGGAAATTCGCAACGAGTGGTCATAAATTAAAACACGACCGAAGGGAGTGTTCTAAATCGACACGAGATGCGAATTACCTATTCGCACGTGTATCGTACAACGTGTTCTTTAAAGTTTCGACATATGCATGAAAAGTGCTCTTTTCCGCACTAGTGCGGTAAAGTAGCACCATATGAACTGTAAAGATTATTATTCCATTATATTCAATGCTTCTCTTAAAAAGTATATTCCTAACTATCTCCCTGTTATTCCTTAAAGCATGCAGTCTGTTATTGTTTTTACACTGATAGTTTGATTTGTTCTTATACATAAATGAATATCGACGGTGGAAAGGCAAAACCACTGAAGCGACATTTTGGTCAAAATAGAGTTATATATATCGTTGAAATCAGCGAATTTTTCTCCATCGTTTGAGCCGGGTTACACGACGATCTGATGACTTTGGTGTCGCTTAAAGTAATACAAAAAAAGCGGCATATTTGAAAAACCTTACTTTATGCGACAAACAATTTGAGTTAAATCTAACCTGTGTCACTTAACCGTATACAAAATCATACCCGTGGTCGCATACAGTATTTTTTGAAATTGCTCAGTTTCGCTGTTATGTCGCTATAGTGTTTATTCTAGGTACATATTTCATAAGATAAGGTACTTAAGTGTTTCTTCCGGAAATGATGGAAATAAGTGTTGTCGGTTAATTGAAAGTTGCAAAATTTACCATTGTATTTCATTACTTTAAGCGTACAACAACACTCATAATTTTGCCGAAGTTGTCGCTTCAAGTAATTTCTAGAAACCTCAATAGGTCCCCGTTAAGTGAATATCGTAAGAGGTATTATGGCGCTTAAAGTGTGATCCAAATCCGTGGAATGTCGTTGAAGTGAATCGTTTTAGCGTGATATACCCGCGAATGGTGTTTTTATAAATGATGTCTAATGGAGACGGTCGCTTCAGTCAGCGACAAGCATTGGAGGGAGGTGGTTGTATCTCTGTTTGCTGCCATATTAAGCAACTGGGGGCGTATGCTATTCCATGAAACTAGTATAATTATTCATGTTTTAGGTAGCTAAGATTATTAATTATTAGTGATTTGTAAGGAACCAGTATGCAGTTCTTAAAAGTATAATTGAAATATTATGTTTCCAGCAGGCATACTCAATTAAGTATGAATTATACCATACCTACTATATATTTTATTTATTTATTTATTTAAACTTTATTGCACAAATAAGAAGTACAAATGGCGGACTTAATGCCTTAAGGCATTCTCTACCAGTCAACCACAGGGCTAAACAGAAAAGCTTATAGGTGCAGGCAGCTGACAAAGAAAACACAAATGGAAAGGATAAGGTAGCCAATGAAATACATTTCCTAATATAATAAATAAGTACATTTCCTAATATAATAAATAAATACATTTACTTACATAGATACAAAAATATAATATACATACATACATATTACTTTGCGTACCCAGTGCAAAAAAACTATGCCACTAAACTAACCAGAGATATCGTTGAGAAAATGCTTGCGCAACATGCGCTTGAAGGTGAGTTTCGTTTGAGCTTGTCTGATAGTAAGCGGGAGAGCATTCCAAAGCCGAATGGCCTGGACAGTGAAGGAATTACTCATAAATCCAGTGCAGTGAGAGGGGACTACAAGCTTCAGGCTACGGGACTGGCGTAGAGTACCACCAGGTCGGGCGGTTACAAATTTAAATTTAGACCTAAGATAGCTAGGCGCAGCTATGGAAAACAGCGTACAGAGAACTCGTAATGACCTTCGTTTACGAATGGGGAGCCATTTAAGTTGACGGCGAAAAGTTGATATGTGGTCATATTTACGAAGTCCGAAAATAAATCTGATGGAGTTATTAAGTAGACGCTCTAGTCTGTCCAGGGAAACCTGGGTAATATTAGTGTAGCACACATCAGCATAATCAATAATGGGCATAATGAGAGCTTGAACTATGAGAATTTTAGTGCGGACAGGAAGAAAATGTTTGAAGCGGTAAAGCGCTCTAAGTGTGTTAGTCACTCTGCGGCAAACGTCAGACACTTGAGGTTCCCACGTTAGCCCGCTGTCAAATATCAGCCCCAGGTCTTTCACTTGCGACGACAGGGGAATAAGAACATCCTCGTAGAAGATCGGATTCAGGTTGGAGACGTCGGTTAAGGCAAGTAGGCGAGGGCTACCGAGCAGTATGGCCTGGCATTTACTTGGGTTAACGGCAATCCCAAAAGAGCGAGACCAAGTAGAAATTCGTTTCAAGTCATCGTTTACATCCCCTATCGCACGATCCAGATTTCCAACGCTCGCACGGGTATACAACTGCAGATCGTCAGCATAAAGATGGTAAGAGCAGGCAAGGTTTGAAACAATCAAATTTATAAATATTGAGAAAAGGAGTGGTGAGAGAATGCCGCCCTGTGGTACCCCAGAAGCCAGTGGACACCAATCTGAAAAGGACTTATCGACGCGAACGGATTGGCGCTGATTTTGAAGGTAAGAGGCAAACCAGTCAGCCGCCGATGATGAGATTCCCAAGTGCTTAAGAGTCGCCAATAATAGATCATGGTCAACTGCATTAAATGCATTAGAGAAATAATTTGATATATTATGGAAATATAAAGTAAATACGAAGCTCTCGGACGTTTGCATTATATCCTATATGAATTAAACTATCGAAATCACTACCTATACCGAATTCGTTATTCTGTATAATTAGTCAATACCCATTATTATGAATATTATTTAATTTTAACCAAGTAAATCAAAACTTAATAATTCGTCATCGTCGAAAAAGTCGAATAAGTTAATCACTTTTAGATAGAAAAATATTGGAACGCGCTTAAATTGAATTAATGAAATAAACTGGATTGAATAGACGTTTTTTAATTTATCGAATAATTGAATACCGACCAGTGAAAGGGAAAGTAGGGTAATTTGATATACTGAGAAAAATACACACAATTAATTATTATCTTGACTCCATTTTGTTAATTTCTTGTAGTTTCTATTTCACCAAAATCACTTTTGTCGAACCCTAGTTGGTTTTCCTCGTTTTATTTAGAACTCGGTGATTAAAATCTAGATATAAGTTGTTTAGTAATAGTATATATGTTTTTCTGTTATTAAATGTCTATTCGGAATTTTTGAGAGAAGACCACCGCGGCACTCTTCTCCGGATTTAACTCCACTCTCCAGGCGCGGCACCTACTCCCGAGAGAGTCGATTGCGCGCTGGAGAAGAGCTCGCAACCTATCTGGATAAACATCTGGATGGCATTTCCGAGGTTATCCAAACCGTCAGGGGCAAGGTATCTTTCATAGGTACTAGGGTAACATGACATTGTTGCAGGTATTGAGTTACTTATTTGTAGATTCGGATGCAGACTTTCGTAGTTGCAACACATTACCCTCGGCGGCTTGGAACACTCAAAGATACCAGGAACACATACCATAATAGTAATAATCGCTAGTCACTTGTTTGCCGGGCGCGAAGGCCGGGACCAGCTGGGGGCAGTGGGGGGATTTGAGCCAGCGGGGTTATTGGAGCTTGCGTCTCTTGCCGGACGACTTTCATTATTTAAGCGCTGGATCTGCGCTTCGCTCGTCACCGGAATGATCGCTGAGCCGTCTGTCTTCCTCAGGTAGACCTTGCCGTAGCTTGTCCAGCAGTGTTGGTAGAGGCCACCCTTCTTCAGCTCGCGGGCCAGGAAGAGAAGACGGGATGCTTGTGGGGTGAGCTGCTCGGCGACGTAGATGGGAGTTTCCACAGAGGACAAACCAGTCAGCCGCCGATGATGAGATTCCCAAGTGCTTAAGAGTCGCCAATAATAGATCATGGTCAACTGCATTAAATGCATTAGAGAAATAATTTGATATATTATGGAAATATAAAGTAAATACGAAGCTCTCGGACGTTTGCATTATATCCTATATGAATTAAACTATCGAAATCACTACCTATACCGAATTCGTTATTCTGTATAATTAGTCAATACCCATTATTATGAATATTATTTAATTTTAACCAAGTAAATCAAAACTTAATAATTCGTCGTCGTCGAAAAAGTCGAATAAGTTAATCACTTTTAGATAGAAAAATATTGGAACGCGCTTAAATTGAATTAATGAAATAAACTGGATTGAATAGACGTTTTTTAATTTATCGAATAATTGAATACCGACCAGTGAAAGGGAAAGTAGGGTAATTTGATATACTGAGAAAAATACACACAATTAATTATTATCTTGACTCCATTTTGTTAATTTCTTGTAGTTTCTATTTCACCAAAATCACTTTTGTCGAACCCTAGTTTGTTTTCCTCGTTTTATTTAGAACTCGGTGATTAAAATCTAGATATAAGTTGTTTAGTAATAGTATATATGTTTTTCTGTTATTAAATGTCTATTCGGAATTTTTGATACCTAGGTAGTCATTAGTTTTGATACCAAGTCAAGATAGTAAAAGAAATGAGTAGAAAACCCTACGTCCTACGTCATAAATAAGATTGAACAATTGTTCTTATTGTTTTTTTATTTCTTTTTATTTATTTAAACTTTATACCTATTAGTAATTCTTATTGACCTCTTTAGAATAAATAAAAAATAACAAAGTCATAAGTAGTTATGCTGGAAATATATCACTTTGCCAATTTAAAATATTGAATAAATATTTTAATTTTATTACAAAACAGTTGCGCTTAATATAGTTGCTTAAATGATTAATCCGGGAACAACTTAAACATAAGTAGTTGCTTCATTCGATTTTCAAGGGTCTGTCGACTGCATGATGGTGTCGCTTCAATGGTTCTTCCGGAAATTTTTTGGGGCAGTTTTCACTTAAGCGACGTTTATTTTCTTATCCACCGTGTTTTAGAGAATAACATTAATTTAATTAAATAGCTATAAAAAAAATGAAATAACCCGTGCATAGAACCCAACTCTTTCAGATAACTAGAAAAAAGTAATGATTTTTTTAGTGAAAAAAAAACTTTAAAACGCTCTCCTGTAAAATTCAAAAAATGTCGCTTCAGTGGTTTTGCCTTTCCACTGTCGATATGCTAATCATATAATGACTAGCTTCTGCCCGCGACTCCGTCCTCGTGGAACTCGTTTATATCGCAGCTCCATACAAACTTCCACCCCCCATTTTAGGAGAGTTGGGGGTTAGAAAGAGACAAAAAGTAGCCTATGTCACTCTCCGTCCCTTCAACTATCTCCACTTAAAAACGTCAATTCGTGGCTCCGTTTTGCCGTGAAAGACGGACAAACAAACACACGCATACACTTTCCCATTTATAACATTAGTATGGGGTTTAGCTTTATCGATACGTAAATGGCTTTCTTTTGCAATATTAAAATAGGGTTTATGAGAACACTGTTTCCCCACACCACCAGACCGTATCTTAGCATGCTCTCAAAATGTGCAAAATACAGTACTTTCAGATCTGTTGAATTTAGAATATTGGACAGATTTTAGATAGCACTAGCTAGTATCTTTCTTAGGATATCTATTTGGTTCAACCATCTCAGCTGGTTACATGGCGTATTCAGTGAATATGTACAGATTTTTCAGGAATCTAATTTAATGGTGTCGAATTTTCACTTTTGTTAGACCTGTGAACTTGTGGAGGCACCTAGACTTTAACAGATTAAAATAATCATTCAAAATTCAAAAACTAGTTTGAAGTGTACGATTATTAAACCATTTTTTATTCGAATTCACTTTATTTGTTTCGCCATGTACATTCCACTATGGAGCTCACTTCTGAGTACCTACATCACAAATACATTTTTTTTCTCGAAAACTATTCATTGGTAATAGAAAGTCTTTGCTCCTTCACTTCAACAAGTTCTACGCGGACGAAGTCGCGGGCGACAGCTAGTTACTTATAAAAATGGATACATTGACCCGAAAAACACGTGTATACTTTACGAGCACGAAACTTTTTGGTTAAGTATTTAATTTTTATTTCGTGTATTAAAGTTATGGATATCAGATTGTTTACAGAACTAATCTACAATATTTTATGTATTGAGACGCTACTGTTGTTACGAGTGCTAGGTTACGAGTATATATGTATAGAACAAATGGCTCTTTTTTGTAATACAACAATTTTATTACGTTCCGGTGGAAAAATAAGTAATAAGTATACAATTTGCACTACAATTTAAATGGTGACAGACTATAAGACAAATAATTCCAAACAGGAGTCGTGTTCTGAGATGGCGGTGAGATGTCAATTTAAATATAGCCGTGACGTGTTGACACTGTATTTAGCAGTTCATTACTGGCGATCTACGATCCGGGTCGGGTTACCGCACCGGCGCCGCGGCACGGGCGCCAGCGGGCGCGGGAGCAGAAGCGGCCGTCCGGGCGGACCACTTGCTAAGGTCATTTTTCAACTAGGTAGAGCAGACGGTCACTAAGCTACGAAGCTACGTGCGTTTTATATAGAAAAGTACCTAGCTCTCTCTGGTCGTGGCTATTACCTAAAATATTGTACAAGTGAGTTATAAACTCACATAGGTACTTATTATGTAATTGTGGAGGTATGTATTTATATGTACCGCCCAGGTCGGGTCCTTTCGTAAGAAGAGCTATTTGTTTGTCTTTGTGATGCCTATTGTATAACAATGTTTAAGTGACCTACATAAATAGAACTTGTTATATATGCATTGAAATAAAAGCTCAATGTCACAAAGCATTCTCTACCAGTCAAGAACATAGCAGATATTCTATGCGAATTTGTATATTAGCGCGTAACTCTCTCACATATTTCGCTAAGCGTTATCTCACGCGAGAGTGCACCAACCAATACGATCCCAATCTAATCTCGATATATCAGTTGCGCGTTCTTGCTGAAACTGAAGTGGATTTCCAGAAACTAAACAGTAAAACCACCCCAACTGTGATCGCTCTCCGCTCGTGCCGTGCGCCATGGAGAGAGTCGCAATTCACCTCCCTATCCACGGCTGTGGTGTATGCAGTCCAGTTTAACTCTGGTCTCCGATTGCGCATAGTTGCTACGAACGTCGGAATCGACTTGTACTAGAGCTCAGCTACCGACGAGTAGAACCAAATTTAGGGGCAGAGAAGGCTGAGCCCGGCCGGCTGGCGCGGCGCCGGCGCCCGCGCTTCCGTTGCGCTGAGGTTACACCAACACAACACCCGACACGCTTGTTGTCTACGACGGCCTGACAGACCACAGTCTGACCTACACTTATCTCCTTGTATGTCACTTGATAACTGCTCTGTAGGTAGACCCGTTTTTGGTACGTAAGTCGCGGAGGCCATCTAAGACCGGAATTATCCAAAACGAGAGTAGAGTCAGATGGCTAACTAGTACATACCTATGTAGATAGATATATAGATAAAACGTTTAGTTGTTTGCTACAATCACACAGAAACAGAAACAACATATCGTACAAAAACAAAATTATGACAAATATTCGATTCTCAATATGGGACAGAATAGATATACTCGTAATTACAAGGTTATCATGCATCACGTTTTCATTTAAATTTAAATGCTTGCACCAAATGTTTCTGTTTTGCCCAATGGTTGACTGGTAGAGAATGCCTTATGGCATTAAGCCCGCCATTTGTACTTTATCTAGTATTGTGCAATAAAAGTTTAAATAAATAATAGTAACATAAAAAAACAACAATAAAAACATACAATTTGCTGTGTGTGCGTTGCAGCAAAACAAAAGGGCTCATGGCTCAGTTGTACGCTTCGCTTTTTCGAGAGCAGCACTGATATTCTGCCTGAGCCCGAGCCACGCACGGAAGCTTACAATATAAAAAAAGAGAAAATCAAAACTGTACTAAAAGAAAAACCAATTATAGCATTCTTCTATTAATGCCAGGCGAAATTCAATGTTATGACGATACGTCGCGCCATCCTGTGTGAAGTGTAGTGTATGTATAGGTGAGTGATCAATATCACGAAATAGATGGTAACAAAATAAATGATAATTATAATAATATACATGTGCTCTGTGGGTATGGTGTGGTGTTTCCTTTGACGCTTCCCAACTGTCCCAGTATTGTTACGTTAAGTGCGACAGAGTGACTAAAATGATCATCTATTTTTGAGGTTGACTGTACCAAAAGTATACACTACGCCACCGCTACAGGCCACGTACTCGTATATACAACACGCGGCGTCAGTTCCCCGTGAATGCTCGCGTGACATGTGAGGACGACAACTGTACCTATAGATGACGACACGTATGGAAGCAGTGCGGGGAAGCAGTAGGCCTAAGACACGTATGGAAGCAGTGCGGGGAAGCAGTAGGCCTAAGACACGTATGGAAGCAGTGCGGGGAAGCAGTAGGCCTAAGACACGTATGGAAGTAGTGCGGGGAAGCAGTAGGCCTAAGACGTCGACCATGTGGTTCATTGTAGGTACTTACCTAGTCTACAAAATATACACACTGACATTATTTCCATATATGTATACTTTTGGTGGTTTGACATATAAATATGTAGGTAATATTGAATTCGCGGCCGCAACTTAAATGAGCCAGCCCAGTGATGAAAGAGCCGCTGATGCTCTCTGTTGGATCAACATTGTACAGCCTAATGTTTTCAATATTTACACTGATAACAATCGAGCGTGTAGTGTATTCTGTTGTCTGTGTAGTATGTGGATACTCGCGTCTCTCGACCGCCGCCTAAACAAACACGCAGCTTCCGCCGAGACATTAGACATTTTGCAAAAAGTCAACATAAGTATTAAATTGCAGAGTTGATCCGAATATCGGTATTCCCACGAGGTGGCGCCAGTTTTTTTTCCCAAATTGGCTCTGCGGTGAATAAATAGTATTTTCAAACCTTTCTCCATCTTCAAGTAGCAAAACGGATAAACGGAAACAGGTAAAATTGGTCGTTAGATTATATTATTGAACGACAGGAAGCTTTTAAAGCTTTAATTTTAATGACGGGGGGTATTTTCTCAATCCCATTTCACCGGCCGGCCTGTATATCTACAATAGGTATCAGCACGGGGTGTGTAATATTTCATATAAAAACAAATTGTATAACAATGAATAGCATGATTTCGGCTTGTATACTCGGAAGTGGGCAAATTGCATTAAAAAAAACTATTTGCATCATTTCATCGATTATAATTATCAATTTTAAGATTTCTAATTATATAATGAACAATCGCTATAATGGACACGATGTACTTATTAATATTTCATGCTCAAAATGAATCAAAATTCCGAATTTCAATACACCGAATAAAGTCCAACTGTATAATAATAATCCAAAATATAATAATTTCAAATTCCCAGCCCTACTAAAATACCTATTTTCATAATTCCGAATGTCATTACACCGACCAATAATAAAAAGTCCGAAACATCACGCTTTGCAAGTTGTACACATTTACTTATATAATTATGTAAGTATCAGTTAGTAAAAAGTGGTCGGTTTAGTTCAAATATATTTATTTGCAAAAAATACAGTGGTAGGATATTACAAATTGGATACGTTCTGTGTATTTTGCTTGCAAGCAAGCGTGCATATATTTTTAGTAATTTGAAATTAATTCACATGTCAACATCAAAATAAATAGGTAGAAATAATCATCAAAAATTAAATTAAAATTAAAAACCAATGAATACAGGAATTTAAAATAATCATAAATAAAACACAGTTTTGATCACTATACTAAATGCATATTGTGCCAAAAGAAATTAGTACACATAAACGTTCCAGCAGATGTGATTTGTGATGGGTTTGTCATACATGAGTGTAATGTTATTTGAATGTTATGATCAATCAACATATGCATTTTGTTTTTATGACGACTGAACGTCATCGTCACCCATCAGTACGTGTAGCTAGAATGTTTTAATTTACATATATAGTTTTATCTTTATCGCTGTGGCTTTTCATGAATAGATGCATTCGAGATGTGGTGCTGGCGGAAAATATATCCACGCCTATCCACTATATGCATGCAACGACTCCTCCAGTATTTCGGACACGTGGCCAGACGAGAACATGATAAACTGGAAAAACTCATAGTTGTGGGACACGTGGAAGGAAAAAGGAGCCGTGGAAGATCACCAACCCGTTGGACCGACGCAGTAGAAAATCTGCAAAGGAAACTTGCAGACGTCTATCCGGATGGCCTAAAACCGATTGGCCTGGAGAGCATTAGTGCGCAAAATAACGACCTCAGTTATGAGGATGCGACGAAGAAGAGATTCATGAATAAAACTTAATTGATAGATAGAGCTGAAATCAGAAGGTTCAAGTCCTTTCCTGGTGTTCCTATATCAATGGGTATTTAATAGCCGAGCTTCCCCATCAAGCCTCGCGGAGTCAGCATGACACGCAGCTCCGACGCAAAAACAGGTAATAGTTTTTTTAATTAAAAGGAAGCGTTGTAATGAAGTTGTCGTAATAACTAGGCTAGGCGGCGGCGACGGGCCCGCTGTTGCTGGGGTGCACTGTGTCAATCTTTTATTACAATTTGATATTAGTAATCAATTCTAAATATATTTTTTTGGCTTTATGAACCTAGTAAACTCATCATTTTGACCGGCTTAGCTTATTTGGTTGTGACCCTGCCTACGAAGCTAGAGGTCCCGCGGGTTCGAATCCCGGTAAGGGCATTGTTCGAGTACTTGTCAACTCTCACAATTACTTGATAGGTTTCTTGATGGTAGATTGGAACACGAAAGACGAATTCTTGATTTAATATGATTTAATCTTGATTTATTCAACTTCATAGGTGTACACACTTAATGAATATCGAACGCGAAGTGAGGTGAAGTGAATTATAGGCTAATTACGAAATATTATACAAAGCAAATGCTGATGGTGCATTTGGTGCAAATGAGTGCTATGACGCACGCGCTATGTACTTCGTACAAGCATTAATTTGTGTAATGAGCACGAATTCCAAAGTCATGTTTTCTATGTATTTAAGTATTTATTTATGTTATTTGTTACGCTCTATTTCTCATGGTGAAGATTATTACTATGGGTCGCCACCTTCCCTAACATATGGTTGAGGGAGGCGATGGTTGAGATATGCGTCATACTCGTGAACGGGTGCTATTTGTGGAGTCCGGTCCGGACTGTTCATGCTTGCAAGGGCATAGTACCTAACTCCTTAAATACTAAGTAGTGTTCTTTTCTTATTATCGTATTGACGAGAGACATCATTCCGATCTTGACGCATTTTATAGTTATTGACCCTGTACATCAATGACAATATTACATTAATGTTCCTTTTTTATTGTTTTGCTTTGACGCTTAGAGACCGTGTGACCGCGTGTAACTTCTTGTTAATGCACAAACCTTATATCGAATTCCATTCATATTCATATTAATTTATTCATTGTTGTCACATATGGCACATATATACAAGTAAGTCATGGAGACAGGTGGTAGGTTTTAATCTTTAAATTTAATGGTCATATTTTTCCATTTTATTTTGTTTTCATTAACTTTGTGACATTAAGTGTGTTAACCGTTTATATCGGTCCTTAATCTACAAATTTTAAATTATTAATGTGTAAGATTATTATTATTTTATTGTAAGATTATTATTTTTTATTTTAAATTACCGTTTGACATGTAAAAGTGCCCTTGTGGTCTATTTGCAGAATAAATAATTGATTCTGAATTGATTTTATTCTTCCCGTAAGGTAAGGTAAGTTTCCTATCGCAACCGATTGTTTTGCCAATTATATGTTATTATTTACCGCCGTCTAAGAGAGCGCTGCGCCGGCGCGGGGAGCAAATATTTATGAACATGAGCATGCCACAGCTATTTATATCGCCTTAAATCCGCTAAAAGGACCCCAACAGGAGTTCGTGTTCTTTGATCACTACACTCCGTCACAAAAGAATTTTTCCTTTGTCAGTATCGGCGATGATTGACGGCCTATTCGCGGCGCGAACACAACCGACGCTTCCTTGCGCCCCTACAACAAGAAAACAGATAAAACTCACTCATATCCATTCAAAAATAAAAGCGAGGGGCAGTGTTACAACGTGTAGTTATAAAGTTGTCAATATGCGAAGAAACAAATGAGAGTTTACGATATTCTAAAGCCAAGCAGTTTCATTCTGAACCCAACGCAGTAAGATTTAAGGTGTATAGCTCGCTCGTGGCACGCCGTTGTAAGTGTGCGCTAGTCTAATAAGTGTAGGCTTATTCGTCTTTGGAAAATGAGTTTCCTTGCGGAGGTGGTGGTGGGGGGTAATTGTCGCGGATCAAAGCGGCGCTTGTCGCAGAAGGTCGTAAGCGCAGTCGGCGGGCGCCGGGCAGCGGGCTGTTTGAGTGAGCGGCGGCGGCGCGTCTGATCCGCTGCGGGCGGGTCTGCGTGCGGAAAGGAAGCGATTTGACTGTCTGATGCAAAGGCTCCGAGTTCGCTTTCAGTGGGTAACAGGATTTTTTTTTCTTGATTTATCAATGGGCTTGTCTACTACCTACCTACCTACTCATTCTTGGGTGATTCATTTGGTCTAACGTAATTACTATCTGCACGGTGTATTTAGGTACTACCTATACGACTTTTTATTTTTAAAACGAAATGTAGATTAACACGACTGTAGACAATGGTGTAGTATAAAAAAGAGGTAGGTATGTTGTCTATACGAAATACCGTGTTTATAAATGGCCAAGCTTGGATATGACACACTAATAATGGATGTGAAATGAGAGCAGGACGGACGATCATGCTTATTTCCGTGAGCGATCGAGCGAAGTTTATGTTGTAACACTTGTAACGTACGATGCAGAGAAACATATACTTGTCTCTGTTTTGCTCACAGAAATGGCACACTTTACCGTTTTGCTTGACATCTAGTTGACTATGACTGAGAATGGACAAAGAGTATCAATAAATCAGACTAGACTAGAGTATCAATAGATCAGATTTTTTACAGCTTCAAGGGCCTGTTATTTAATCTTAAGGATGGCCATATGTAGAATAGGCGAATATCCATGTGATGTTTTTATAGGGCCTTTATAAACCTGCATGATAATATGTATATGGGTTCCATTTTTCCTTTTGAGGTACGGCACCCTGAAAACGTACAGAGCATGTAGAACGTTTTTTTTTATACGAAGTGTCTAATTACTTTAAGTACCTATCTGTGACTATATTTATTTTTATTTTATAGTTTGTGGCAATATAATCTAATTTCCGACCGGATACGTGGGATTCCATTATTCCCATTACCTACACAAAACAAAGTATCATGTTATTCCAGATTCCTCTTTTTGTAGACCTCTCTGTTTATACTACCTATACGTCCTACTATGCATTCTTCTTTGATCGGCTAAGATATTACTTCTCTATCGAACTCACTTTTCGGGTATATTTTTGTTGCACTCAACATGTTCTGGAAACATCTATTATGCACGTAATTATTGTATAGGTATAAAAGTAGATTACTTAAGAATGATACGTTATTCACTGGCTTTTGCTGGCTTTTTTTAGTGCATAATCGCATCACTGACGATGGCATGGTTTTACTTTCGCGCAACAAATCTGACAGCTAATTGACGATGCGAAACTGAGGCCAGTTTTGGTGTCCACTTTTGGAGCGCTTATAACAGTTATAACATATCTACCTCTTTCTATATTACCTCATAGAAAGGAGACCTCAAAATGGTGTCCCGCTTGCTCGCCTACAGCTCAGGGTATTGTTCCCACAACATGCCGTGCTGTTCGCGCGACCACGGACCATACCTACTTGAATATATTTAAATTCCTATCGTTAAATGATTATTTCGGATTAGCAAACGTCCTGAGTTTACATATACGGATCATCAATATTTTTCGAAAGAACAGTGGAAATACCACTTCAGGATTATAACTATGCATATGTTAAGTTGAAAACCGTCTCATTATTTCCAATTTTTTTATACAAGTAGTGAGTAGTGATTAGGTAATACTTATTTAAATGTTCTGCAATAAATTCAATCGTTCAGATTATTAATAAAGTATCTAAGGATAACATAGCTATCTATATCTTTATACTCTGAGATATGCGAAGATTACCTACCTATCATATAATTGACAACTCGTGTGAAATACAATAAAAACACATTTTCAGTGGATATTCATGCTTAAACTGGAATGGATTAGGAACACCTACAGATTATTCTTGTAAGCAGACAAAAAATAAATGAAGCGAAGACTTTGTTTGGGACAGTTTATAGTTTATCTACCTATATTTGTAGCGCAGTGTAGACGAGGGCGCGTCGCGAATCGGGCGCGCGAACCGCGACTACACTCGCGGCGCCTTTTGATTGTTTCCCAGTTTTTGCCACCTGTCGCGTCGCGCGGGTTATTTACGCGGGCTTGTTACCGGTGTTGCCGACTCGCCGCGACAACCACACCACCGCCACTCGCCCTTAATGATAATGATTGCGCAAGCAAGCACAGACAAACTAGCTGCAGGGACCTTTGAGATTGCCTTCTTTTTTGACGACAGTCAAGTGCTTCGCAGATGTCGATATATCTAGCTTAAATAATAAATAAATATAAGGGGACAATCGCACACAAATCGACCTAGTCTCATAGTAAGCTCAGTAAGGCTTATGTTATGGGTACTAGACGACGATATATATAATAGATATTATAAATACTTAAATACATAGAAAACATCCATGACTCAGAAACAAATATTCATGCTCATGACACAAATATTTGCCCTAACCGGGATTTGAACTCAGGACCTTCACCTTCGTGGGCAGCGTCACTACCCGCTAGGCTAACCGGTCGTCACCGGTAGCTCAATGCACCTAAAATCTTTGCTCACGTGTACAGTGTCCTTCGCAAGCGAAATACTTAATACAATGATCATCGCAGAGATGTGAAGTGATGGGCGGGAAAACCGTTTTCTTTGGGTTTGGTACGTACTCACTTTGTACATATCTGACCTACGGTTACGAATCTGCGAGTAGCGATATACGGGACGGGACGAGAGGTGAGCCGCGGCTGGAAGCATGTGAATGGCACAGCACAGGAGCGTGTTTGCCGGAGACGCAGCAGTACCTATTGTTTTAAAGACGATTCGAAACCCGAGCGCGCAGTTGTTTGCTCAGTTCAAACGACACGTCAACAAGAATGGATCGTGGAATTTGTAGGGCTACAGACTGAAGATTTTAAAAACATTATGTGAAGAATACCATTCATTGTAAAAAATTTTTTTTTTCAGCACACTGTCTACTTGGTTACCTATAACTTTCACCATGTTTACATATTGAAAGTAGTAGGTATCGTCAGAGGTAATCTACTTACTTTAATATTGATTAATGGCTTATGGCTTCCACCATGTTTTTTGCTAAGTAGGGGAAGGCGGGGCTTCAATTAACAGAGGTAAGTATTAACAAGCGAATATCTTAAAAACGGTAAACTGCACATCACTAGTGATCGCTTGAATCCATCCCCGCGACAGTGCTGCACAGGTTAGGACTCGTCAGATCTACCCAGGACGCCGTGGGAGCGAGCTGTAACATGTGCCTCCGTTTTTGGCAGGTAACGAACTTTTTTCACTTTACGATTTTTTGATTTAAGGCGAGACAAGTTGAATGAAGCTACATACGCGACACTAAAATAGCACTAGGCGGCGCAACATTATCGTAATTCTCCCCAGAAACACACACCACTACATTTCACGCACACTATCTCACTCTACTGTGATAGGTCACTGAACTCGGTTTTTTTTTTCTTTCGTGACATTGTAACTTTATTCAGTCACCGACCTCCATACCGAAAGTGAAATTGTCAAAACATATTGAAAAATGTCAGAGAGAGAGAGACTTGTAGACGTTTTCGTATTCTGCGTATGTTTCTTAGGTACATTTTGGTTAGGTATTATGAAATATGTACTATTGATAATGCAATAGTACGTTTGATTGGCAATGTTATAGCAACTCTATTCGGTTCTCGCTAAGGCGCAAAATTTCATGAAAATAAGCAATTCAGTTATTAACATTGCTTGAAAATGTTTGGGGTGTTTAACCTCGCTGAGGCTAGATTTTGGTAGGGACTCAGATCGAGCTGGCTTTTTGAGGGGGCGCTTGAGCCTGGATGGATACCTAAATTTGAAAATTTAATTTAATTCCAAAATGAAACTCATCCCAATAGAGGGGTCACTAAGCGATCACGTCAGTCTGAATTTATTTAAGGTTATTAATATTAGGTATAATCCTTATTTTCCTTTTTAGGTTTATGGTGTCGAATAGTCGAACAGTATAGTAGTATTATATAGACTATCAATAATATGCAAATACTAAGTATAAAATACCGTCCTAAAATATAATTATACATTCGGCTTCTACTGCTGTTGTAAGTATTATTACGAAATTGTAACACCAATGTATTTGGTATACCCGTAAACCAATACCAGGCCAAAATATTTTTTTTCTCAAACATGCAATGAAATGTTTCATTGTGTACTAGATGTTTCAGAAAACTACTATTTTGCCTGACCGTGAAAGGGCTAAATATGTACACAGGTATTTTTTTGTGTCAAAACGTAAAAAAGTTACTTAAAGTAAGTTAAAAAAAAGGGATCTTTGGAATGAAAATGTAAAGATTGAATGATAAAATGATGTATAGTATGGGCAGTTATTACAAATATAAAACAATCGCAAATCCACAAGGCAAGGCAAGCCTTATAAGACCCACGCTGCGTCTTACGGTACGTTGTCGTCACTCGAGAACCTTTCCACCCCAACAGCCACTTAAGTTTAATGATTCAGAGGGCTTTTTAGGTTACCGTAGTGCTGCTGCGAATAGCTTAATTTCTGATGCGATCACCCAGAGAAACTCCCACTATAACACTCTCCATTGCTAGCGAGGACCATAGTAAGCGAAAACGTTTCTGTGTTATACCGCATACAGATTAAAGGCTCTAGTCAAGTAGTAGTAGAAACTGCAGAGTATTGGATAAAACATAATGCCGGCTGTACACTCTCGGCGAGACACCCAGAGAAAGACCGAGAACGAGAGTGTACATGAAGCTCTCGCCTTGTCTCGCCCGCTCGGGTCTCGCCTCGGTACATCTCGGTCGCGTGTCGGTTTTTGCGGCCGAGTCAAAGGGCTGTTCCGCGGTTCAAATGACGCAACAAGAGTGTACATGGTGTGCTCTCGTCGAGAACTTCTTCCCCGAGACTCTCGGCGAGAGGTCTCGGCCGAAAGTGTACAGCCGGCATAAAAATATATGTATGTGCGAGAGAAGCTGCCTGAACGCTGACCAGCCGAGTTGGATTCTATGATTGAATTCTTTCTTAAAGTTGGACGTGCCTAACTGTACAGTTTGTCCTCGGTAGGTATATATAACCGTCTACAACTTCGAGCGTAAAATGTCCAATTGAAAGAAAGAAAGAAGAAGGTGTCTTCGCGGCAGTGAATCAGTCGCTGTCTCAGCATTTTGCTGAGGTGTCAGACAGACACCTACAGAGCTGATTTTTAGACAGCACCGTACGTGACCCACGGAACGCAACACATTTATTGACATTTATTATTGTTAACATAATATTTATCAATGTTATGAAATTAACTATTATTATAATTATTCTATTATGTTAATGAGTGTAATGAATGACGATCTTTTTCGGGAGGTAGAATAATATAATATTTTGTATTCGCAGTTAACTCATTAAGCTTTTATTATTAAAAATTAGGAACATGTTAGAAGTTCTCGAAATCTTGACATTTTATGCAAATTGATATTGTAATTTTTAATGTGTAAAAAATAAATTCAAATAATCTTATCTAGATTAGATTAGATCTAGTCTTATCTAATTTACATAAGCAATTTACGTATAGGTAGTCATCGGTTAGAAACTAAAAACATAATAACGATATCTACAAAATAATAATATCTGGTAAGCAACAATATATCGTCAACTCGTGAGGAATCGTGGAATCTGTAAGTTAATTCAAACTAACACTAAGAATCCTCAAAATCTTTGAATCAATGAAAGGTTGGCAACACGCTGGTGATCCTCTTTAGTAGCAACTAGCAAGCGTCCATATGCTTCGATATCTGCTTACCATCAGGCAAACCGTATGCTTTTTTGCCAACAACGTGGTACCAAAAAATATATAAAAGCTTTTAAAGACGTCAATTGCGCAGCTACTTTTGATACTGACTGTACCTACATAAATTCTTTGGTTATTGTACTGACTGCCGTGCTTCCTGGATGGCCCCTTGATTGAGATTCATGCTTGTAAGTAATGTATTTTACATGTATTTCTTTTCTAGGTATAAGATTACAAATTATATGCCATTTATATGTACTACTAGCTTCTGCCCGCGACTCCGTTCGCGTGGAATTCGTTTATACGCAGCTCCATACAAACTTTTACCCCCTCATTTCACCCCCTTAGAGGATGATTTCGGGAATAAAAAGTATCCTATGTCACTCTCCGTCCCTTCAACTATCTCCACTTAAAAAATTACGTCAATTCATCGCTCCGTTTTACCGTGCAAGACGGACAAACAAACAAACAAACAAGCACACACACTTTCCCATTTATGATATTTGTATGGATATGCATAAGTACCTAAATGACCGAGCTCTGCTCGGGTGAAAATAGAGAAAACTATAAGTATAACATTAATTTTTTCGCCTTATCACAAAGGAATACGGTGCCAAACTGTAAAAATAACTCTGAAGTCGATTTTAGCTAAGATCTAAATCAATCATAGTTAGCAAATTCCATTGATTTAGATCTTACATAATTGAATTCTCATTGGCAACCATAAAAACGGCCGTTGAGCTTGCGGGGTAGGCATCCCATCCCTAAATATCTTGCGAGTACGGCACGGAACCCTCGTGAATGAGTCTGACTCACACTTGACTGACGAGCAAGCAGAGTATTAAAGCAGCATAATATAAATATGTCTGGTCTAGTGAATTCCTTAGCCCTGAGGGAGTATGTAAAAAACATGAAACAATTACCTCAATAGTAGGTGTATGTTTTATACCACAATAATAATATAAAAGTATAACATACAATGAAATCATCCAACTTGAATTATTTTATTTTTCTGGTTATTAAATGAAGATAGGCAACCAAATTATGCACATGTATATTATTATGTGCCATGGAATACTTCACTGTTTAGGCGCATTTATTTATTACAATTATTTGATACTTCTTCTAGAGATGCAACGGATAGTTGTTTGGCCGGATACCGGATACCGGATATTCGGCCTGATCACCGGCCGAATCCGGTATCCGGCCGCCGAATATTCGGCCGGCCAAACGATACCTACATTTTAGTTTGGCGGCGGGCGCGTCGTGCAGGTATCAACCTGTTACGTATTACTATACGTAACAGGTTGATACCTACAGGTTCGCGCGGACCGTTTTCTAGGCAAGAAACGACTTTTATTAGGTCAGTGTAAACGATTGGTTGAATGGATACTAATTCTGATCATAGGAATTCTTAACTACTTTAAATGAGGCTTTTTGATAAGTTTAAATTGTACGTTAAACGTAATACTAATAAACGAATATTGATAATTTGTTGTTGTTTTCTTGTATACTAACAATTTTTCAATGTTAAACACCAAACAGAATCACTATTTCACTATTCGGTATCCGGCCGGATAGTGCGCAACTATCCGGTATTCGGCCGAATAGTAAAATAATGGCCGGATAGGCAGGATACCGGATAGCAACCGGATATCCGTTGCATCTCTAACTTCTTCTTTTTCACTCTCACTCAGATCTGCCATGAACACGCTTAGTGACTTTCCGCTACATACGGGGAAGACCACGGGATCGGCAACCAGCGTAGCACGTAGAGATTCTTGGCAATGAATGTGTTAAAAACTTGGGAGTTGAAGTGTAGTTAGGATGTATCTTGAAGAACAGTATTCAATCGGGTGACACTATTTCGTCTTGATTTGACCACAATAAACGCAATTGCATCATTCTTGCAAATTCCGAGTAGAGTATCAATATTCTGACACTGTCTTTCCACATTCAATTTGTTAACACTGCAGGGGATTTTACTGGACGGCGTCATTATTATGGCGGGATCACAATATATTATCATAAACGTTATAGTTCGTACACGATTCGATGCTCATTGTAGTTATTTATCATTATTTTATTGATGAAAATTATAAATGTGCTGCCTAAGAAAACCTAAATGACAAACAAATGTCAAATCCAAGTCAAATCTTCCTATATGACAGATGATGGTATGATAAATACGCACACATACACCTTACTAGACGATGTGACCAGCGAATTAAAAAAATACTCCACGTACTAAAGAAACGTATTTGAACTTCTTTCATTAAGAATGGTCTGCAAGAGGAATAATCGGGTTGTAATGGTTGGGATGTGAACGAAATTTTGAGTTTATATTAGCACAAATTGTAAATGTGCCAAATAAACTATTTGGAACGTTTATCCAACCACACGACATCGTATTAATTCTCCCTAAAAATGTATTATTATCAAATGGCTGGTATTAAATTAGCGAAGTATACAATTGTCAAAATGAAAAAATTGCTACAGACGTCCTTCCAGTCCGAGGCCGCACGGCCATCTGCCTACTAGAATGTCTAGAATTCAAGCGAGATGACTTACGCTCACCCGATGTCACCGTGATTTTGTATTTATGTGCTTAATTTCACTAATTCACGATTATTAAAAATAAAATGAGCCCACTTGCTTGTCACATATATAATAAGGAATAAAAGGATACAAAAATAAATACTGAATATTGACTAGGAAAAAAATGGTACAGGTTATTAGTCAACTCGACCTACCGCAAAACGCAAATTGAGACCTGACTTTGCGATCCTAATCCATCGAGGCAAATGAATCAAATCGTGTTTTGGGCCTCATGTGCAGTAGAAAATATCTTCAAATATCATTTAAAGAAGAAACTGTCACATTTTATGTAGTTTTCGCGTAATAAACTACGAAATTCGAAGCCCCATTCTACACCCTTCCTCAAGATGCCTCACCTTAAGCCTCGAATGTTTGATTTATCTGGGCTATTTTTTTTTCAGTGAAGCTTATTTTATTGGTTATTATACTACATGACTTTTGTAACGCTAATGTAAACTATTTCTTCGTTGTGATTTTTTTCATCGAAAAAGTACCCATGGGGCAACTATTAACAAAACAGACGGGGTAACTGTTAACCTGTTAATTCTTACCCCATATGCGGGTAATATGTTGATTTTATATAAAAATACGCTTTAACGAGGCTGTGTTAGAGTAAACATATAGGTATTATATCTTTAATTATCAAGACTGTTATGTTTAAATATCTAAGAAGATAAAATATCTTTAAATAAAGACTGCCTGTTAGGAAATTCTTTGTGATATTGTCTGTAACTGATTATTCGTATGTTAATGAAACATATATCTCGTTCTAGCTAGATATACTTACTGACTAATATGTCAGTTTCAAGACTGTTAAGTAAGTTTGACACTGAAAGTTGTTAATAATTAATAGTGGTTTTAACATAATTCCATTTTTTGTTTCTGTGAAACAAGGTATTGTTTTGAGTTTTTTGTTTCTTACAATTTGGTACGATTAGACATTGTTGTTTAACAAATTCTTTCGAGTTTTCTAGCCTTAGTAAATAAATAAAAAATAAATAAATATATTATTGTTTTCTTTAATAATAATAAGAAAAAACGAAGATGTTAATTCTCGCCCCTTTTGTTAATACTTACCTCAGACACGTTAATTCTAGCCCCGTTCACGGGGTAAGTATTAATTTCTGACTTTTCTCAGAAAAACTGTTCTGTTGAAAAAAGTATCTACTTCTTGTTAAATTTATACCAATTAAACGATAGCTGAATAGTTTAAGCATCATTTTAAAAAAAAAATGTGAAAATGTTAAGTCTATTTGAAGTTACAGACGAAAATATAAATTTTGTTAATTGTTTCCCCGTCCTCCCCTAGGTATGTATGTACCTATAGTCTTACGAGTGGCATATAGTGTCGATTATTCAACAATGTTATCAATTTCCAATCTATTATACTGTGTGTTACCGGCGTGAGGGCATTTATTAAAACTGATAATAATATGTT
Source organism: Epinotia demarniana (assembly GCA_945867215.1). Taxonomy (NCBI): domain Eukaryota; kingdom Metazoa; phylum Arthropoda; class Insecta; order Lepidoptera; family Tortricidae; genus Epinotia; species Epinotia demarniana. The sequence goes on along the minus strand of OX244272.1, from coordinate 25,218,406 downwards.
CCATATGTTCCACAATTGCTTGTTTGCATGTATTTGCAAATCATAATTATGTAAATTAACTGCGCAAGTAATTTTACAAAATACAAACCTTCAATGGACTAGGTGTATGACGCCGTACTAAACAAAGTATGAAAAGCTGTCATTTACACTAACTTGTCAATTTACTTTGCTGGCAATTTAAATTTTGTTAGAAAATTTATGATGTCTGAATTATAGTTAATTATCTGTATTAAGTTAATTTACCCTATTAAAAAAGCCAGCCTACCGGTAACGCACTGTATAAAATCAAAAAATCAGAACGGGATAAAACACGAAGGAACGAGCGAGATAGTGCCTTACAAAAAACACGATCTCCGGCGACACGTTTCTCAAAAACAACGCAAGTTACACGATGAATTTAGAATCAATTTTCTAAATATTACCTTATAGAATAAGAGCATAGGGGCTCCCGGTTCTGTTGCGTGACATCTGTATGTGACAAATTCTAACTAAACGCCTCTAGCAGACGCCTCTGCGCCTCTGGCAGGGCCTAAGGTGAATGATTTATTACTGTTGAAATTTAAATAGGTAAATGTAGATGAAAATACACCTTTTATACTGAAAAATAATTCTGTTTATGAAAAAAAGTCCAAGCATACAGTTGGTAACCGTGAGGTAGGGAAATAAAACTAAACCTTTTGATAAGTTGACACTTAATCATTCGGCGAAATGACATTATGCGAAAAATTGGTTGCGATGTGATATTCGTACCTACATAAAATTTTCGGAGATGATTTAGAGAACCGAAATATTTACCGTTAGCTTTTCGGTGAGGGAATACATCGTGAGGAAACCGGTCTAATCCCAATAAGAACTAGTTTTCCCTCTGGGTTGGAAGGTCAGATGGCAGTCGCTTTCGTAAAAACTAGTGTCTATGCCAAACCTTGGGATTAGGTGTCAAAGCGGACTCCGCGGGCTCCTACAGGGGTATTACCGGGAATAACGCTAGGAGGATGATGAATAACAGATATAAAAAATGTTTTGTGCCCTTTTCTAATTTATTTGCACTTCGGATTTCTTTCGCATCGAGTTCCAAAGTAATGAGATTTGTCCAAAGAAACTATGTAATTATAGAGGATTTTCCTAGCCACATTAGGAAAACCTTTGGTTTTAGGTGTGTATTTTAAAGTAATGCATTTTTTGTCCACGAAACTTAGGAAATATTTTTGGAAAACGTATATTTAGATAAAAGTCTGATGGATTGAATCTACTGATGGGAACGTTCGGGCACAAACACTGCTCCTGGGTGTTCCTCTTACTCTGTAAGTACATCATTCAATATCATGTTGTTTCCACTGCTCTTTATTTCATTCAATTCACTAGCTGATTATTATTAAAAATAATTTCTATTAAATCCAGTTTTATCAAAAATAACATACTTTATTTGACGCTGACTGTACATAACACATGCTGAAACAAATGTATGGATTCAGTTTGTAACTCAGGCGTAGGTAGCAGATAATATGCATGAATATCTAATGTTCTGGGTTATATATATATATATATGGGTTATATATATATCTCTTATTTACACCACAGCACTTGAACGTCAATTGTAACCAATACCGCTTTTTCACCAACTAACTAAGACTCACGTCAGTGCGCCCCGAAATAAGAAATGGCCGAGCATCGATCAGTGTCGCGCGCACAGATTGACAGCTGTCACCTAGGGACATTACGCAGCTGCCTCGTCAATACCAGTACCGTAAAAAGGTGGGTTGGATATAAATACGAGGAAATAGATTCCTTTTTAGGGTTTCGTAGTCAACAAGGAACTCTTATAGTTTCGCCATGTCCGTCTGGCCGATCGTCCGTCTCCGGCTTAGCTCAGTAACCATTACTACTAGAAAACTTGGCATGGGTATATAATAATAATAATAATATAAGGGGACAATCTTACACAAATCGACCTAGTCCCATAGTAAGCTCAGTAAGGCTTGTGTTATGGGTACTAGACGACGATATATATAATAGATATAAATACTTAAATACATAGAAAATATCCATGACTCAGAAACAAATATTCATGCTCATCACATAAATGTTTGCCCTTACCGGGATTCGAACCCAGGACCTCTTGCTTCGTAGGCAGGGTCACTACCAACTAGGCTAAAGCGGTCGTCAAGTCAATCAATCACGCCGACAAAACAGAAGAATAAAATCTTGTAAACATTTTTTTTTCAGGTAAGTACCTCCCCTACACCTAAAGTGGGGTTGTAATTGATTTTTCTCGTTGAACCCATAGTTGGATAGCTTGTTCAAAATATTATGGGTTTTTTTAAACGATTTTTCAATTTAGTCATTCGTTTGCGAGATATTGTTAAAATTTTTTGTTCGAGGATGTTTGTCTCCCCCTGCCGGCTAAATGGCTGCTACTGGGAATGTGAATAAAATTGTGGCAGTAATACATGTAATGAATTTAAAAGGAAAACTATCACGGCTAAGTAGGCATAACTAGTTACCGAGTAATAGTCGACCAACCAAACCAAACAAAGCGCAATGGAGAGGGCCATGTTGGGAGTTTCTCTGGGTGATCGCATCAGAAATGAGGCTATCCGCAGCAGAACCAAGGTAACCGATATAGCCCTCCGGATCGCTAAACTTAAGTGGCGTGGGCGGGGCACATAGCACGTAGAACCGATGGCCGTTGGGGCGGAAAGGTTCTCGAGTGGTGACCACGTACCGGAAGGAGCGGCGTGGGTAGTCCGCTGGATGCGGGTGGCGCAGGTCACTTTGGCATTCTTTGGGGGAGGCTTATGTCCAGCAGTGAACGTCTTTCGGCTGATGTGATGATGATGATTCGACCAACTTAAAATGTACTTAGAAAGGCCAACTAACGTAAAGAAATCGGCCTACGCAACCATTTAGTTGGCGCGCGATTGACGATGTAACTAAGATGACAGGCAACTACGGAACCCTACACTGCGCGTGGCCCGACACGCACTTGGCCGAGTTTCTTATTATTTCATATTTCCAGTGTATTTTTAAGAGTTTTTAAGAGTAAGTGCGACATTATTTTTCAAGTTTCGTAGTTATCGTTTAGATTTCTAAATAAATAAATTATTATTATATTATATACTAGCTGTACCTGCGACTTCGTTTGCATGTTAATGTAGGAGTTAACGCATTTCTTCTCTTGGAAATAGGACACATGCAGTTTTAATTTCAACCTATCATGTAAAACTCTCAATAAACATATATATTTTAGTTAAAATGACGTTAAAACCTGTCACTCTGATATTTAAATTATTAAGAAAGGGACAAAACACGTCTTATTTATCAGAGGTATTTTAAGTTTTGTGAATAATGGGGTAAAAGTTTAATAGATGTCTGTGGAGGTAGGACACACGCTGCAGTATTAAATGTTTATTGATCTTCTTTTCTACATATTATTAACACTGTGTTATGTTATATTATAAAAACGTGATGGATGACTGAAATGATCATGAGTCACTCATGATGAGAGTCGGACTCAGGTAAAAATGTGTTTAGGAATTAATAATAGATAATCCTTTCGAGTACCCATTGACCGGTAAGTGTTTACGTGGAACAAAAGATCTCTTTTTAATTTGACAACAGACGGCCAATTTATATTTTCCATACTATACCTAACCACTAGGTAAGTTCTACAACTATAACGCGAGTCCGAGTCCCTTTCTAATAAAGGAAATTATTAAAAATGTTAAAGCAATAGGTATGTTTATTTTTTTCACATTGCAATGTTTCAGATTGCACTATCACATTCTGGCAAATCTTGTGTATGTTCCCGCCCTTGCCAACATAATAATGTGTGTTGCAGGCTTTAAGATAAAAGTATTTTCCTGTCTCTATATTGGCTGAATGTCAACTTGAAGCCGCCTTAAGGCACAGCCACGCTGGCACGGCCTGCGGTGGCGGACAATATTAAATATGACAGCGGCGGACAAGTTTACTATTGTCCGCCGCGGCCAGGCCGCGCCAGTGTGATGCAGGCCTAATACTGACGCGCTTCATAATTAACGCTTCATAAAAGGCCCGTTCTATACTGATTTCATACATACTGTTTATTGCTGATAAATATAAATCCTGACAAACCAGCGCGGCTATCACAAAACGGCGCGCGAGCTCTCTCGATTTTTCTCCAACTATCCGTCTACCTCTTATCAGATAACTAAGAAAGAGACATATAGTGCGAGAAAAATCGAGAGAGCTCGCGCGCCGTCTTGTGATAGCCGTGCAGTATCGTGACAATTAAATACTCAGCGTGTGATTCAATCTTGCAGAAACTCAAATAGACTTTGGCTGAACGCAAGAACAGCGCTATCACCATGCCATTAAAAAAAGGAAGAGTCAGACTTTTGACGTTTGACGTTATTTTGTTGAAATTTGTTGATACATTTATTGAAATTACGCCTCAATACGAATTTATCGCATATAAGTTTCCATATCAGAATCGATTTATTTTTTACGCTTTAGAATTTAATATGCGTTTTGTGACGGTCTGTCATCACAACACCGGATCGAAATTATTAATATTCTACAGTTATGGTAAACCGTAAATTTTGACGTGTCTGTCAGTTGACAGATATGGCGGCTACGATTTCAAGCAGAAGAAATTAATAATTTAATGAGGTCAAATGTTTCTGAAAATTAATTAACCGTCGCAGTCGGATAAAAACTAACCTAAACGGAAGCTAGAGTAATAATGTGCTTATGAAAAAAGTTACATATTTTTCCGTTCATGGGAATCTGAAATCATCGGGGTACACAAAAATGGTTAGCTTGATACTGGCTCATTCTTTTTTTTAATTCAGAGATTTATTATAAGTGAGAGATTTTAATATTAAACTACTTAAATACTATTATAATAATTTACTTTAAAAGAAGGTTTTAACGTTTTAACCGTCTTCAATTCAGTACTCCGCCCATGCAGCCACATGAACATTACCAGATTTGCTTTCCACTTTACCACACGAACATTGATTATTACAGAAAAAAACCAAATCGCTGTATGTGGGCCGATAATATTTGAGGAGTTCCGTCGATTCATCAAGAAAGGTGATTTTGAGACCTTCGGCACTTCATTAGTTGCTATTTTACTCAATCATATCAAAATCTGTGACAGTACTTTTATAGTTTGAAGTACATCATTGGGAATTTCAGAAGGCATCTGTGGTACTTCTCAGCAGACAGTAGTGTTGTGAAGTGAAGATCTCGAGGTCTACTTGCAGAATAAAATATCTGAATCTTAATGAATCTGAATCATGCACGACGGATATCAAAAACATTCCATCTGTAACTGCAAAAGAACAGTTGTTTGCGTCCTGCGGCGGCACCGAGATTGTCCCTTTTAGAACAGAGGAGCAGCGTCGCGTCGGGAGCGGCGCTGCGCATTGTCTCGGCTAATTGCGCGCCGGAAGCGCCGAGTGTCGCGCTCCCCCCGCCCCCCTCACCCTCGCAATTCCTCCACCGCCGCATGCTGGAAACAACCCTACTGCAGCCCCAACAAGGCACAATCTCTAGCGCCCGCAGAATACGAGCTCACGGGACGCAGCCCCTGAAAGCACAACACAAGAGCAATGGCATTGAGAGGAAACAGAGCAGCGTCAAAGGCACCGAATTGTATGCGCGTGCGACTGCGTGCATGCGAACGGTGAAATTAGTAGCTGTGTTAAGGTTATCACGTTTCGTAATGAGAGCTCCACCAAGCACCAGCGGCCTTTTACCGACACAGGGAGGGGAAGGCGCCGTGTCTCAAACGGCGTCTCGGGAAAAGCGCTGGTAGGAAAAACTCATTGGAGTTAGTGAATTTGTTCATATGAGGGACCTATTTTAGAGGTATTTTCACGTTGGATAATGGGGTCCATATTGACTCTCATGAAATTCTTTGTCCATAAATATGTCCATGTATTCATAATCATAACTCATCATAATTGTTTTAATCATACCTTTTTGTCCTAAATTTCTAATTTCATTACTAAAAACAGGCTTGAACTCGTGAGAGGGACAGGTGGAAAAGCCAGCTCGAAGACTCCCCCATGGGACTTACACCATAGAGGCGCTCCTCCCGTCTTTTAACAGTTGGCTTCACAGGAAAAGCGAAAGCCTGACATACAGGCTGATGACCGGACATGGCTGCTGTCACCACTGCGGTAGCGTCGATGATACGGCTCTACACACTTTCGAAGACTTGTTGGGCCATGGCGCCCACACTTAACTTAAGGGCCCTTATGGGCGGTAGATCTCTCGCTGTACAGCGTGGTGTCTTGAATGCTGAGCAGCGAGGGATAGTGGAAAACCATGAGACATTTCTGCGAGACGGTGATGGCAATAAAAGAGAAAGCGGAGCGAGAGCGCGAAGAAAGAGCGGATGCGCACCCGCTCTGTCGCAGGTGGAGGGGAGAAAGCAGCGTCAGTATATGAACCGCGTGCAACTGCAACTTGGCAATCACACAACTTTACTGCAATTATGGATTTTTGCATACCTAAAACTATGTACCTAGTAACTATGAGCAGTAACGACGGCACCGCGCGGGTTACCACCCGCGGAGCTAACTACTAAACACTAATAAGCTCATTATTTCCAAATGTCAGTCAAGTGGTTAATAATCATAACATCAGATTTGTAGACTTGCTTGCTAGGAAAAATACCGCAAAACTTGCGTTTTGCTCGTAAAAGACAATAGTGGGGCAGAGTGCTCGAACAAATTTTCGTAAATGTGGACACGCTGGACAAAAGCACCAATTTTTTTTCAGGCACATGTGGTCCTATCCATAGCTTTTTAGGGTTCCGTACCAAAAATGGTAAAAAAGGAACCCTTTTGGTGCGACTCCGTCCGTCTGTCTGTCTGTGTCTGTCACAAAGTGAAATAGTTCACGAACTACTTAAGCTATCAATTTGAAAATTTGCTCGTAACGAACCTCTTATTATGTCGCTTTTAGGCTTTTTTAAATCCTGGTTATTAAACACGAGTGTTTTTATAACATTACGACACTCGTAGTGTATTATGGTTATATCCCGATTAAGTCACGTTGGCACCTTGCAGCAAGATGTATGCACGAACACGGTGCATTCTTAAATGAACCGGGTTGTACAGAATGTACAGCTTTTTTTTAATTCTCGGCAAATGGACTCGACCAAACAAATTAAATCTTTTTTGTTAATTAATTGACTATTTACGTTTAATTTAGTAAAACTACTCACTTTCGATAATACGAGTATGTTACATGAATTAATAAAGATAACATTTTAAAAACGAAAGTTTTATTTTATTTTGTATTGGCTGCTTAGAGATTTCATCTAAGTCTGGCTTAACACATGCGCGCGCACTGCGCAAACTTCATGAAAAGAAAATTGTTGCGCGCCATTATTAGGTGCGGTGTGGCAATGCCACAGTATTACAATATATTCCAGTTAAACTGTGGCAATGCTAAGAATAAGAATCTGCGAGCTCTCGTCGCCGCCGGTTGAATCAAGGTGCGGCAGTGCAGGCTTGCCTTGGCCTTTCGGGGAAGGAAAAAGGAAAACATCGTGAGGAAGCCGGTCTAATTCCAATAAGATCTAAGTTTTCCCTCTGGGTTGGAAAGTCAGATGGCCATCGCTTTCGTAAAACTAGTGCAGGAACATATTTAGCGGGCTCGTTTAGGGCAGTACCGGCAATAACACGAAGCGGATGAGTATTGGATATACAATAAGGTTATTATTTATAGCAGCAACCGAATAATGTTCAAATCCTACTCCTACTAATCCTATATCTTGATATTCTTGACACTATCCTACTAATCCTACGAATATTATAAGTGCGAATGTTTGGATGTTTAGCTGATTTATTGTTTGTTACTCAATCACGTTTAAACGGCTTACCCGTTTTGATGAAATTTGCACGAAAATAGTTTATAGCCGGGATTAAAATATAGGATAGTTTTAATCTCGAATGACCCGGGTCCACGCAGACGAAGTCGCGGGCGGATGTATGTGAGTAAGTAATTTATTTGCATAAGAAAGTGTACAATAAGATGGCCACAGATACAATTTAGCTCAAACTATTTAGCCTTTAAGACATGCAAATGTCAATGGAGATCATGCCACATTATGAAAGATATATGATGCTATTACTCATTATAGATGCGAAAGTTTGGATGTTTAGAATGTTTGTTACTCAATCACGCTTAAACGGCTCAATCGATTTGGATGTAATTTGGCACCAAAATAGTTTATATTAGCCTGGAATAAAATCTAGGATAGTTAGGAGTTGGATAAATGCCGGGTCTACAAACCATACATAAATTAATTTTAATGTTGTTACTTCACGCGACAGGTTGCGGAGGTGCCCTGGGTTCGGCTGCAGCCTGCAGTATCTGCCGCGTGTAATTGGAGTAAACGGGTGGCAGCGTGTAATTTGGCGTATCATCACGCATTAAAGTTTGAGCGGGGCGAGCAGGGCGGGCGGCGCGCGGCGCGTGGCCGTGATCACCGCCTTTGTGCGCGGGGGCTGGCGGCGGCGGCCGCGGCTGTCGACGCGCTGTCGATACTCGATACTGTGTCGTGGCGAAAAGCGTAGCGTAGTTATAGGTAATTGAAACTTGTAGGTTTGCAAAAAGGATGTGCGGGTTTAAAAGTTGTTTAGCATCAGATAGTTAGCCGTGGTTTGAATTATGTTAGGCTTTACACAAAGCAATTGTGAATAATTTGCGTAAAGTAAATGTTAATGCATTTTTGCATAAAGTTGATAGGAGAAAGAAAAGAAACACCTATTTAAAACGCAACAAAGAAACCCTACAGTTGACCGGCAGAAAAAGGCTTGGGACAGTTGAAACATTGAACCCGATTTTAGTATTTATTTTAATGTCTATGTTTGGACAAAGTTCATACTTCCAAATCAAATAAAATAACCAAACTTTATTGTAAATGTACTTACTTCAAGCGACGCACCCAACTTCGCCGGCGCCCTGTCGCATCGCATCGCAGCGCGGGCGCCGGGTGGGCCCGGGTGTAATTGTCAAATTAGCGCGCAGATCAAAGGATTCGGCGATTTGACGCTTTTTGATAATGTGATAAGTTTCGCGCGCGATTACATCCGGGCGGGGGCGCGGTGCCGGCGGGCCAGGGCCACTTGGGGCAAGTCACTTTTTTTAAATCGCTCCTTGAAAACGATTCAAAATAATCATCTGGTCAAATGAATGTGCGGTTTTGATCGCGAGTTAGATAGAGTTGGAGATCCCGGTTCCTAATAAAAAGTGTAAAAGTTATAAAATATTATGTTGCGGGACAAGAGAGAAGTTAATTGGCGTGATTGTACAGAAAAGTTGCTACTTTCCACTGAAGTTGGATCTTCAAAAACATCCTAAATGTTTCGACTGGATATCTTACAGATTTCTTGAATGTAAGTAATTAATTGCGTTTTAAAAAGGATTCAAAAGTAAAACGAAATATAAATGAAAACACAACAGACAGACACAGCCAAACTCTTCACTAGTCTGTAGCTGTTGTTTTCATGGGTAAAATTTTGAAGAAATAAATTATCGAGAGTGACCTTAGTTTTGGCCTTTTTATATAGACCTTCATAAAATCTGTCGAAGTTAAGGTACTGACTGGTACACGGCGTATGTGGTTCTACCTACTGAGGGGCGAGTACTGAGTTTATGGTTCACTCCAAAATATAATGCGTGTTGGTTAAAATGTACTAGAGCTGGAAAGTATTTATACCTATACACAATTCCATATTTTAGTGAGAATCGCTGTTAGTGCGGGCACGCCGCCGCGTCACCCTCGCGAATACTTTCTCGACGGCAATTTCGTGGGAGTGGCGGGAGAGCCGGGTAAGGTTACAGTAAATTCTTCCCACCTACCTACGGCACAGCACAGGGCATGAGCCCACGAGCCGTCGTGCCGCACAGGCGCTACACGACACGGGTAAACCGGAGAACTAGCCAGCAGAGGCGTTCATGTATGGAAAATATTAGGCTAAGTTACAAGGTTCAAACTTTAGTATAGGTAAAGGTGATACTGCTATAGGTAGTTCTAGAGTTCAATCTAAGGCAGGTAAACGTACCTACTTACTCGTACGTTAAGCCTCAGCGTCACAGACAAGTGACGACGCGAGTTTGGATTCTTGGATGGACTCGGCAAATCAGGACAATAATTACAATCCAAAAGTAACGTACACGTCATTCGACTCATTAGAAATACCTACTAGAAATATTACTGTAGAGTTGCATAAGAACCGTCAAATTTTCAAAAGATTTTTAAACCTATTTAGAACTCGATCTGCCTGATGGTAGGCAGGCACTGTAGCATATGGAAGCTTTTGAATCCGGCGAAATCGTAAATGCTTTGCCGACCCTTTATTGATTTTTGGACTATACCTACCTATATAATTTGAGGATTCCTCACTCGCAACACAGCGCATCTTCTGGAGCTCTGGCGACCTTACTCGTCGCCAGAGGAACACAACTCCACCTCCGTACAGAGCAGGTAGCAGTCATGGCTGTAATAGGTGGAGGTAGGTGTGGGTGGTAGGTTCTCTAGTTTGGCTGTAATAGCAGCCAAACTAGAGAATTCGAGCGAAGCGACACCTCACTGTACCAATTTTGGTTCAATTGGCCGGTCGAACCTTTTTGATGCGTGTCTATATCTTCAGGACGGGCATAACCTTTTTTCGTCGAGTTTCTCGACGGAATGCACGTCGTAGATGTGTCGCAGCGAGTGTCGTGTGGGTGTGGGCTGGCAGGAAGGCCTGCAGCAGCGGCCACATCCGCCAATCAGCCGCGCCCGCGCATCCTCATTGCGCGCAGGAAGACGCCAATCCGCAGCCATTGGCCGAGCGCGAGGAACTCCACTCGTCACACCACTTACATACCGACGTCTACATAAACGTAATATACAGAAGTTTCCACTAAAGTAGCTAAGTATATAGAAAAAATCTACTTTTTTTGTTTTTGATTCTTGGAAACGTCAACTTTATCCTAGCTTTTATCTGGGTTGGGTTGTACCCTAAAGGAGCCTGGGGTCAGCACTGGCACATATTTATTTCTATTGAAATTGCATGAGCCTTAAAGATTTGCTTGAGAAATGCATTGTGAACTCACTACGCACGAGAAGGAATTCGCTACCAAGAAGGAAAATGAGTTGAAGACAGGCTGTTTTTAGAAGCCCTCACTATTGCGTTTAGTGATTGAGCAGAGTGGTCCGGGACGGGACAGTGACGATTGGACATTTATTTCTATCTCCTAGCGATATTTTTTTGTATTCGCGTGTTATTCTCTCCGACGCTTTTATCAATTGAATTTACAAATAAATAAATCAAATAAGTATTCGCTTCGCCCTTTCAATTGAATATTTATGTAAAGAATACAAACACTCTTTAATACACACGTGTCACCTTAACTTGCCAAATCAAAAATATATAGGTTTAGGTAGGTACTGTGGTTAAGTAGGTACTACTCTACAAACCAGTTAGGTATTGTTGTTTAAAAATTGAACGTCGTAATAATTGATAATAAATCATGCCAGAACAACCCTTATTTTGAAACATGCCAACAGCCACTGAGTGGCCTCAGTGGCATGTTTACAAGCTAAACACGGCGAGTGTCGGCCGCGGCGGCGCGCGGGGCCGCCATCCCGCCGCGGGGCCGCCGGCCCGCCAGCCCGCCGCGGGGCCGCGGGCCACGCGTCAGCGCCGACACTGGATCAATATTTATAATGCTCGACGGGTCGGGTAATAAGATGGTTGGAGACAATGATATCGAAAGTAAAGATACGCCTGTCCGAACAATATTCGCTTGACATACTGTGACACACTGTGACAGCTGAAGACTAGGCACGGTGGCCCGGAATTGCCAGTGTCGGGCCACCGCATTGGACGAATTACTCGTGCGCGTTGGGTTGGGCCTATCTTTACGATGTAATATAATATATCTATGGTTGGAGACCAATACTGCAACAATAGGCTTGTAGGAATCACACACTTAATCCATTTGTCCTTTGCAGAATACGATATGTAGAAGACGTTGTAGATTTAATAAGTGTATAGGTATAAGTATTGATTGAGTACCTATATCTGTTAATGCGTTCGATGCAGTTGTACGAGAAAGTGTTAAATAAATTGAGTTTTTGTGTCGTTCGCTCACGATTTCACACATTACGAATTAGTATATTAGAGTGACAGCTGTAAATGTGAGGTAAGTAGGTGTATCATTTTTTTAAATCAAGTATTAGTAAGGAAGATGCAGCTATAATATTCACCATTATTTTGTGACCAAAATGTCGTAAAACATAAAATAATAGCTACTGAAATGTTTTTGCTTTAGTTTATACTTTATATTACAAATTCGGTACAAATAATAATTACGATTTGAAGTAATGTGAAACGCCGGAGCATGTTTTAATTCAACAATCAGCGTCTGTCGACTTCACTCATGCACTCCTGTCAAAACTTAGGCAACTCCGGCAACTCTATGACATCTAGAGACGAACCACGTATTAAGGTGCCAGCACATTATTATCACGTGACGCGAGCCTATGAACATGCGACGCGACGCCACGTCGCATGTTCATAGTGTGATTCTGGTCATAGAAAATACTACAATTTGATTCGACTCAACACGCGTCGCGTCGCGTGTTAATAATGTGTTTCCGCCTTTATAGGTACCTATACCTACAAACAAATATGGCGAGTGACACATATAAGTCACGTCACTGGAACTGGAGATCCGTTTATTTATTTTATTTATTTATTTATTAGGTACACTTTACAGACATCATAGGTACATTATAAGATACAATGGTTCATTATGAATAGCTTATAGACTACCATGACATCCAAGGCAAGTGCACACAGCGTGATCAGCAGGTTAGCGCATATGCAAGCAACTGCGACGAATCTGCATTGAATATTCATATCACACGGTTAACCAGTCAGTAAGTAGTAGTAGTAGTAGGTAAGTAGGCGCGAAAGTTTAAATTGACAGTTTGTAACTGGAATTTTTGACTATAAACTATAGTATTTAAATTTTTAAATACTTTCGTGGTCTATTCTACATGTGATTCTTTCAAGTGAAAGGAAAATTTAAAACATTCCATCCCCCCTGATGTTTCTTGGATTACCCAAAACTTACCTTTATTGTGATGTGATGTGTGGTGTTTATTTGTAAACAAGTCCCGCCAGGCACATCGCTACACCACTGTAGGTGGCCGCGTGTACTCCGGATCAGCTTGACTCGTGCCTGAAGAGGAGCCCTCCAGCGGCCGCGGGTCTGCGTCTGCCCGTAACACGAGTTTGTTAGCTCTAATGAATGCTCGTTAAATGTTTGCAGCGTGGAGCACCCTCGCGGGTGTCAGTCACCTTCAACTTTTGGTCTCTTTCCAATTTTGCATCAGCGCGAGGTCTGTCTCGACACACTTGCGCTTGAGTATGTACGGACACAAGAGGTTTTATTTAGCCGTTACCAATTTATATATCTTTTATACATGTATACTACGACGGTGGCATACCGGCATATGGTCGGTGGCAAGCCGACAGCGTAGCCTATGGACGCTTGAGCCCAGAAGAATCACAAGCGCGTTGCCGGCCCTTTATTGATTTGAGCATTGATTGGTGTTGCTGGCTAGAGCCGACCGCGGGTCTTTGAGTCTCGCAACACTTCTCGGACACCATCCTCGGGAGATATGGCGACCTTCCTATGACTTAAGATTAATTTGAAGTTGTGGCTTTCCAATGACTTGTGAATTGGTTGAATGTAGTATTTATTTATTTATTGTATATTTGCGATATGTATATTACTTATTACGATGGTGTGTATTACACATATATGTATTGGCATGTTTTTATGTGTCTAGAATTAATACTTATAAGGTTTGTTTTCATTTTCTCTGTTTTTGTGCACGGTATTAGTTTGCCTATCTCGTTCTACCTACTTTCCTCTCAATTGCTCAAAGGTTAGCTGGAAGAGATCCCTTATATGGATAAGTTCGCCTTTGTACTTTGATCTATTGTGTGACATGTATATTCTTTAACCTGTTATTATGTACAATAAAGTGCTTACATACATACATACTTTACTATATATTTTACCGTATGGCATACATTATTTAGGCCTTTTTATGTTGGTCACTCTACTCCACACCCACTTTACTATTGAATAATATCGATGCGTGTGCCTACGACCTGAGGTGCACCACAATGCGGCGCTCCTCGGACCTGTCAACAAAATCAAAATCAAAAATCAATTATTTATTCTGCAAATAGGCCACACGGGCACTTTTCCATGTCCAAACGGTAACATACAATAAAACATAATAATTTAAAGTTAATACACTTAATGTCACAAAGTTAATGAAAACAAAATTGCAAAAATATTACATCGATAGGTATAAGGTCTGTGCATTAACAAGACGTTAATGATATTAATAAAGTATTCCAGAGATGTATGTATAAGGTCTCTAAGCGTCCAAATACAATTAATAATTGTTCTAATGTTCGTAGAGATGTATACGGTATCTAAGCGTCAAAACAAAACAATAAAAAATGAATATTAATGTAATATTGTCAGTGATGTACAGGGTCAATTGATAACAATAAAACGTGTCAAGATCGGAATGATGTCTCTCGTTAATACAATAATAATAAAATGACACTAGTATATAAGTAGTTAGGCTTAGGTACTATGCCCTTGCAAGCATGAACAGTCTGGACTCCACAAACAGCACCTGATCACGAGTATGACGCATATCTCAACCATCGCCTCCCTCAACCATATGTTAGGAAAGGTGGCGACCCGATCAACGACACCACCGTATACAAAGCCCTTTAAGCGAGCATGACATATTCAAGCCACCGGACAGTGTTAATAACAAAGATTAAGCGACTTGCTCGGCGAGAAACAGCATTAGGTACGTGCTCTCTTCTTACATAAAATGGAACAATTAGTCAACAGGTTTTAAAAAGTGGCAACAAGAATGTGACGCACCTGTAATGGCCAGCGGTCATAGGATTCGGTGACCACTTCACTTCAGACCACGCAATTGCTTCAAAAGTTACCGCCGCAATGGTACCGAAGCCGAATTATCGGACACGCTTATTTTTCACATCTCGAAGCAGTTCCCGGCACGGCATGCAAACCAGCTGAAATTAGTCGAGTCAATAAACAGTGCATGACTGAGTCAACAGTGCTAACGGGTTTAAAAAACGGGATAAGTCGCGAAGTGTACAGTCGGCCGCGCCGCGAGCCGCGTGCCGTGGGGGCGCGGGTCGTCGGTGTGACCTGCGAGGGTGCGAGGGTGCTGTGCATATGAAATGGACCGCATTATGCCTGCGTTACTAATCTTTTTAATAAAAACATTACTTTATTTGTAATACCAAATGTAGTGATAAAAAACTGCCGGGCTAAAATGAGACTGGGCTGATCACGTCTGTCGCAAAACGACTGGAAGAAATCTCTGCTTAACGTTAATGGAATAAAATGTTGATGGAAGAGACCACCCTCTTTCACACAAACGAAATAAAGTGCCAAATAAATATTTTTGTTTAGGTAGGCGCTTCTTAATCAATAAGAAATGTATTATAATGAGAGAAACGCCATTTTAACCGTAATAGTTTAATCCCATTTCTTTATGAGAACAATGACAATGACTTTTGAGTTGAGTAAGAAATAAAACGTTCCTACGCGTACGGTCCCTATTTTATTAGATGTAGTTTCTATTAGGTATAGGTTATAAGAAATAATTTATATTTCTCAATTTAACTCAAAACTCGTCCTCGACCTTACTGGTCGTCACGGTATTTTAATGAAAGCTCGAGAATACCTATACAACTTCACATTATATCTGTGAGATATACAATTTAGCACGAGTTCGCTTCGCTCATAAAGAAACAAATAAGTTAAGTAAATCCCTACTTAATGCAGCCTTTAAAAATTACTAATCTGTGGTTGTGCTATGACCTTGCAAGGCATCCTTTATTAATTTAATTAACCAAACAAAATTCGTTTAGTTTGACAGTAAGGAACCAAAGCACTGTGTAATTTATAATTCTTAACAGTACAAGCGAGTTTAACAGTTTCATCAATCAATCAATTACAAAAAGTCAAAATTTCACAACACAATATAAAACATTGTCAAAATAATAATAATCCTAATATCCTATTGCTATCAAAGAGCTCCTTTACACTATAATAGTATAACAATTGTCTAATAACCAGTCTGTCAATTTATGCTTAAACATATGTCCTTGTCTTAATCTTATGTCATTTGGTATACGGGTGTATGCTTCAATTTCAATACACATGTTATCAATATTTCTCCTATAGTTGTACTCGTACTTAGGTACTTGTACCGTTTAGTGCCGGAACAGCAGGAGAGTTTGTGTGTTGTGTGTTTTTCTACAGTACGACTTAATGGGACTGCCAGGAGATTGTGATCAGGACGGTCTTACAGTGTTCGAGATTTGGAACTGGTCTTTTGACACATCGCGACACCCATACAACGTAAATTGGCACTGCTCATCGAAATAATAAAAAAAGTGTCAATAGCTTCCGAGTTACAAAACAAAGTTCAATCTCCATGCACGCTCTCTTTAGCACTTATAAAATTATTGTCATATTTTTTTACGGCTTATTTGTATAGACATTAGCATTGAAAACTCGGTATGCAAACCTACGACTTTTTATTTTTAAATTTAGTGATATACTGCTTTAATCGTTTGGAGTCTGTCAATTTAGAAATAAATCGATATGAATCAAATAATTGAGAATAGGAAAATAACAATGTATTATTTAATTACTGTTACGATAATACGAAATAAAATCACATCGATCGAAACCGACATATTTGATTGTGCAAAATGTTGCCTTTGAAAATATGGCATTGATTTCTGCACTCTCAATTTTTCTCGCACTATCAGTCTCTCTCTTTACTTACAGGTCACTTGTGTTAGCAGACGATAGTGTATAGGCTCTCTATTTGATTTCCTAAAAATAATTATTACACAGTAATCAATCGATTCCTTGTATTAGCCATCATCAATAGTAATCGGATATTATGACAATCGATTTACTCTAGCCACATCACTCTTTACATCATATTGGAACTGTCCAAAGACCAGTCCCAAATCTCGTACACTGTAGGCACAAACGATATAGTGAGCTTTACTGCTCGTGCCACTAGATCTGGGCAGTCGGATCATAACCTACCTGTTATATTTCCACCTGTCTGTGCTGTGATATGCTGGAATAAACGTTAGAATGTTACGAATGATCTTGGTTCTTCCCGGCACAGCCCCAGCCGCCTTGTTGACTCCACGATGTTTCGTCGCCTACTCGCGCGCGGCGGAAATCTTTTTTCCAACACCCAAAGTCACGTATGACACGAATACAAATCTCGAGTCAATATTGGGGCTCTAGTTTGAATCAAATTGAATGTGAATTTCGTGATTGATTATTTGTGCAGCGTCGCCGACGGCGCGGGAGCTGAGACTGCGTGCACGCCCACGCAGTAAGTACCTAGGTACTTATTATAGTAATAACTCATCGTTATGTCTCTCTTCGCGGAGGTTGCCAGAAGACCGTAAAGTTAATATATAGCCTATACTTACTTGATATACTTGCTTCAAACTTACCTAGGTAAGTACCTATAAAGTATGTTTACTTACTTTCTAACTTCCACTATACCACTACTTATTGCCAGTCTGCATAAGAGATTGTTTTTTGTTTTTTAACCAAATTCAAACAAAGGAGGAGGTTCTCAATTCGGTTGTATTTTTTTGTTATTTTTATCTTTTAATTTTCAATGTTTGTTACCTCAGAACTCCGTCATTGATGAGCCGATCCGAAATTATTTATTTTTGTTTGTACGTAAGTATATGCTTCCAGATGGGTCCCATTTTTTTCAAAATTCAGTTAGATGATGGGATCCATGAGGAATTAAGGGAACTCATCACACATTGATGATGAAGACCACAGATGACTAATCGAATTCCTCAATTATGTACTTAAAAGTGCAAAAGTACGTCACAGGTTCTGATAAGATTCCGTCGAAATAGGAACTAATAAAGTCCTCAAATATTATCGGCCCATATACAGCGATTCGGTTTTTTTCTATAGTAGGTAATCAAAGCATTTGCTATCGGAAATAGTAAATTGTAAAGAAAATGTGGAAATGTTCTCGTGGCTTGGCGGAGTACTAAATTGAAGTCGGTTAAAACCTTGTTTTTAAAGTAAATTATTCCACGTTAAATCACCTGACCCTGAGGACCCCCAGGAGAATAAGCGGCAATTATTTTATATTCAACTAGGAAAACATTATAATGTTCGGTTATGGCGCTTCGCCGGACGCTGCCGCGTCACGCTCGCTTCGCTCGGGTCGTGCGTTGACAGCTGAAGGAACAAATGCCTTCGCTCAAAACACAACGCATCCTCGGGAGCTGTCTGGCGACCTTGCTCACCTCCAGGAACACAACAATATACTACAGAGCAAGTAGTATAGTGTTATTTATTATGGCTGTGGTCTTCTGCAAGGCGGAGGTACCTATACCTCAGTTGGGCTGCTCCAAATGCGAGCGGGATGACATTTCGCTGTGCCCTACCTCACCAAAAATTTATATGAACCATTTATGAACCTAGTAAACTCATCATTCTGACGATTGATGCTTTAGTCTAGTTCGTAGTTACCCTGCCTAGGAAGCCAGAGGTGCTGGGTTCGGCTGAAATGATGATGATGTCATAATTATAAGTAGGGTTGTTGGTATTTCGTCGACTAATAATACCCAACTATATTATTTGCTTAGTTTGGGATTAGTCAAAGAATGTGTAAGATTGTCCGTTAATTATTAGGCGCTACTACCAAGCTTAGGCTCTCCCGCACTCACTCCCACTCCTGCCTGCTCCTACAAATGCAAGTTGTTCTGAATGAGCTTCACGCAATCCACAACGTTATTGATTTGAATGATGACGCCGGCGGCGGCGGCGGCGGCGCGGCGATGGAACATCACGCGGAGAGCCTTTCCCAATCCACGTTCAACTCAATAGCACAAAACAAACATTCCTAGCAGTCACAAACCATCAAAGAACCACATTAACTTTCCAAACGGGAATGTATCAAAGAAAATCGGTGACAGCCATTAAACAAATTAGAAAAAGAAAAAATGTAAATGCATTTTCCGGCGTTTCGTGTTGCCATTCAAAATAGGAACGTATTACGCGCCGGTGAAAAGAACTGTCTCGAATTACTTTACACAATCTGTCCCTTTCCGGCCTGAGGTTAGTGATGTGTGCGTCCCTCTCATACCGGCTATACAAACTCAGATAAACAAATACAAAGGGCCTAATTGAGTAACTAGTAAAACGAACGGCTGTCCCGTCCCTTCGTATAAAATGACCAAGTTTAATTTTCGTTTACCAAAACGCTTTCTAGTCTAATTTCAGTCCTACTACCTTCCGATAAGAGTGTATCGATGGGTTTGGAGTGCAGATTAACTTTGGTCAAGTTGTACAATTTTGGAGAGCGACTTGTCAAGTGGTAAGGGAGTTGGAGTCTCGCAGGGAACTTAATTTGTCAACAATTTCGATATTTGAATACGTTTCGCTGCTCAATGAGCTTCTGTCAGCTTAAATTGTTTTTCTTTTTTAAAATAATTTAACTTTGTTTGCTTGTAAGACTTTGTAAAAATATACGGGTCGCGAGAGCTGGAGTGAATAGTTATTTATATCTAATGTGTCTACTAAACATAGAGATATCTATCTATGCCAACACGTCATGAGCAAAAACACCCAAAAAATCCTTTTTTTTTCAAAGCGTTAGCCAAGTGCAGTTAATCTTCTGAAAGCCTAAACACGTCTTAATTGTAGAATTAAGTTAAGTTTAGTGGTGAATACTTAACTATACTTGCGAGTGATCACGTACTTTGGTTTCCCGTCAGCTGTGCATATTGTGAGCTTAATAGGTACTTAATGCACTCAAAAATATCTCCACCTACCTACACCTTCTTTATTTCTACTTGCAGTAAAGTCACATATGAAAGTGTAAACCGGCCCCAAGGGCCTATGTTGTTAAAACGCGCCTACGATATGCGTTTGTCTAGAATCACGTGTAAATTGACACAAACGCGCTTCAATGGCGCGTTTAATAAATGCGGTGTGCACAGGCCCTAAGACCCGGTGGCTCGGTGTTTAATAAATGCGGTGTGCACAGGCCCTAAGACCCGGTGGCTCGGTGTTTAATAAATGCGGTGTGCACAGGCCCTAAGACCCGGTGGCTCGGTGTTTTGGAGTGCCTGAGCAATAATATATCTGAAAATGTTTTTAATTAACACAATAACGTTTGATGTCAAAGCTAAGAATTTGTGCTAATTTAATAAGATTGAAAGATTTGGGGACAGTTTAGGTTAAGGCTAATTAGATGTTTAGATGTTTGGTATAAAAATATCCTTCAAAAGTCATTGATAGGCATATGTCGTAAGCATTTTAAATTGAAACGGTTTTTATATATTATTTTCGGCTGTTATTTTTGGGTCATCACTATTGTTATTCATTTGGTGGTGAACCACCCATATACACCATAAATACTACCCAAGATATTTTGCAGCTGAGTGTGGAGGTAAAAAGTGTAAGAAATACGTGTGTTTGAATAATGCTCCTGCAATAATGTTCCTGCAATACCTACTCGTCAGGATAATATTTATCATATTAACAGTAACAATTGTCATTTCAGATTTACGTCGCCAGGTCCTAACAACATATTAATGAAGGAGTCGCTTCCATACTCATAGTAGATGTATTTCGCAACCCGTTGCAGTAGGTGTCAATGCGATATTAATTCCTATCTACAATAAATATTACTAATGGTGTCCAGAGACTGTAATAATAGTCGTTTCATTCGTTCAGTGCAATTAACATATGTACCGAATTGGCCATTTGTTTTTGAACTGTGGCTATGTCTTATAATAAATGTGTCTTTGTTTCTTCTGTAATAGCGGAATAACTGAACACGTAACGTCCTAGGAACGCAACAACCAAGGCAAAACAGGCGGGTCAGTGGATGTTATCCGAACCCACGGAGTTACATTTTTATCTGGGGGCACGGCAGAGCCCCCGCCAAGTCGAGCAAATCACGGGCACGGCCGTACCATCCTTTTTTCGAAGCAGGTCAGGTCATTTTCGACCCCCCTGTAACTTTGTTGTGGATAAAATTAGTAGTCAGAATTTTTAGTAACCAAGCATTCAATTTGCACCAGTAGTTTAAGAATTATAACTAGTCAAAGTTTCTTAATTTAGTCACTCACTGACTGACTCACCGATCATCAAAACTCTGGCACTTCTAGCTTGTAGCAGACATAGAAGCTTCAAATTTAGGATACAATTAGTGTTCAGTGTACAAATCACGGAAAAATGAAAATATTTTGCAATTTCAGTCCAGTTGTCTCGATCCCGTTTTCTAGATACGCCAACTGCATAAATAACGTGACATTGCAATCACACAATACTACTTACATAGTTTTAGGTATGCAAAAATCAATAAACGCATTAAAGTTGAGTGATTGTCAATTTGCAGAATTCAATTAAGCAAGCAAATAAAGATTAATAAGAATGCCTGAGACTATTGGCTCTACGAAATAGCTCACAACTTTTTGCGGTGGAAGATTTTCGAGACTTGGGATGTCGATGATGGGATATTACTTGTTAGTTCCTTCTTACACAGTCATTTCATACTAATCTAAAGCAGTGCTTAGAACACGAGAAAATAGTAGCTAGGTAATCTTTACCTATGGTTCTAATACGGTAATGTGGTCGCAGTGCTCGGCACTATCACAATATTTGACACCTTAAAACTTAATTTATAGTAGTAAAGGTTACAAGTAGGTGTCAATTATTGAAATTATTGTGTCAAACATGGACATTTACCTGTACACAAAATGTTGTGAAACTCCTAACTACATAAAGTGAGAGACATCATTTGGTTGAATCGCGCGTCGCAGTTGAATGTTTTATAAGAAAATATGGTCTTCAATTCGTAACATTATATACTTAACTAGCGGCCGCCCGCGACTTCGTCCGCGTAGATTTTTGACGATGACAAAGATATTAAAATAGGTAAGAGCATTTTTATTCTTAGTTAGTTTTCTTTCAATAATAATCAACAATTTTGTATGGGAGACCTGACCGCAGACCGCAGAACGCGTCCAGTGTGGCAAATTCTTTAAGGAATAATTAAATTCATTTGCGACACTAACGCCACCTGCTGACGAATAGCGAAACCTATAATAATATTAGGGGTAGAATTTTCTAAGTAGGGGTAGTATTTTCTAAGTCGCTGTTATTTTTTTAATTTTAATAAGTAATCGTTCTACGAAGTTTCAAGTCTTTAGCAAAAAAAATAAGTTTCCTTAATACAAACCTTGAACACCTTTTAACCCACCTAGGAGTTTTTTTTAATAAGTAATCTTTCTACAAAGTTTTAAGACTCTAGCTAAGAAAATAAAGTTTCTCTCATACAAACTTTGCACCCCTATTTAACCCTCTTAGAGGTGTAATTTTCTAAAACGCTGACAGTCGTTTTTTGGTATTTTCATAAAGTAATCTTTCTACAAAGTTTCAAGGTTCTAGCTAAAAAAAACCAAAAACAAAACTTTTTGAATCCCCGTAGAGATGGAATTTTCTTAAACGCTGAAATTATTTTTTTTTGTATTTTAATAAGTTAACTTTCTACAGTTTCAAGTTTCTAGCTCAAAACGAAAAGTTTTCCTCATACAAACATTGCACCCATATTTAACCCGCTGACAACTGGTGTTTTGTATTCTAATGAGTAATCTTTCTAGAAAGTTTCAAGTTTCTAGTTCAAAAAATAAAGTTTCATCCATACAAACTTTGCACCCCTTTTTTGATTTTCATAGAGGTGGAATTTTCTTAAACGCAGAATAAATAAATACTTTTAAGTAATCTTCCCACAAAGTTTCAAGTCTCTAGTTCAAAAAATAATGTTCCCCATATACAAACATTGCACCCCTATTTAACCCCCTTAGGGGTGGAGTTTTCTAAAAAGTCGAAAGTATTTTTTTTGTTTAATAATAAGTTATCTTTATATAAAGTTTCAAGTCTCAAATTTAAAAAAATATGTTCCCCCATACAAAGCTTGCACCCCTATTTAACCCCCTTACAGGTGAAGTTTTCTTCAACGATGAATACACTTTTTTGTATCTCAATAAGCATTCTTTCTACAAAGTTTCGAGTTTCTTGCTCAAAAAATAAAATTCCCTCTATACAAACTTTGCAGCCCTATTTAACCCCTTTAAGGGAAGAATTTTCTTTAACGCAGAAATTACTCTTTTTGTATTCTGATAAGTAATCTTAGTACAAAGTATCAAGTCTCTAGTTCAAAAAATAATGTTCCCCCCATACAAACCTTGCACCCCTATTTAACCCCTTAAGGGGTGGAATTTTCTAAAACGCATAAATTACTTTTTTTTGTATCTTTTCATCCCTTTTTAACCACCTTTAGGGTGGCTTTTTCCAAAATGCAGAAATTACTCTTTTTGTATTTTAATCAGTAATCTTTCTACAAAGTTTCAAGTCTCTAGTTATAAAAATAATGTTTCCCAATACAAACATTGCACCCCTATTTAACACCCCTTTGGAGTGAAATTTTCTTAAACGCTGTAGTTACTTTTTTGTATCTTAATAAGTAAACTTTATACAAAGTTTCAAGTCTCTAACTCAAAAAAAAAGTTTCCCCCATACAAACTTTGCACCCCCCTAGGGGAGGTATTTCCAAAAATCCCTTCTTATCCCGAACCCTCATTATAAAAGTATTCTAAAGTTACAAAACTCTAGTTTAAAATATAAGGTTTCCCCTATACACATATTGCACCCCTATTTAACCCCCTTAGGGCTGGAATTTTCTTAAACGCAGAAATTACTCTTTTTATATTCTGATAAGTAATCTTACTACAAAGTTTCAAGTCTCTAGTTCAATAAATAATGTTCCCCCCATACAAACATTGCACCCCTATTTAACCCTCTTAGGGGTGGAATTTTCTTAAACGCTAAAATTGCTTTTTTTGTATCTTAATAAGTAATCTTTCTACAAATTTTCAAGTGTCTAGCTCAAAAAATAAAGTTTCTCCCATACAAACATTGCACCCCTATTTAACAGCCCATAGGGGTGAAATTTCTAAAAATCCTGATATTTCTTTTTTTGTATCTTAATAAGTAATCTTTCTACAAAGTTTCAAGTATCTAGCTCAAATAATAAAGTTTCTCCCATACAAACATTACCCCTATTTAACCCCCTTAGGGGTGGAATTTCCAAAAATCCCGTCTTATCCGTTGCCTACGTCATAAAAGGAAGTCCTGGTGTAAATTTCAAGGTTCTAGTCTCAGTAGTATCGGCTGTGCGTTGATGGTAGATCAGGACTTCTTCTTTTATATATTTAGATTAAATGCATTGCATTTTATTCATTAGGTACAAGCTTTTATTTAACTTGCACTGTTCTTATTGTAAGTATGTATATATGTAAGTAGAAGTATGTAATTGTCCGTTAAAATTTGCAATCCATTTTCAGTCACTTACCGTTATCCGATTGAGCTGAATCCGGTTGGTTTGGCTGACCATTCAATATTATGGTACCAATGAGCTGATCTGATGATGGAGACAGAAGGTGGCCATGAGAATTCAGTACTTAACCGACGTAACCCCTTTGAGTTGGGCTCATTAGTATCGTCTCGAGGAGTAGTTGATGACGGTATAGAGAAAAGTACAGGCGGCAATAAAAGCTTGTAACAAAAATTAAATTTATGTCAGAAACTTACTATTTTTGATATCATGTTTCATAGTACCTGACCAACTCTAGCGCTATCGAAATATAAATAATGTAAGTTTTTTCTTCAATACCCTCGACGTTCAGTGTTCGTCCCGGCAACTCCGCATCACCACGGACTGTCGCGGGCGCTCCCCCGCCGCCCGCCGCGCCCGCGCCCCCGCCCCCGCCCCCGCCGCCGGACTCCATCACACGGCCCTCGTTCCGTTACTCCAAACACAACAAAACTCACCTGTTCCATTTTTAACAAATTCATCAGTTACTTCCTTCACACGTCAACGCACAAACAACATCACACTAATCGCCTCAGACGCTCCAAATTAATGTTTATTTGATTAACGTTAAAAAAATAGTTCGACAATTAGGCTGCCGTTTCACTCCGAGAGGGCGTAAGTGTGGTTGTATCTCACGGTTCATTCGTTCTTTTATGTTTGGTGGTGGAACAGCGATCCGCTTACGCACAATAGGATAAACAAACGCGGTAAACGGAAGCGCGGCGCGGGCGCAGCTCGTTAGGCGCGACGCGCGCACAAAGCCTGCCAGCTCGGCTACCGATTATTATTTCTTCTTTTTAGTTTTCTTTTGTGCTGTGACAGACGGTGAAGGAAGACATGCAAGAAATGCCAGTATCTTAACTTCTGTGGATCTATTCGAGATTCGAAATGTGACGTCCCTCGCTCGTAAGTGTTTCGAAGTCAGATCAGAAGGAAAGAGACATGAAATAAAAGCTACTCCTGAAAATTAATATAAACGAATCGCGGCCCTATTCTGCATTAAACTAGAAACAAACGACAATCTACACAACATTAAATTAACCTATCTATAGATGTTGAATAATACAATCCTTTTCGCTTGTGATGGTGGTACCACAGAACGGTGGTACTTCATTAAAGTCGATATGACACGAAAGTGATTTTGCTCATAGATATATTGCTCATACCTATTGTGTATACGAAACTGCACGCTGTTCTACGGGGTATATAGTTGCTAAACGAATTTGAAAATGCAATTTACGCAACTACCCCGCAGGTGTCCCACAGGGGTCTCTATTGTTTCCCATAAAATTAAAGATCGGATTTTTTCAGTCCATAACGTTTTCCACCATAATTTTTTCTAGTCATATTGTCGAAAGTCATAAAATTTAACAATATACATTGGAGTTCCGATTTTTGCAGGTCATCATTATTTTTAGTCATAAAATTGGTTAGCCATAACGTTCAATGTCCCGGTGGTATGCAATTACATTATGTTACAGGCAATAATCTAGTTTGTAATAATTATTGTAAGGTATTTTTTCGCAAGACATAATGATTGGTCGTCATCTGATTAGTTAGTCATATCATTCAATTTCACGGTGGTGTCACTCTTCATAATGTTAAACCCCATAAACACACTCCCAGAAAAATAATAAAATACATGTTTTTTTTACTACCGAACGTTACTGCGTACTTCCAGACTGCTTTATAACATACCCACATACCCATTAATTATAATTAATGTGGGTACTTTAGCAAAAATAAAGAGTGATACGATTGAAAGATATTTATGCCGCTCACTGTTTTGTTTAGTGGTCAGAATACATTAAAATAAGTATGTTTCTTTTGTAACTTTTTTCTCTAAAATCAAAAATGGCCGAAATATTTGACCGGAAAGTTAGGAAAAATATGTACTTGTCAACATTTCGATGAATGTTGTGTCATTATTGGTTCTGGCGCTTCGCCGGTATTGCCTCGTGTGACCCGCGCCGCGTCCGCGCAGTCGCTCGCTACTGTTCGGTTGGCAACGGACGCTTTTGATTAAAAAAAACAAATATGTAGGTAATATATTCTGAACTACTTAATACATAACCTTAGCAGGTGTATCTTCTACTCAGGGGCCCTACAGAGTTAATCTCCTAATGCCCAGTGATTTGTAATGTTGACCAAACATCAGTTAGCAATAGCAACCCAGACCCAGAACTTTTGTTGGATGCAAATATAATATATGTCTTACTTTGGCTATTTTCACAAGAAAGAAGCGATCCTCAGATTCAGTTTTTAAGGCAAGTAAGCCTAATTTCGGCATTTTCGCATATAGGTATACATCAATTCAATAGTGGACAATCAATGTAGATTTAAGGGGGTCCCTTTGTTTCCCATAAACTTATTGTTCCGAATTTCGATAGTCAGAAATTGATATCCATATAATTTATAGACATAAACATCGGTAGTCATAATCTTTGTTAAGTATAACGTTTTGTAGTTCTAACATTAATGACCCATAATATTAAGTATTATAATCACAAAAGTCAGAAATTGATGTCCATAACGATCAAAGGTCTATCGATAATTATTCATAAATATTCTAAGGCATATATTTCAACGTACTAATGATTGCTATTCATATCGTTTTAATGCCTAAAGTGAATTACGTCTAAGAGACCAAATCTATAACATCCAAAGTCATATA
Organism: Epinotia demarniana; assembly: GCA_945867215.1. Classification (NCBI taxonomy): domain Eukaryota; kingdom Metazoa; phylum Arthropoda; class Insecta; order Lepidoptera; family Tortricidae; genus Epinotia; species Epinotia demarniana. Next base: position 25,191,137 of record OX244272.1, on the reverse strand, counting down.
GATAATTACTCAGAAACATTTCTAGACACACATTTGAAAGGGGTACTAGGTACTACTGCACGAAGGGTTTATGACTGTTTCGTAAAGAATACGTTTAAATGAGCATGTTTTATTAGAAACCTTTTCTCTGAAATTGAAAATGGCCAAGATATTGGAGTTCTAAGGCAGGTCGGTGTAGGTACGACGACGAGCGAAGCGAGGAGGAGTGTTAGTTGTACCGTGACCCTAAGCGCGCGAGCCGAGCGAGCGAAGCGAGCGTGCCGCGGCAGCGGCCGGCGAAGCTCCAGAACCAATAATGACACAACATTCATCGAAATGTTGACAAGTACATATTTTTCCTAACTTTCGGGTCAAATATTTCGGCCATTTTTGATTTTAGAGAAAAAAGTTTCAAAACAAAACATACTTATTTTAACGTATTCTGACCACTAAACAAAACAGTGAGCGGCATAAATATCTTTCAATCGCATCACTCTTTATTTTTGCCAAAGTACCCACATTAATTATAATTAATGGTTATGTGGGTATGTTATAAAGCAGTCTGGAAGAACGCGTTCAGTAACGTTCGGTAGTAAAAAAAACATGTATTTTTAGCTTTTGACCTGGTTTCCTACGATGTATTGTGGAAGAAGCTGGAAGCCATACAACTACCTACTGAAACAGTACGAATACTCAGGTACTGGTATGGAGGCCAGGTCAATGGCGTTAGATGGGCGGGTACTCTCTCGGATCCGTACAGGTTGGAGTGTGGAGTAAGGCAGGGGGGGCTGACCTCGCCCACACTCTTTAATCTGTACATGGATGGACTTCTGGACGCGCTGAGTAAAATGCATGTAGGCTGTCATATTGACTCATTATGTGTAAATAATATTAGCTACGCAGACGACATGGTTTTACTCAGCGCGTCGGCTTGTGGCCTACGAAAGTTACTTCTCGTATGTGAGAAGTACGCACTTGAACACGGGTTAAGATATAATGTAGCCAAAAGTCAGTTTATGGTGTTTGAGCCTAGCAATAACAAAGTATATGAAGTGCCTCCCATTTACCTAAATGGTGCTCCACTAGAGAGGGTGACGAGCTTCAAATACCTAGGTCATATTGTCACGGCTGACTTAAAAGACAATATGGATATAGAAAGGGAACGGAGGGGTCTGTCAGTGAGGGCCAATATGATTTCCCGTAAGTTCGCGCGGTGTACGAGGGAGGTTAAAATAACTCTGTTCAAAGCATATTGTACTTCCCTGTACACGTGCGGCTTATGGAGGTATTACACGCAACGGGCCTACGGAGTCCTCCGGGTCCAATATAATAACGCGTTCCGGGTGATGGTGGGGCTGCCCCGCTTCTGTAGCGCATCAGGGATGTTCGCAGAAGCACGTGTAGACTGTTTCTATGCAACTATGCGCAAGCGCTGCACATCCCTGGTGCGCCGGGCGCGGGCCAGCCCCAACCCCATCCTGCGGTTGATAGCGGACAGGCTAGATTGTCCGTACATGAGGCACTGTTGCGAAATGCATGTTTCCAGCAGTGCATATATTGTATAATCTAATCTTAAGTAATATGTTAGTAAATTTTTTTGTATGAGTCCGGTGTTACTTGAAATAAATGTTTTCATTCATTCATTCATTCATTCATTCATTATTTTTCTAGGAGTGTGTTTATGGGCTTTAACATTATGAAGAGTGACACCACCGTGAAATTGAATGATATGACTAACTAATAAGATGACTACCAATCATTATGACTTGCGAAAAAATACCATACAATAATTATTACAAACTAGATTATTGCCTGTAACATTATGTAATTGCATACCTCCGGGACAATGAACATTATGGGCTAACCAATTTTATGACTAAAAATAATGATGACCTGCAAAAATCGGAACTCCAATGTTTATTGTTAAATTTTATGACTTTCGACAATATGACTAGAAAAAATTATGGTGGAAAACGTTATGGACTGAAAAAATCGGATCTTAAATTTTATGGGAAACAATAGAGACCCAGATTTAAGTTTTCACTAATACAAAATAAAATATTAGCTCGCTAAGCCATATGACACAACAAGGTTTTAATATAGGTAGGGAAGTAAATGCATGTAAAGGCGCGCTCATACCCCAGCCATCGGCGCGCCGCAGCGAGTTGGAGAGTGACCAAGAGCCCGGCGGCGGCGGCGGAGCACCCTCGAGGCGCGCCCCGCGGGGCTGCGCTCGGGCGAACATTTAACGAGCGTCGAGCGTTCATTAGCGAACCAACGAAAAACACAAGACGAGTTTCCGCTCTAATTGACCGCCAGTGGATCCGCCGATTGGAAAATTTACCAGCCCGTCTCATCTCATCAATCGTATCAAAATGTTACCTTATAAATATTCACGTTTCCTCTAATCGACAATTATCTAATTGATAATCCATGACGTTGTCGATTTACGTTTCACAGTCAGTCTCGATGTTATTTATTAGTCTGCGAGTGTTCCATGGTAATACTTAATATATTAGGTATAGATTGTAAGTAAATTCGTACCTACCGAACCGGATTTACAGACGTTTCGTCGTCAAAAGTAAATTTAATTTGAGCTTGTTTTGTTTTATAAAATGCACATTGTTTCGATTTTTTTCTGTGCACCCCACACCTTGTGAGAACTTACACAGGTACTTTAATTACAAAAGTGGCTGCAAATTTCATTTGTTCCGAAGTTGCAGAAATGGCTCCCTTAACTCTTTAAAGTCAAAAAGTCACAAATGTTCCCACCGATACGAAACAATTTAAAAGTGAACCAGAATGCCAGCCCCACAGGGCCCTCGACTAACAGAGAGCGCCCTCAAGACAAAAGGCGCGGCTGCCACTCCATTTAACTCTATTTTGCAAACAGTACCTACTCCACTCCACTTCACTCTCACAGAGTAATTCCTACATTTAATTCTGTTTCAATTTCCACGTGGGAATTTTACTTTGATTTGTTAATTGTACTTGTACAAAGTTTAGTTAACCAACGCGAAATGAGGAGGCTTGAAAATGAAATCTTTGATAAGTTTCTGTAAGTCCACTTGACTCTAAGAAACTCTACATTTGTAATAGTCGGTACAAAGCATGTAGAAGAAATGCTTAAAATTATTGTGATTAAGTAAGTATTATACTAATTTTGATTTGTTGTAGAGGTAGGTTGGTTCCCACTGAGAGCCACCCCTCTCAGCTGGTTTCGTATTGTGTCTCCAAAACTAATTTATTAAGTTTGTACCATTAGAGTACCGAAGTACCTAATAGGTGGTAATAGGCATTGCGTACCTATCATAAACTATCTATTAAACAGGCAATATGTTTTTCGATTGAGTTACGGAATTACGGTTCATGATATCGAGAAACCAATTTATATCGGTTTCATCCTAGTCTGCAATATAATTAATGTTCCTCGATCCTGAACTTTAGGACCTAGAATTGTTTTATTATTGTTGTATTATATTTTATTTAAAGTGTTATTTTTGTACACGTTTAGAAACAAACAAATTCTGTCCCATTCATCCACCATTTAGTAGTTACCCAATTGCACATTTCCCAGTACCCATAAATTGGTCGCCGAGCCCGGGGGCTCGAGCGTTTTCCCATTTATGTCGAGTCGAGCGGCTACAGACGTTATATTAGACTGCGGAGTGATTTGCGAACACACAGATATCCAATTTTCCGTCGTCTGTGACGAATTTCCTCGCGGCATGAGCGCGCGCCGCGGGCGCCTCCGCCGCGCTGCCGCCGCCGCCCGCTCGGCTCGTTATATCACTCCGCAGTGTCATTATCCTTTAATAACATACTAATTAAAATTTCGAGGTTTGATCTGATTTTATGTAGGTCTCTAGGCCGTTGTTCTGAATTAAGTGAGCTTGGAGGAAGGAAGAAGAAGATAATATAGAGTTGCTATTTTAATTTAAAGCAGCAAATATCTGTTTATGGTGGTCTCCACAAATTTATATGTGATTTTCTCTTAACTGGATTTGAAACAATAAAAGACGTAAAACTACGCCTAGTGCCTACGCTAAATCTTGGCATAAGATGCCAAAGCGAGCCCCGGGGTCCTTGATACAACCGGGAAAACGCTCAAAGATTGATAAAAGAAGTAAATGAGTTTTAGAACTTTCAATGTCTAAATACTCAGACCAAGAAAATATACAGACGGAGAGTTACGAACAGACTAGTGTAGCCAACCGGTTTTCAACCAAGCCCCATAAGTTTAGCACACGCCAAACAAATAAAATCGCACAAAACTCGAAATAAATGATCTTGTCAGCATTGCGGCACGTGCTGAAAAATTTTGTGCAATTTTGTTTGTATATGTGTGCGTGAGCGTGTGCTAAACTTAAAGTAGCTTGGTTTTGTTTGTATGTGGTTTGGCTTCACTTGACTGTTCGTAACGCTCCGTCTGTCTTTTTTTGTTGGTCTGAGGTCTAAATAATATTTTTTGTTTATAATGTATTTTAACTGAAGCGGCCGTTGATCTGGATATACCTACTTTCTAATATATGATCTTCGTTATGTTTGTTTAGCTGATGTGACACAGGATCTATATAACGCATTAAGAGATCATATAACATTAGTTTTCAATATATGAACAAGAAGAATCTAATGTAAGATGCGCTACGGTGTTCTGTCCTGGAGCACTCAACGTTAGAACCCGTAATATCAGCAACATTACACGAAACTTCATTGTGTGGTAAAATCACATCGCCCTACCGCTGTTATCTACCTTCAGTACTTTTCATAATGCGAACGGTTAAACTGTGGTGGGTGTAAGCAAAGTCGGACACAGCTTGGTGAACCTCTGTTCGGCGGAAGCGCGCCCCGGGGCTGCCGCGTCAAAGGAGCTCGTTCGCCGAGCCCGGCTAATTCTCCGGGTAATGAGTGTTGGGTGGCGCGCCGCCGGCTCGCGACTGCGTAAAGGACCCGGTATATCCGATTACAAACATTACAACGTTGACATAATAACACGATTACTAAAATGAGATCCTTCTTGAAGAGTCGGATGAACGCAACGACGAAGCATCGTAGCTTCGTACCTATTCATGTTTGCTTCATCCCTGTTCTCCAAAAAGTCGCCAAGCTGCCATGTTATATTAAATAAGTAAATATCATTGACATATGTGTCGCAACGCAACGTACGGCCCAAGATAGCTGAACCAAGTGTTAGGGTTAACAAATGGTAATAAAAATGGGCGTTGATTTGGGTACCTGCATCAAAGTTACAGAGTTAAAGGTGCAATCAGCGTCATAAAAATGTATACGTTCTAGGTTGTTCTTCCCTACCTCCGGTCATACTGATACATATTAGAAAACAGTCGAGCGGGACACGGGAGCAACGACATCAGAGAAAGCGGTCTGGTGAGCGGCAAAAAGTTTATCGAACTCGGGTGATGATTAACTCAAATCAATATAACATTGAACTATTTTTGACATTATTATATTTTTCTTTTCCTATTACAAATATTCAATCACAAACAAAACGAGTCTTGATTCAATTCAGCCAATATGCTAACGCGATCGGCACGGTCGCCGGCCGACCCTCGAAACCCGATACCCTAATCCGGCACTATTATGCTCTCTGGTATCTGCTTAATGAGAAAATAACCCGATGTTTCATGCTGGCTGGCGCGGGGGATGCTCAAACTTTAACTAAGTAGGGCAGAGAAAAAGCAGTACGTAAATACCATGTGCCAAATACATAAATTCAAATTCAAAAACATTTATTGTAAGTCACATTACAGTTAAAAAGATGAAATTAAGGATAGGTTTAGGTACATGTGACGCCATGCAAGGGGACAGCAACATAGTTAAGGACTAGTTTGTAAAATAACATAAGATAGTTTTTATGTTACAAACTAGTACATTGTACTAAACTACATTGTTACACGTAACGAGTATACAGAAGCGAGACGGCATGGCACTTGTTCCTGTGAAAGCTTAGACACTCTAGAGTAATCGGCCGAGCATTAGATAATTGAGTTCACACATATACATAGGTAGGTACCTACTTAATTGCCTGGGTATTCGAACGAGAGCAAGAGTGGGCACTGTCACATCACTGTACCTAAGTGTAAAATTTAATCAAACATTTAGTTTTCTGTACATTTATATAGCCTAAGAACAATTGGAACTCTAGGAATGTCACATGTGATGCCAATTGTTTAAAGGTTTGCGTTTAGGTTTAAGGACAGGTGTTGGCCTCTTGAAAATGCAGTGTTTTGAAAAATTCAATGCATTTAGAGAAACTTTGCAACTTTATAGTCACCACTACGAAGACAAGCACTACACGTCACAGACTGTCGAGTGCCGGACCTTTAGGTACTGTCTCCGTAAGTGACGAGCGTCCGTTCTGTACGCTTACCATGAGTTTGACAATGACGGCTTACGCTAACGAGTATCGAGTTTTCTATCTGTGCATCTCTATTGCACTTTGACAGTACGAGCGGGATGCACAGATAGAAAACTCGATACTCGTTAGCGTAAGCCGTCATTGTCAAACTCATGGTAAGCGTACTGCGGTGTCCGCTTACCATCGAGCCGCACACGTATTGTACGTACAGCTACAGTTTGAGCAGCGCTGCGCGAAGTCGGCACATATAATAGTATTCTGGATCAGGGAAGCTTTGTATTAGGTTTTAATGAATTTATGAGGGCGATGCGGTCCCGTGTCCCGAGTCGAGCGACGCATCGCCCCGGGGCGCGGGCGCCGGAGCTCGCGCCGCGCCGCGCCGGTGTGCTGCGAGCTGCGGCCACAGCTAGTGCTGAGCTGGGCTGTACCTAGCTGTGTCTCGAATAAGCCTAACCAATGTTACTTACAACTTCAGCGTATAATGGAAGATGCGCTCAGATACAGTTGTTGGTACGTTGTACAGTTGCCATGGCCTAATTGCAGAATAATTGATCGAATTAAGTACCTACAAATGTGCGTTAAGTTAAATGGAAATCCACTGTGCCATAAAGTACCTACGCATCGCACGAAATCGATTGAATTTATCCACACTTCTTTATTTAGATAGTTTGGCGCAACCAGGCCCTGCTCGCCTTTAACGATGTACTCGTAATTATTGGCGTATGTACTTACAAGTCTTTTTTTATAGAGAGGTTTACGAAAAGAATCCATCAGGTATCTTCATAATATTCCCAAAGTGGATCGCGGTTGTGTCGCGGCCGCCGCCGCCAGACGGTCCGTGACGCGACAAATCGAATCAGCGGCGATCCTCGCGACGCATTGTTCTGGGTGTGTTCTGGGTAAAGCAATCTCGCTCCGCCTCATCCGCAGTCGTATTCTGAGCTTGCTACAAATTAAGTACCTACATATTTAGGCCTGATACACGCTGTCGTTTTTTACTAGATCGTATTTTATAATAGGGGCAATGTGATGCACTTAAGTTATGTCTTTGTGCCAGGCTCTACTTCAAAATGTCTGACGAAAAAAATATACGCGCTGACTTGAGCACCTCCTCGGTTTTTTTCGTCGGTTAAAAATACTCTTAGCGTTTGCAAAAAAAAATATCGTCATCATATAAGACATCATTATCCTCGTAGCTTTTTGCAGGTTTGGGCCCAGGACTTACTTTGACACACCCAAGATTCGGCGTAGGCACTAGTTTTACGAAAGCGACAGAGACATGTAAGGCGCACAAGTCGTATAAGTGCTAGCTAACGTTCTAGGTACCTAGTTAGTATTCGCGGGAATAGGGCGGGCGGTCCCGCGGGACGCGCGCTACAATCTGCGACATCAATTGCTCTGTGACCGGAACGCAACCACAACGCAACGCTCCACGCTCTTACTACTAGTAGGTAAGTACGTACACGCACACGAATACTTTGGAGTGGACTGCTCGCTGCGCCCTCGGGCGCGACTTCGTCAACAGTATATAGGCACAGATTATATAATAGTTCTAAACTAACCGGAATTCATGCCCGTTTGAATTCTTTAATGATTCACAAAGTAATATGCTTTTTAGAGTTTTTATTAATTTCAGAATCATCCGTAGACCAGGTAGGTACTCTTGATTTCAACGTCTGGTTATTTCATTTTCTTGGATTTCCAAGTGTAAACGGGGCCGTTTCTTAAACAAATACTACCGGCAGTCACCGGTGTGGCAAATATCGTTACGGATTCGAAAATGGAACTAATTTTAATTGCGTCGCATTATCACATCATTCCACGAGCGCGCCCGCGCAATCATTGCGCCTTTGTTTCGCTGCTTCCCGAACCCGAACAGTACCCCGGCCCCGGACGCACTGCGGCGCGGTGGGGCAGTGGCGTGGGACCCCGGATTGGTGTTGCTATTTTGAATATAGCAATAAGAGAGGTTTACCAATGAATTGTCGACAAACATTTAATCGAATATTATTTCAACGTTTCAAGCATGTTTCAAGTGGGGTCCCTTTGTTTCCCATAAACTTATTGTTCCGAATTTCGATAGTCAGAAATTGATATCCATATAATTTATAGACATAAACATCAGTAGTCATAATCTTTGTTAAGTATAATGTTTTGTAGTTCTAACATTAATGACCCATAATATTAAGTATTATAATCACAAAAGTCAGAAATTGATGTCCATAACGATCAAAGGTCTATCGATAATTATTCATAAATATTCTAAGGCATATATTTCAACGTACTAATGATTGTTATTCATATCGTTTTAATGCCTAAAGTGAATTATGTCTAAGAGACCAAATCTATAACATCCGAAGTCATATAGATAATTACTCAGAAACATTTCTAGACATACATTTGAAAGGGGTACTAGGTACTACTGCGCGAAGGGTTTATGACTGTTTCGTAAAGAATACGTTTAAATAAGCATGTTTTGTTAGAAACTTTTTCTCTGAAAATAAAAATGGCCAAGATATTGGACTTCTAAGGCAGGTCGGTGTAGGTACGACGACGAGCGAAGCGAGGAGGAGTGTTAGTTGTACCGTGACCCTAAGCGCGCGAGCCGAGCGAGCGAAGCGAGCGTGCCGCGGCAGCGGCCGGCGAAGCGCCAGAACCAATAATGACACAACATTCATCGAAATGTTGACAAGTACATATTTTTCCTAACTTTCGGGTCAAATCTTTTGGCCATTTTTGATTTTAGAGAAAAAGGTTTCAAAACAATACATACTTAATTTAATGTATTCTGACCACTAAACAAAACAGTGAGCGGCATAAATATCTTTCAATCGGATCACTCTTTATTTATGCCAAAGTACCCATATTAATTATAATTAATGGGTATGTGGGTATGTTATAAAGCCAGTCTTGAAGAACGCGTTCAGTAACGTTCGTTAGTAAAAAAAACATGTATTTTATTATTTTTCTGGGAGTGTGTTTATGGGCTTTAACATTATGAAGAGTGACACCACCGTGAAATTGAATGATATGACTAACTAATCAGATGACTACCAATCATTATGACTTGCGAAAAAATACCTTACAATAATTATTACAAACTAGATTATTGCCTGTAACATTATGTAATTGCATACCACCGGGACATTGAACGTTATTGCTAACCAATTTTATGACTAACAAAAATGATGACCTGCAAAAATCGGAACTCCAATGTATATTGTTAAATTTTATGACTTTCGACAATATGAATATAAAAAATTATGGTGGAAAACGTTATGGACTGAAAAAATCGGATGTTAAATTTTATGGGAAACAATAGAGACCCATTTCAAGTATTTTCATTCCATCGACAAGTCATTGCGTCGAGGACTCCATACTAGGTAATTTAAACTGAGGTCTTTTGATTGGTACCTAATTGACTTATTTCAATAAAATTCATGTCATGGCTTTTCATTTCATGTTTTTTTAATATATTTTTTACATACATACATACATACATATAATCACGCCTTTATCCCTAAAAGGGTTAGGCAGAGCACATGAAACTTTTGTTCCAGTGCCACTTTTAGCATAAATATGGGTATAAAAGATCGACAAAATGTGACATTGCAGTGACAGGTTGCTAGCCCATCGCCCACAACACACTTCAACCCTGTTCCCTTAGTCGACTCTTACGACACCCACAGGAGGAAAGGGGGTGGTGCTATTCTAACCCGACACCACACGGGGAAACCACACCACACCACATTTTTTACATGTAATAATATTTATTCCGCATTAATTTATTTCGGATCTATATCCGAATCGAATGTTGTCGATGTAATAATATTCGATGAAAAGGTTGTCGACATAACAAGGGTACCTACACCAATAAGAGGCGCTTCATTCATAAATTTATAGACCGGATGTCCGGTGGCAGAATTCGAATTTTCTTTGACAATATTTAAAAAAGGAATGAACTTAGGGCGGGAATTTTGTCATAATTTTATTTGTCCTTTGTACGGATTTGTTTACCAAAACGCCTCAGTGAACGGTGAGCAACGTCGCGTCGTTTTCCAACAATTCCGTTACTTTAGCTTGTCGAAGGTTTTGTTCGAGGAACTATATTCGACGCTTACCGGACGCGCCCAGTGAAAGTTTGATATACCTACGATCATGGGTGCGAGAGTTCCGGACAACAATTTCAGCCGCAAACCACCTATATACGACCAGGACCCAGTCGAGCGAGGAGGACCGAGAATAATGTTGAACTTGTTGCAAACAGTTTACGCGATGGTCCACGGTAGTCCATACGGAAGAGGGCATCTGTTCTGGGGTTTCCAATAACCATTGAGCAATGTGTATGATTTTTTTTAAGAATTTCACCCCTTCAATATTCAAATAAGTAGTCCAGGGGCTCAAACCAAACGATAACAACTTGGGAAAAAAGTGCGAGTCATGCTGTTTCTCGCCGAGCAAGTCGCTTATTAATCTTTGCTTTTTAACATTGTCCGGTGGCTTGAATATGTCATGCTCGCTTAAAGGGCTTTGCTTACGGTGGCGCCGTTGATCGGGTCGCCACCTTCCCTAACATATGGTTGAGGGAGGCGATGGCTGAGATATGCGTCATACTCGTGATCGGGTGCTGTTTGTGGAGTCCGGACTGTTCATGCTTGCAAGGGCATAGTACCCAACTTCTTAAATACTAGTGTTATTTTATTATTATCGTATTGACGAGAGACATCATTCCGATCTTGACACGTTTTATTGTTATTGACCATGTACATCACTGACAATATTACATTAATATTCCTTTTTTTTATTGTTTTGTTTTGACGCTTAGAGACCGTATACATCTCTACGAACATTGAATAATTATTGATTGTATTTGGACGCTCAGAGACCTTATACATCTCTGGAATACTGAATTAATATCATTAACTTTCTGTTAATGCACAGACATTATTGTAATCGAATGTAATGGTCGTATTTTGTTTTGTTTTCATTTACTTTGTGACATTTAGTGTGTTGTTATATCAGTCGTTAATGTGCAAATTTTAAATTATTATTGTGTTAGATTATAATCTTTTATTGTAAGATTATTATTTTTATTGTAAACTACCGTTTGACATGTAAAAGTGCCCTTGTGGCCTATTTGCAGAATAAATAATTTGTATTTGTATTTGTATTTGTATTTGTCAATGTTAGAGCGATTTCGCACAGTAAACGTGATCTTCTGGAGTGATGAAGTACGTTTTTATTTAAACGTTAGTTATTGGTCGCCTAAAAGGCAAAACCAGCATTTGAAACATCAGCAGCTACGGCACAGCTCTAAAGTGACTGTGTGGTGTGTTATCAATACACGTATAATCATAGGGCCGGATTTTTTTGAAAGTTTCGAGGCCAAACTATCGCAGTGGATGGCAGTTCCTATTGGCGTATGATTGAAGGATAGTTTATGCCAGTACTGAGACCACGTCCGTCCTCACTTCACTTCGCACACGTGGTTTCAGATCTTGCTCGCCACGCCGGCACTGCTAGAGACACCACGGCCTTACTGCAAGATTTTTTCCGCAATTAAGAGGCCTTACGGCTACAGAAGCGGAAGCGTATTTTGCTAAATGCTTCCTTTTTATTCAAGATCACGTGCAACACAGATAACGTCCTTAAACAGATTTCACGAATGTGTATACGGCGCGAGGAATTACATTAATTTCAAAAAATAAAATTCGCATTATCATTTCGCATGTCGTCACACGCGTTCAAATAATGAAGTATGACGCTGATAGCCTTCAACACATACAAAAATAAGAAAAGAGCCGGATCTTGTGATAAAATATTATCTCGAAGTCCCCAACAATTATTTTCCTCCCTAATTATAACGAAGTCGACGGACGCAATAAAGAGAGTCAGTGAGTAGCTGGGATTCAATTACTTTGTTATTCCATTTTTAAATTGGCTGCTTGATAATCTCGGATTGAGTTAGCATCGCAAACAATACGAGATCTCGTTAAGACGACAGGCTTGTACGAAATTATATTATACGATCATATTTAACTCTGTTGCCTGAAATGATGATGAAAGTTGTACCCAATGTTTGTGTAGTAAGTATTGCTGTGGTATGGTGCAGACAACGACCCAAAAAAAATACTAGTTCTAAATCAAATCGAACAAATCATTCGCCTGTAATCGGCCACTGCTGGCAAGCCTCACACGTATCCCAGACCCTTGCTAGTCTCATCCGGGGTTGACCCAAGCTCATCCTACGATTAGTCATTTGATAAGATGTGAACCCAGGATCGCTGCCGTCGGTGGTAGAGCCACGAGCAACTATTGTAAGCTAGCCGAGTCGTCGGATGATAATGTTAATTTTTATTTCATTATTTAAATCAGTCAACAGAGGCCCATATAACAGTTAGGTAGGTACCTTAAAAAGAAACATACATATCACTATAAACTTACTAAAAACTAAGTACAAAAAAAACACACTATTACTGGGATGTAATTTTTGTTTTTGCAGTAACGCTGCTAACAACGATTATAAATTTTAAATCAAAGGAATAATTTAAAACTTTAATGCTCCGAGCCGGATTCGAACCGGCGACCACAGGCATTCATGGCCCGTCGCTACTAACCAACTGAGCTAATTAATTTAGTATGGGGTGGCGCATGCGATGTGTTGCGCAGTTTCGTGGTGTCAGGTAACCAACCGTGATAATGCCCGAACTTGGCTCTTTTCGGCCAAAATTATTTCTTAGTGAAGGTCGATAGATGGTCTGTTGGAACTCTCACCACAAAGGAATTAAAATTCACGTTATGGCGAAACTCCAACACGACCCTCAGGATGAATCCGGTCTTCACGTGCAAGTACTGCACTACTTCGAAATCTTCGAATGCTAGTTACAATGGAGTGTAAAAGGAAAGCGGAGCGGGCGGGAAGCAGAAAGGTCGCGGCGGGCGCGTGGGAAACCGCAGCACATGCTAATGGCGGACCACCATTATTGAATTAATAGTAATCTGCAAGGGAAAGGTGATAACTTCATTAAGGGAAATGTTTTACGAAAAGCACAGCCTGTAGCGAAACCTTCCATACAAAATACAATTATGGTTAGAGCTCCCGTTGCACGAAACCCTACCTCACAAGGTGGCAGATCAGAAATGCAATATAGTGATAGATACTACTTAGGAACACTGGATTTTAGTTGGTTGCCATAGCATATCCTCGAAGAACTATTTTTTTTTTTCGTTGTCGTATCGTTATTTCATCGAAAATTACATCATAAGGTGGCAGATCGAAACGTTTACTCATCGAAAGAGACACGTTTGGAGATAAGAACCCGTATTCGTTGCCAGCCCAAACTCTGGCAGGTTTCAAGATCAGCCACGTTTTATGAGCCCCAAAAATGGGGTCAATTACCTCATCAGGTGGCAAGATGAAACTGATGCAGGTCGATTGCCCTAGACGTGCACACAAAATGTGCTATTTACAATATTTAAGGTAGTTGCCATCCATGTGGCATTCGATTTTCCCGCCCTGATATTCACTAATCATTATGAATTATTAAATTATACCCTGAAACATAGCATATATACACGAATTTCTCGTTATTCCAAGATTATCACATGTATTGTTTGAGGTGGCTGACCAGAAAAACTGCCAAGCTAAAGGCAGGCAACCCTGTATATTCGTGAACGGCACGTCTATAGTCTGGACGTTTAGGTATTTAAAAGAATGTAAACAAACAAAACCACGTGACTTGGTCATTCAACCAATAAGAATAATAAGATAATACCATAGACACAAAAGGTTGCTATTCACAGCAATCTTATTGGCTGAATGACCAAGTCACGTGGTTTTGTTTATTTACATTCTTTTAAATACCTAAAAGTCCAGACTGTAGTGCAATCGATCTGCATCAGTTTCATCTTGCCACCTGATGAGGTAATTGACCCCATTTTTGGGGCTCATAAAACGTGGCTGATCTTGAAACCTGCCAGGGTTCGGGCTGGCAACCAATGCGGGTTGTTATCTCCAAATGTGTCTCTTTCGATGAGTAAACGTTTCGATCTGCCACCTTATGATGTAATTTTCGATCAAAATAATGATACGACGACGAAAAAAAAATAGTTCTTCGAGGATATGCTATGGCAACCAACTAAAATCCAGTGTTCCTAAGTAGTATCTATCACTATATTGCATTTCTGGTCTGCCCCCTTGTGAGGAAGGGTTTCGTGCAACGGGAGCTCTAACCATTACTTATTATTGCAGAGATAGACGTCCGCGTCTGTCGTGTCGAGGGCCGGGAGCCCGCCGGCAGCCAGCGAGGAGTTGTGTAGTCCCCTGCGGCAGTGCGTCACGTCCGCGTCTCGTCGTGTCATGAGCCGGGGGCCCGCCGGCCGCCAGCGAGGAGTTTTGTAGTCCCCTGTGGCAGTGCGTCACGTCCGCGTCTCGTCGTGTCATGAGCCGGGGGCCCGCCGGCAGCCAGCGAGGAGTTGTGTAGTCCCCTGCGGCAGTGCGTCACGTCCGCGTCTCGTCGTGTCATGAGCCGGGGGCCCGCCGGCAGCCAGCGAGGAGATGTGTAGTCCCCTGCGGCAGTGCATCACGTCCGCGTCTCGTCGTGTCATGAGCCGGGGGCCCGCCGGCAGCCAGCGAGGAGTTTTGTAGTCCCCTGCGGCAGTGCGTCACGTCCGCGTCTCGTCGTGTCACGAGCCGGGGGCCCGCCGGCAGCCAGCGAGGAGTTGTGTAGTCCCCTGCGCCAGTGCGTCACGTCCGCGTCTCGTCGTGTCATGAGCCGGGGGCCCGCCGGCAGCCAGCGAGGAGTTGTGTAGTCCTCTGCGGCAGTGCGTCACGTCCGCGTCTCGTCGTGTCATGAGCCGGGGGCCCGCCGGCAGCCAGCGAGGAGTTGTGTAGTCCCCTGCGGCAGTGCGTCACGTCCGCGTCTCGTCATGTCATGAGCCGGGGGCCCGCCGGCAGCCAGCGAGGAGATGTGTAGTCCCCTGCGGCAGTGCATCACGTCCGCGTCTCGTCGTGTCATGAGCCGGGGGCCCGCCGGCAGCCAGCGAGGAGTTTTGTAGTCCCCTGCGGCAGTGCGTCACGTCCGCGTCTCGTCGTGTCATGAGCCGGGGGCCCGCCGGCAGCCAGCGAGGAGTTGTGTAGTCCCCTGCGGCAGTGCGTCACGTCCGCGTCTCGTCGTGTCATGAGCCGGGGGTCCGCCGGCAGCCAGCGAGGAGTTGTGTAGTCCTCTGCGGCAGTGCGTCACGTCCGCGTCTCGTCGCGTCATGAGCCGGGGGCCCGCCGGCAGCCAGCGAGGAGTTGTGTAGTCCCCTGCGGCAGTGCGTCACGTCCGCGTCTGTCGTGTTGTGGGCCGGGGGCCCGGGGCCAGCGGGGATATGCAGTACAGATGATATACTAAAATGTGTGAACATGCCTTTATTATCTTATCACGTCACAGAGTTGTTGCCATTTTGTCATTTCTCGCTGTTGATAAAGACACGGGAACATTCGTCCCATTATGACAATAAGTATGTCTTATTCGAGCATGTCTTATTCACAGCTCTAAATAGTAAAAGAGCAACTATAAGTAACCCCTCAGCACGGCTATCATGGGACGGCCGCTCGATTTTTCTCGCACTATACCGTTTGTTCTAAGTGTTCTAATAAGTAAGAGACGTATAGTGCGAGAGAAATCGAGAGAGCTCGCGCGCCGTCGCGTGATAGCCGTGCAGGAAAGACGAAGGCGCGGGGTTAGACTGCACACTCGGCCGTGAAACAAACTCTGCATGTCTTGGAAACAGACCGAAGTAGAATGGATCGTTCTGAACGGAACCCAGCAGGGCCAGGAGGGTAGTGCCACACGCGCCGCGTCGCAGAAACATCTGCTTTGTATTAAGTATTAAAATGCGAAATGAGTTTAACAAAATCGCATTTATAACGAGACGACTTTAATTGCATTATCCAGTGTAGGTATTCTAGGCCACGGCGCTGGTATGCTATTTGTAAATATTTCGCAAATAAACTAGCCAACTTGTTTCTTATGGCTTCCTATGGGTAATGTGTTAAAAAACTGGTAGAGAAAGGAACATTTTATTATAAGTATTCTTGCATATTTAGATATGCAATGGATTTGTGGCTTTGGGATTGAAATTGTCACCGTTTACTTTCGTTCTTGTTTTTTAGTTAGGTGCCCCTTAAAGGCGATAAAGAGCCATTGTCAAATGACTGCTAATATTAACTGCAAGCCATTGGAGATATTTACTCGTAAAAGACTTGTACTTATTTATACTTTTTGACATGGTGCTATATTACTGAATTTAATATTTTTTAAGAATAATGGAAATTTAATTTGAGTTTAGAATTTATTTTAATTCTATTTGTTTGTAACGAGCGTGCACTTTAAAATGCACTGAATAATGGATCAATTTAGAATATAAGACCTCACTTGTACCTACCTGTATTCTAGCAAATAAACGATTTGATTGATTGATTGATTGAAGAAAAAAGTCTGTACTGTCCGTGTCAGTTCAGTCTTAAACCAATATGAGAGCCTAACTTATTATTTCTGCGACTACAGGTTACAAGAATACTCTACGTGTTCCTCATTTTCTAAAAAAGGAAAACCTGTCTTACAATTATTCCTAAATGAATATTAGTAACTGTGGCCCATTGTATATATCCTATCTCACATAGAAATTAGGTGAAGGAGTGCGAGGCCCCGCAGGAATGCTGACTCTATAAACAACCAGTAATAGAGTTATTTGCTTAAAGAGCAATGAGTTCATTACTGCCTCGCGCTGTCTGGACTAGGGCACCAAACATGGACCGGCTCATTGTGGGACGCGACAGAGTAGGTCTGCAATAGCAACATGCTTGCCGGGGGCGTTTCGAGCAGGTTTCGGACTCTCAATTAGGTGGTATTTATTGCGTGTTTATCTGCATATTTAACTGAACCAATTTGACGCAACTTTTTTTGTCATGACTCATGAAGATGCGAGAAGTGATATAAAACTGTGCATATTTAATTAAGCTTCGGTTTGATGCAATCGTGGTACTGAGAATACCGTTCGCCCTCTAAAACAACATACGGCCATGTATTGCATTCGTCTAGTCTTAGACGTAAACTCTTGGTACGAAACAAACAAATCATATTTTTTACGATTTCCATACCGATTTCCTAGATATGGCCCTCGCCATAACTTCCTCCGGTTTGAAAGATTTTGTTCGGTTTGTTAATAATTGAAGTTGAGTGTACATTGCTTTACGGGCTACTGTCCTACCCGCCCGGGGACAGTTAGCGTCATTTAACTGCTTTATGACTCACGCGCAATCTTCAGGGAATCTGAATGTAACAATGTCTAAATCAGACACACACAAACAACAACAACAAGCTTATCCCGAATGCAACAACAGACTCGTGTACAATGAAAGTGCGTTCAGCATGAGATCCTGGAGTCCCCTGCATGAGAGCGCAGATGCGGGGCACCGTGGAGCTTTTAGTGGATAGAAATACCACATAACCCAGCCATCTCCCGGTGATTGGGAACCTGGTTCGCAGGTTTTTTCCACGAAAAAAAGGGGTGCCATCGGTCAAATGACGTTTAAAAAGTGTAGTTCAAACATTTTGGCGGCAATATAAAAAAAAAAGTTTTGATGCGATCGTATTTTGTTTTTAACTGTCCCGTGTACTTGCAAATCCCGAAATGGGTGAGGACCAAATTCTTGGCCAGTAGTTAGCCTAATTAATTAATAGTAGCTAAAAAGTTCCGTTGTGACACGAAAATTTGCCATACATTTTCTATGGTTAATTTTCGTGTCACAACGGAACTTTATAACTACTACCAATTAACGACGCTAACTACTGGCCAGGAATTTGATCCTCACCCAAATACAAAAGGCAACCCTCGTACGTGGACCAATTTTCTCTTTTGTGCTGGTGCCAACGTTACTTAATCGGGATATAACCATGACACACAAGTGTTGTAATGGTATAAAATATAAAAGGATTATGAGCCAAAAAGCGACACAAAAAGAGGTACGTTACGAGCAATTGTGCTGAAAATTATATCATCAGGCGGAAGCTTAATTAAAACGGTATAAAACAAGAAGAGACTGAAAAACAGTAAACTCGACGGTTAAAGGACTACTTAGTTCATAAAGTGTTACTATGGTCTGAAAGATTTTTTGGACGATACAATGTAAATGAACTACCTAATAATTATAATACCTATTGACATGATACAATTATCGACGTTGCTTCATTATTCATTCAATCTATTTTACTTACAAGTTACTCTCTTACGTGTGTGACATTAAATATCAAAATAATCTCGATTTAATTAATGTATTGTAGTTACCAATACACATTTATTTGCACGCGCAAACATTTATTTATTATTAATTCAAATAGATTTAAGACTACCTAATATTGCTGTGCCCTATCAGGGTCCATGTGAATCCTAAAACTGTGTAAGACCTAAGTATAATGTACCATGGAGGCAATAAATGATGATTATATAACAAAAAAAAAAAATGTTTATTTCGGACAAAATCCATAAAGTACCTATTAGTTTTAGTTATTTAATTAGGTAGGTACATAACACTTAAAACTATGTTAGTTACTCGTAGGTTAGGTTAATGCTGTTGTAATTGATTATGATTATGATTAATTATCGCTGAACACACTTCATTTCATTTATTCAATGCAATTGTGTGTACAGACAAGTCTCCACTTAAGGACTCCTACCATCTTAAGGGATGTTTCCGCGATAAAAACTATCCTGTATCGTTCCAAGGGTCTCTCTTATCTGTACGGAAAATTTCATCTCAATGGGGGTTTATTACTAAAACCGAAGTTACAAATCTCTTACTAAAACATTTTCTTAGTCTCCATATAAACCTTTAATCCCGTTTTAACCCCCTTAACATGTAAACTTTGATGTAGTTATTTCTATTATGAATAATGTAGGTACTCATAGACATTTTGACTTGTAAAAGTGCCCTCGTGGCAGGGACTGATTTCGGTTACGGTTTTACCGGTATGAAACCTGTATTCCATTACGGTACCGTAATGGTGTAAAGGTTACGCGCGCCGCGCCAACATAACGGTACCGTAACCGTTTTGAAATATCGGTTACCGCTATTTGATTTAAAGGTAACCGAAACCTTTATAATACCGGTTCGAAACCGGTATTATAACGGTTACCGAAAAAAATAAGCGAGCTGGCATCGCCTGCCGATGCCGCCGCGGCCGCCGTCAGGTCAGGTCACGCCGTGCCGCGCCGGTTCATTCATTGCGTGTGCATCACTGCGCAGTGCTTGTGTACTGTACTGCGTTAGGTATTTTGTTAGCGATAATCACGTCATGTGATAGAGATAATTTTCCGAGGCCGCGGCGCACAGTGAGGAACGGGGGACGGGGAGCGAGCGGTAGTAGAGGTGGGGGGTGGGGGGGGGGGGGGCACGATAAATGGAATGGAGCGAGCCACGGCGCACAGTGAGGAACGGGGACGGGGAGCGAGCGGTAGTAGAGGCGTGCGGGGGGGGGGGGGGGGGGGGCGGCATGATAAACGGAATGGCGCGGGCCGCGGCGCACAGTGAGGAACGGGGGGGGGAGCGAGCGGTAGTAGAGGTGGGGGGAGGGCGCGGGTCCGTGGTATGATAAACGGAATGGGGGGGGGGGGGGGGCACGATAAATGGAATGGAGCGGGCCGCGGCGCACAGTGAGGAACGGGGGACGGGGAGCGAGCGGTAGTAGAGGCATGCGGGGGAGGGGGGGGGGGGGGTGGGTCCATGGCATGATAAATGGAATGGCGCGGGCCACGGCGCACAGTGAGGAACGGGAACGGGAGCGAGCGGTAGTAGAGGCGTGAGGGGGAGGTGGGGGGGGCGCGCGGGTCCACGGCATGATAAACGGAATGGCGCGGGCCACGGCGCACAGTGAGGAACGGGGGACGGGGATCGAGCGATAGTAGAGGTGGGGGGAAGGGGGGGGGGGGGTCGGTGGCATGATAAATGGAATTGAGCGAGCCGCGGCGCACAGTGAGGAACGGGGGACGGGGAGCGAGCGGTAGTAGAGGCGTGTGGGGGGGGGGAGGGCGCGGGTCCGTGGTATGATAAACGGAATGGCGCGGGCCGCGGCGCACAATGAGAAACGGGGGACGGGGAGCGAGCGGTAGTAGAGGCGTGCGGGGAGAGGGGGGGGCGGGTCCGCGGCATGATAAACGGAATGGCGCGGGCCGCGGCGCACAGTGAGGAACGGGGGACGGGGAGCGAGCGGTAGTAGAGGCGTGTGGGGGGAGGGGGGGGGCGGGTCCGTGGTATGATAAACGGAATGGCGCGGGCCGCGGCGCACAGTGAGAAACGGGGGACGGGGAGCGAGCGGTAGTAGAGGCGTGCGGGGGGGCGTCGTCGCGGGCGCGGGCGTAACGGCAGCGGCATATCATACGCTTCTTTGATGCTCACCGACAACGACACTCGACAGTGCAAACGCGAGCTATTCGATTCGATTAAAATATAAAAATTAAAATCTACAATGGTAAGAAAACGAAAGAACGCCGTATACGCTTTCTTTTCTTTTCATAATGAAGCGAAAACATCATCCTGTTTGGTATCCGGCTGTACATCTGTCATCATAGCTCCGCACTCTCCGAGTCCCCGCCCGCACACCCGCACCTCACGCTATGTTGCTGTGCCAATGTACTGAATGTAATGTTCCTACTGACGATGCGACGATGTCGCGGAAAGAAAGACAAAACGGCAGCGCCGGCGGTTTGGCAACGACGCCAAAATCTAAATATCGGTAACCTTTAAAAATCGGTTGAGGTACCGTAAAAAATAAGGGTTACCGTTATATTTCGATAGCGAAATATAAAGGTTCCGCTACCGAAACCGCTATTTCAAAACCGATATGACGTCATATCGGTTATGAATAATACCGGTATTTTTCGGTTATGCAGTCCCTGCCTCGTGGCCTATTTGCCGAACAAATGTTTTAATTTGATTTGATTTGCTTAGGGGTGTAATTTTTCCAAAACGTTGAAAGAACTTGTTTTCAGTCTGATAAGAAATCTTTATAAAACGATTTGAGTCTCCTGCTCAAAAAAGAGTATCTCTCATCCAGCTTGCACTCCTTTTTACCCCTTAGGGATAGAATTTTCTAAAACGCTGGAAGTACTTGTTTATATTTTAATAAGTAATCTTGCTACAAAGTTTTAAGTCTCTAGCTAAAAAAATAGTTTCCCCCTTTTGACCCCCTTAGGGGTAGAATTTTCAAAAAGTCCTTTGAGCACTTTAATTGTATTATTATGTCTTTCCCGTTCAACGGGACAATGATGTCCCGGACCTTTGGGAGGCGTGCGTGGAGCTAGGTACCTACAAAGTACCAACTGAGCCAACACGTAAAGCCCTTTTGACAATTTAATGAAATGCAAGTAGTACACCGAGCGGATGCTGTCGCTGCCCGTGTCATGGGACGCACACAGAGACAGCACCCGCTGGGGTTTATAGGGATTATTGATGGTTGATGGAATCTAAATAAAACGTATTATTATTATACCTAATTAAGATTTCTTATTAGTAATCTTCCTACAAAGTGTTAAGCCTCTAGCTTAAAAAAACGTTACCGCCATACAAACTTTGCACCCCTATAACGCTTTTAGGGAATGAATTTCAGAAATCGCCGTAGCTACTCAGCATGTTTGACTATATAAATAATTGAGCCTAATATGCGCAAAGTTTCATCTCTCATATTATGCTTTCCATATGGCCTTTCCACCCCCTAGATAATTAATTTTGATGAAAACGATACCTATGTCAATTGTCTGGTTTATAGATAAAGAACGTACATACGAACTTTCAATTTTAAAGTTTTTAAAAGAGCGTCTTTTCGGTATAACTCCCATTTCACTCCTTTAGGGCGTACGTTTAAAAAAATAACTGTGGATAGATCTACATTTATAAAAAAACCTGCAGTCATGTTTCTAGCCACAGTTTAATTAAAAATCACACATTACTTATAATGTGAACTTTCAATCCCTACCTTAACCCTTCAAGGGATGAATTAAAAAAAAACCCTCAACAAGGGTTTAGACAGTAGTTTCTACAGTAGGAGCTTGTGAACCAAGTTTTAAACGTCTAACTTTAAAAACGACATGTTTCCCATATACAAACTTTCAACTCATTTTTAACCCCCTTAGGGGATGAATTTTTATAACAACACTAAATCATTTGATTTGCTTTTTACTATGAAACCTTCATACAAAGATTCAAGTCTATAACTTTCCAAATAAAAGCTTTCCATACAACGGGTCCACGTACTGTAAAGAATATATGTTCCAAATTTCATGCTTATATCTTTAACGGTTTAGGCTGTGCGCTGTCTGTCAGTCAATATAGCTGGACCTCAGACTTTTGTAACACCTATGCGGAATCGGAGGTTAGACTTATTACTTACAGTCCACCTGTGAGAGTTAGGGAGTGGAATGAGTGTACCTATATGAAAAATACGTTACCAAAATATACAAATGTAGACTACTACGTATATATATTGTTACGTCCACGGGGTGGGTAACGTGATAGAAAATACACGAGCTGATCACTAATTAAAAGAAATGCAAACTTTATTACAAAATTACTAATGAACAAGGCTTACTTAATAAATCACTTCACTATGACACACTTTTCACTCGCTTCCCTTTGAGATTCGCACTGTTCGCAGTTTAATTCAAAACTCAAAGTCCACTGCGTTGGCATGCGGCTTATATACCCGGAGACCTTTGCACTAGAACATTCCGGAGAAATCTTGAATAATCGGTCCAAGGTAGGTAGGTCGGGTGTCTAGGAACGGCGACCCCTCGGTTCGTGAATGTTCCAGAGCGTCCAGATTGTTCGATGCTCGTTCGACCCGAATATGCTGTCCCTTTCTAGTTGTCTTTTTCACACACTTCAAGACCACACGGACCACACTCTCAACCTAGATGTCTCTCTCTAATAGTGCTGTCTCTTTCACACACTTCTCGAACCTTCTCAATCTAGGTGTCTCTCTCTAATAGTGCTGTCTCTTTCATTCCTTCGAGAAATTTCGCCATATACTGAAGTGTACTTCAAAGGCCCATAAGGGGTCCTGAAAACGCCTCAAAACGGGTTTTCAGGTTATTGCGCCATCTGATACAGGCTGTCCTGAAACGGACTGAAAACATGTTTCAGGCGCCTGAAAACAACGGCAACTAGGGCGAATTTTCAATCTTCTAGTATGTGGAAGAGCCACCTCTGAAACGGGTAAGTAATACGAGGTATAACAACTAATCATATAACGGTCATAATATATACGCTCACTGTGTATAAGTTTGTTTAGTATAACGTTCATTGCACATAACGAACGAAAGGTATAATGACAAAATATATAATTTCGTAAAGTATAACGTACTTTATACATAATATCAATTGATATATCGATTAAAGCGTATAATATTCATAACACCTAAGGTTTATAACATATATTATTCAATTTATCTAACATCTAAAAGTATATTGCTCGTATATTATAATCGTCTTCAGTTATTTTAATAGCAATGCCGTATGAAGGAATATATATGAATTTGAATAAAAATACATTAAACGTTTTTAAGATTGAAATTAAATTTATTTTTATATCAAACACGCCAATTATTTTAACCTAACCTTACCTAAACACCAGCGTGTCGACGCCACCCCGCTTCGCGGGGTGTCTATTTCCGCTCTAACGGACACAAGGCAACCCTAACCTAACCTACAAGTAATACCATTGGTAAGAGTACTTGTTGTTTTTTACTGCGGGGGGCTTCGCCCCCCGAGCCCCCCTTTTACTTACAGCCGTAACCTAATTTTCTGTATTGTAATCCTCATACGAAAATATACTATGCGTTATGATCGTTATACGTTATGTATGTTATACGAAAATATATTATATGTTATGATCGTTATACGAAATGAAATTATTCAATTTGAGTGTTATAGAAAAAAACGTTATATAATATGATTATTATGGCTATTGACCGTTATTCCTTATAAAAGTATTGTTATTGTTGTTATAGCTAACGTTCATTATATCTTGTGAACGTTATTAATATGAAATTATATATACTGTTGTTATATCTCGTGGGACGCACCCCTCTGAAACGGCCTGAAATCACTTTTCAGCCTGCTGAAAACGCTTCTGAAGCATGGAAAATCAAGTTTGAAGTTTATACCACCGGCGCAATACTACCCCCTCCTAAGACATGCTCGTCGTCCCGAGCATCATTGTTTCTGTGGTACTTCGCCAGTCGGTCAACATGAACAACCTTGCAGAGACCACGTGGATTTCGCTGTATCCGATATGTGACGTCATTGATTCTTGTGACTACCCTATATGGTCCTTCCCAATTTGGGGACAGTTTTGGAGATTTTCCCTTTTTCCGCATCGGGTTATGTAGCCACACCCAAGAACCATCCTCGAATCCAATTTGGTTAGCCTTCCTATCGTATCGGGTCTTCATTCTCGTGCTAGCTTGAAGCCCGTGTTCACGAACAAGACTGTGAACGTCAGCAATCCGATCCCTTAAATCACTTGCATACTCTGTGATAGATCTTGGAGCATCAGGAGGACGTCCAGTTAAAAGATCTGCCGGTAAACGAAGCTCTCTTCCAAAATTCACATATGCTGGGGTAACTGCCGTACTCTCATGGGTTGCTGACCTATATGACATCAAAAAGAGTGGAATATGCCGGTCCCAATCCTTTTGGTGACTTTCAACAACCTTGGCCAGATGTCTCTCCAGAGTCTGATTGAATCTCTCCACCATTCCATCCGATTGTGGGTGATATGCCGTAGTCCTCGTCTCATGCATCCCCATGATTCGACAAGTCTCTTGAAAAACCGCAGATTCAAAGTTCCTGCCTTGATCGCTGTGAATTTCCAGAGGTACTCCAAATCTACAACAAACTTCATTTACTAACTTCTCTGCTATAGTGACTGCTTCCTGATTAGGGATGGCAAACGCTTCAGGCCATTTGGTGAAGTAATCCATCACGACAAGAATGTACTTGTTTCCGGAGTCAGATGTCGGGAACGGGCCGGCGACTTCTAGCGCAATTCTCTCCCAAGGTGCTCCAACATTGTACAGTTT
Organism: Epinotia demarniana; assembly: GCA_945867215.1. Classification (NCBI taxonomy): domain Eukaryota; kingdom Metazoa; phylum Arthropoda; class Insecta; order Lepidoptera; family Tortricidae; genus Epinotia; species Epinotia demarniana. Next base: position 25,165,660 of record OX244272.1, on the reverse strand, counting down.
GAGCGCTCCTCTACTACGGGTGTGCGGACCTTTAACTGCTGAACAGTGAACGCACTTCTTGCACCAGTTTTCGACATATTCACGGCAATGAATCCAATAAAACCGTTGTCGGATTTTCATTAAGGTTCTTTTCACTCCTAGGTGTCCACCAGAAGAACCGTCTTGGAAACTTCCCAAAACATCTTTCACTCTTTTCCTTTGAACGACTACTTGTAGATGAGCATCCTTCCCATTCGCCGATTCCCATTTCCTGCATAGTACGCCATTATGCATAATCAAGCTGTCCCATTGTGCCCAATAGCTTTTCGTTACCGAACTCATCGGAGCTACTTCAGACCATCTTGGTTTGGGTATTCCTGCATTAATCCAGTCAAAAATCGGCTTTACCTCAGGATCCTCTTGCTGAGCTAGTTGCATGACTTCATCACTCCACTCTTCGCTGACTGTGTGAGTTCTCAGCATCCTTAAATATTCCTTGGCCTCTTGTCTAAGACAATGCTTACAGTCGTCGGGACAAGGTCTTCGAGAAAGGGCGTCTGCGTTTCCATGTGATTTCCCACTACGGTGGTCGTTGGTAAGGTGACATGGTACTCTACCAATTTCTCCTTTAACAACCCTTCTCTGACTATTCCCGTCATTAGCCTGTGAGATCATAACTGGGACATTCCGACCACCAGCCAGCACTCGTCCCTTAGTCCCGGCTTTTACTCGTTTCCCTGTTTCGGCCCGGATGCCACAGTACCTGTTGCCCTTGCCACCGGAGTCAGATCTCGTTCTCCTGCCCCTTTTCGGGCAACTGGTCTGGATGTGGCCACGTTCTCCACAATGGTAACATCGTGGCCCAAACTCACGATGTGGAGCAATCGGTTCCCTTAGAGATACTTCACGTACCCTATAAGGCCTTGACGGGTCCTGGCGCACAGCTTCTACTTCCAGGGCATGAGCCACCGCATCCTTCAGGCTCCCATGGTGCCCTAATCGCACTGCAGCCCGTACCTCCAAATCCCGTATTCCGTCAACGAAGGCCTGCACTAACGTGGTGTCCACAAAGGAGGCGGATGTACGTTGGTACGCCTTTCTGACCAACTTCTCAATTTCTAGGGCCCACTGCTGCAACTGCGCTACGCCCCTGCGTCCTGTCCTTTAGCTGAGCTCGGTACACGTGCTCCATGTGCTTGTCACCGTAACGGGCCTCCAACGCCACTAGAAGCCGGTCATAAGTTTCCTCTTCTCCTAAGGCTTCTAATATGGTGAGAGCCTCGTCACGTAACGCTAAGGTTAGGGCTGTCCTGGCCTGCTCTTTACTCCAACCGTTAGCCTTGGAGACTGACCCGAATTGCCGCTTATAAGCTGTCCACGACGATGTACCATCGAAGGGAGGTACCTTGAATCGTCCACCTCCCGATACAGGCACCTCGACTGCACAGGTACTCGTACCACTGGCCACTTTTATTTCAAGCTTCTGGAGGCGATTCTTGTAGGTGTCGACTTCCTCCTTAACCGTCCCAATGGTTTCTCTAACACCATGAAGTCCAGTTTCAAATTTAATGTGCAAGTCAATCAGTTTCTCCTGGACCTCACACATCTCGCGCTTCCATTCAGTCGCGGTCTCATGTACCTCTCGAAGCAGTCTCGATTGTTCTTCTTGCTTTTCTTCCTGTTTGCGCAGCCCCTCTTCGATTTTTCGGGCCTGTTCCTGTTGTTGACGAGCTTGCTCTTGTTGTTGACGAGCTTGCTCTTGTTGTTGACGAGCTTGCTCTTTTAAGAGAACTAAGATGGCATTGACGTCCACCTCTTGCTTATATGGGGTCGGTGAGTCTGATGGGCCAGCGCCCGACGCAGAGTCCTCACCTGCTGCAACTCGGCTCCGGGTCTGCACTCCCTTCTGCTCGTTCTCACGTGATGTAGTCGACATTTTCTATCCCACTCAAATGTTACGTCCACGGGGTGGGTAACGTGATAGAAAATACACGAGCTGATCACTAATTAAAAGAAATGCAAACTTTATTACAAAATTACTAATGAACAAGGCTTACTTAATAAATCACTTCACTATGACACACTTTTCACTCGCTTCCCTTTGAGATTCGCACTGTTCGCAGTTTAATTCAAAACTCAAAGTCCACTGCGTTGGCATGCGGCTTATATACCCGGAGACCTTTGCACTAGAACATTCCGGAGAAATCTTGAATAATCGGTCCAAGGTAGGTAGGTCGGGTGTCTAGGAACGGCGACCCCTCGGTTCGTGAATGTTCCAGAGCGTCCAGATTGTTCTATGCTCGTTCGACCCGAATATGCTGTCCCTTTCTAGTTGTCTCTTTCACACACTTCTCGAACCTTCTCAACCTAGATGTCTCTCTCTAATAGTGCTGTCTCTTTCACACACTTCTCGAACCTTCTCAATCTAGGTGTCTCTCTCTAATAGTGCTGTCTCTTTCATTCCTTCGAGAAATTTCGCCATATACTGAAGTGTACTTCAAAGGCCCATAAGGGGTCCTGAAAACGGGTTTTCAGGTTATTGCGCCATCTGATACAGGCTGTCCTGAAACGGACTGAAAACATGTTTCAGGCGCCTGAAAACAACGGCAACTAGGGCGAATTTTCAATCTTCTAGTATGTGGAAGAGCCACCTCTGAAACGGCCTGAAATCACTTTTCAGCCTGCTGAAAACGCTTCTGAAGCATGGAAAATCAAGTTTGAAGTTTATACCACCGGCGCAACAATATTTACGTCACACCTGGCCATAATGCGAGTTTTACTGCACGCTGCGCGTACAGGAAAAGTCGCATTGTGGCCAGGTGAAGACGTAAAATTTTGTACTCAACACGGGCGGTAATTCGTAAAGCCCCAGAGCGCATATTTATGGCCCTCACCTTCGGTTCGGGCCACAATCACCTGCGATCTGGGGCATTCACGAATTCACCGCCCTAGTTGCGTAATGTACTATTTCATTTATGTTTGCACTATTGGCATTGTTCTGAGGCTCTGTCCGGAACGGCAATCGTAGTGATTGTGGGATCCCCATCTCCGAACGATTTCACGTGGCCTGGCCCGCGGCGGCGACGACAAAACGAAATGAATCGGTTAACTTAGCGAAAGGATTATTGCGCATTTGGACTTATTTCGGCCGTAATGGATTCCCGCTTGTTGTATGTCGGCATGTGTGTGCATTGTGCATGTATGGATGTGTGGGCATGTGTGTGGGGACGGTAATGAAGTTTACGTGCTATTGTGGCTCGAGTAATCGCAGGTAGGTGGATTTTTATTGTTCCCTGTTTCCCTGTCTGCAAATATTTCTACACTCTATCTACATTATCTACATCTACACTAATATAATAAAGAGGAAAGATTTGATTGTTTGTTTGTATTGAATAGGCTCCGAAACTATTGGACCGATTTGAAAAAGCCGACATTATCTCTGATGAACAAAAGCTACTTTTACGTGCGAGAAAATGCTTCATTTCTACGAGAAATCGGAAAACTAACCGTGCGAAGCTGGGCCGGGCAGCTAGTCATGAATAATTTTATAGACTTGTCTGATACTAGTAATAACTACTTCCATTTAAGTGTTGGTTTTTCAATTTTTTTTTATACAGTTTGAGCTGATAACCAACACAACTTATTTCCGTTGAAGCAATCTCTACGCGTAGCGGTCTACATACAACGCTCTACATTATTTTTCGTCGCTTCAATTCTTGCGCCTTGCTTCATAATAGGCAACCTTCGATTTGTAAGTAAGAAATATAAGTAAATTTAATTAAAATTAGTAAAATTAATTAAATTAAGTAAATAAAGCTTAATGGCCTGCCTGATGCTACACTAACACCGTAGCCTATATGGACGTATGGAGGTGCCAACTTCCGCAGCGTGACTTACCTTTCTTAACCTTTCGAATGGTTTGACACTGACGGTACTGTCTGAAAGATTATATAAAATCGCTTCTGTCATACAAAGGGTCAAATCTCTCGAGCACACGATCGGGGAATAACTCTTGCCAATTGCATCATTTCTGGCGTCAATCGATTGACCAGCCATCTTCACACATCAATTACGTCTATTTGTCACTTTGACCAGTTAAATGTAATTAGTCACAGTGTCGTGACGATAAATATGCCCGGAAGCTTCAATCATACAATCCACTGAGACGACGGGCACTTGTGGCAGTTCGCAGTGTCGGCGAGTGGTGGTGGCGCGGGCGCAGGTCAAGTGCGGCGCCGGCGCGGGGATAATTGGTCCTCTGAACCGGATATCACTTCATTCAATGTTAAGTCTACTTCAAGATAATATATATTTTTTTGTACTGACACTTTAGTTTGACACTATTTTATATGACCTGCCGAACACGTACTTTTCAGAGAATTATAGTAGGTAAGATAGTTGTCTCTAGGTATAATGCGAGTATACAAGTCTGCAACAGATGGTGGCCATCTATCAGCCTAAGGTAACGGCGCCTATTACCGTGGTACGCGAGATAGTTTTCAAATGATTATAAAAAATGATGGGTATGAAAGCTCCTTAACGTCCTAGATTATTTTTTTTATTGAAGAGTGTTTATTTAACTTTCAGAGGCGTAACTTTTTGAACCAATTTTAGTTCATTATATTTGATAAAATAATTATTGAAACCACGAAAGGAGAATCTTCTATTACCGTGGTAATGGATGGGATGTGATTCTATTACCGCGAAATTAGCTTTTATTACCGAGGGTACAAAAAGCAGCAATTTTCTACCATCGGTAATAGTAACCTGATACACAATTCGGCACCCAATATCGAGGGTTAAAATAATATTCATGACTTTGGTTCCGTACTATATAAAAATAAAGAAAACATAAAACATACTTAAATCAACAAAATGATGTCCACTGGTTAAAAGAATAACTACTACTTGCATATATAGCAGGTAAAGACTACCTTTTATTAAATCAAAGTTACATAACATTATACTATGGATTCGGTAATTTGTATTCAAAGATTAAATAAATAAAATACGGGGTATTATAAAAAACCTAATAAGTACAATACTGAGCATACTAACAGGCTAAATGACTCGAAAACAATATAATATAATAAATTTTGCGTTTTGTGTAGGTAAGTTACACCTTTATCTATACTTATGTGTCGTTTCCGGGTTGTTTGAATGTTTTAGGACTTTATTTAATTTACAAATTTTGCTGGGATATGTTATTATCTCCGTTCACCACACATCTTAATAATACGAACCAGAGAAATCAATTTTATCAAATGAAATTGTACGAACGGAACCCTAGATGTGATTTATTTTAAGAGAAAACTAAAATGTCACTCTGTAATAGATACTTCTTTTTAACCTATTACCGACCCAAACAAATATTGAATGGGTCGGTAAAAAAATCCCATAGTTACTATTACCGATTGTTGTGGGATCTTACCATCGGTAATAGACTTAATTTGGAATTTTGTAAAATCTAATTCCGATCCATAAAAACTTTAGGATACAATTGTATTTTCATTACAAATCAAACATACATATTACAAGCTTGATATAAAACCAAAATCACATAACTGGTAAGTAAATATAGTTAATTATTACAATATTTAAACGACATGACAAAATAAGGGTTTCCATAGAAACTGTAGATTCAGTACTAAAGTTTTGGTTAAAAATTAAGGGTTTGTTGCATACTTTCCATACCACGGAAATAGTTCTTTATTAGCGTCAATAGATCAAGATTCGAATAGCTGTAAGAGATTTTATAATCGATGACATATAAAAAATATAAAGCACAAAGAACCAAATCGCCGACTTAACTATTACCGTGGTATGCCACGGTATTAGTTTCCCCAACTAAAAATGGCGTCTATCACCGCTGTATTTTATATTCCATTTTAAATGAATTTCCAGGCCAAAAAATATATAACGAGTACGCGAAAGTTGAGCAGAAAACTATAGATAACCATTTAAAATCCATAGCATTTGTTCAATTGTCATAGGTATTGCGTGAAATAATAAATAAGATTCGGGTATACTTACCAGTGACGCCATGCGTTTGTATGACACAACCTCTTCCTACGCCGCCGTCGCAGAAACTGACGGATTGCGTGCTTGTTATTTCATTCACACACATTTGCATAAACAGGACCGTTAGTCAACTAAATTAGGCTTCATTTGTGTAAAGTATGTTTTATTGTAAATCGAACGGTTTGCTTTTAAAATGCGTATTTGAAAATGCCGCGGTAATGGTAGCCGAATTTGATACCCCCGGTAATAGGCGCCGTTACCTTACTATGAAATCTTAAAGCTTGAATTACCTGACTGAATTGACCTGACACAACTCAGTTATACAAAGTTCATCATCTCATCCCCATCACTAGATCAGCATTTTACATTCGTGCTTGTTTTAAGCTAGCTCACCTTAACGCTCGCCAATAATTAAGTAACTAAGAAGCGTAGGTAGAGGACTAGTTTCGTGACGTGTGACCGGTGGAGTGAGCCGCATTAGCGCGTAGCGAATAACAGCCCACGTTGGCCCTTTCAGTTCCTTGGCAGATATATTGCAGACTAGACAGTATTTTGACCTCCTAACTACAAGTGTTGACAATTTCCCGTTCTATTATCAGTTTCAGCTACTGCTACCCGCGGACTAGCAACAAACACCACCTACACAGCCAGCTTCGGCCGAGCCGTGTAGGGGTGTGTCTGTATATCGATTTCGTAACGAAGGAGGTAACAAAAGGTGTGGGTGCCCGCCGCGGGCGCCCAGTATTTATCGCACTTCAGATAACATACGTCTCTATTAGCGAATCATTTGGGGCAGGAAGGCAACCGCTTATTAGCCGGGAAAGTTTCAAGACATGCAACGAAGTTAGAGCTGGCTACATTTGAATTCTTAATTCGTAATAACTTTATTGGAATTCTTAATGAATTCTAATAACATAGGGTTACTGTTCGACGTTAGACATTGGAGGCAAATGACAAAAAAGGTTGGTCAGCTTTGGTTGGTAACATTGTCAAAGGTTGGTCAGCTTTGGTTGGTAACATTATCCAAGGTTGATCAGCTTTGGTTGGTAACATTATCAAAGGTTGGTCAGCTTTGGTTGGTAACATTATCCAAGGTTGGTCAGCTTTGGTTGGTAACATTGCGAAGGGTCCTTGAGACAAGCATTAAGCGATTTTGGTATGATTTTGATTTAATTCCAGATTTCGATCCGTAGATCCGTACTACTGGGATACCGGGTTCTCTTATTCCGAGAGTCTAGCCTCGAGGTAGGCGCAGGCTCCCAATAATAGCAAGACGAATATCGGTTTGAGCTACGCTTTAGTCACAGTCACACATGCTTAGTATCACTTAGTCGACATTTGTTAACTCTTCGAACGAGCGACCCAAGGAAACGAAGTTCTGTGCTTCAGCTTGGCCCGAAAATCGTTCGTATGTCTGGTGTCTGTCCCTCTGTCCCGTTTGCCGCTGTTGTCCTTTACATTCGCATTTCTCAACCGATTCTCGTGGAATTTTGGGAGCTGCAGGTTCATTAATTATAAGTAAATTTACATATATTTTTTGTCGAGTCTCTTTTACGGAAAAGTAAAAATAAATCTTTCTTTTTAAACGCGGGTTCGCACGTTTCATGTCTAACAGAGCTACTAGTTAATAGTAGGTACCAATAAAATGTTCAAATTTATGTAAAAGAAATAAAGCAATCACTGCTTTTACTAACGGGTTTTCGAGTGTCAGTGAAACTTGCATGTCCACGCTAAGGTCAGCTCGGCCGTGTCGAGGTTCACGCAGTGACCCCATCCGTCAGGGGTCCGTATGCGGCCGAGGGCGGGCCGGGGTGCCGTAGCGCGTAATTAATGGACCCCTAATTGCCGATTGAGACCTCGGTTTGACGGTCACCACTATGTATTGATTAACAGTTATTACGGGACTGTTGTTCTGCATTTGATTTGTGACGTGTAATTAGGAGGTTTAGTGCAGCCCACAGGTTTTATCCGACTGTGCGTTTGTATCTTTGAGTTGTACCTACTATTTATGTACAGCTTGTAAAATATCTGGTATCTCGCCATGACATGGCATGGCATCTCACACCGATGCTTAAAATAAACACTTTACCACAATTATGATTCCATAACGCGTAACAATCTGCAAAAGATTTGGTATCCAGACGGCACGGCATTGGTATTCCGCGCGCGACGCAAGTTTTTCAGCGCGGCGCAACCTACTCGCAGCCAGACATCTGCATGCAGCGTGCGAACACGCACCCTGACCTGAAACCAAATGGCGGTTTTATGTACTTCCAATTGACATGTCTTTATGTCTTTTGTGCTGAACATAAAGTACAGTAAGTACTCAGGTAGGATTTGCTAATAAATATGTTGAATCAATCTAAGAAAAAGAGTTTTCTTTTCTTTTATGTGAATGGGAAAAATGTGAAAAATGGGGTTATAAACACAATCGCAGTGACAAACCTTGAATACCCAATCCAGGAGCAAAACAAAATCAATTTATACATTTGGATTAATATACATTCATATATATTACCGACGCCACTGCAGATCCACAAATGTATTGTAGCTGGGCTTTGATAATGGTCTTCCAGGGGAACAAGGGATGCATAAGTACAAACTTTACGTTGTTCTTGTTTCATTTGCACCGCTAAACTACAAATCCCTTGTCTACACCGTATCATCTGTACCTTTACAAATCCATAAACTTAGCTGAACACTTAGCTATACACTTGGTGTACTAGTAGGTATAGGTAGAGCGGTGCATTGTGCGGCAGCGGCAGTAACCGGCGGGCGCGCCGCGGCCGCGGCCGCGGGCGACCACTCTCGGCCATAACACCTTTATTTGCGTAAATTAAACACCGATATTCAAATGTTATGGGATCTCTGTTCTCTTTAATTGCCGTTGGGCACATGCCGTCTTATTCTGCTCTCAATATATTTTTCAAGGGATCTCTGAATGAAAAGGCCTGTACAAAATGTGGAAAGGTAGTAATTACTGACGTGCGTCTATTTTCTGAACTAGCAATCAGAAACAGGAGAAATTAAGATGTACCTATTATAAAAATAATCTAGAAGTTTAAGCGGATTCTTATAATATACCTACTGTAGTAGGTACGATGGAATCTGCTGTACCGATTGTTTTCTGTACAATCCTGTTTCATTGATAACTGACCGCTGTTAAAAAAAATAGTGTAGCTGCTATTCTTTTAGAAATGTTAAATCCTATACTATTAAACGAGCAATGTTAATATTAAATTAATTAAATTAATAATAAAAAATCTATCATAAATTGCCTAAAAATCTATGCCAAGTGGAAGACTTGGTAGAATTCAAAAAAAGTCTGTTTACACTTTTAATAAAAAAAAGCCTACTACTCACTTAATGAATATTTAACGGATTGTGATCTCTAAAAATTACAGAACGCATTAATAATTATAATTCATTTATATTATAAATATGTACTTTTTTATATATATATTTGGCATAGCAAAAATATGCTTGCTTGATAAACGTGATTCCGCGAGCGTACGAACTAGGTATCTATGTATTACTGTAAATTAGAAGCATGCTCCATCTTTACAGGATAATTCCTAACTTATAAAAACACACAATAACAACTAATAAGAACTTAAGCTACTAGCTTAAGCCTAGTCAAATCAGCCCTGCTCCATCTTGTCATAAAATATTTGTATGCCTTAATGGCAAAACATAGTGGTACATAATTTTAAGTTTTTGTTCTTAGACCATCCTTTTACCTTTGTTTACAAATAAATGATTTTGACTTTGACTTTGAATGTCTGTTTATATAGTGCATTCATCCTTACTTGTCTTATTTGGTAAACAACATTCTAACCTCAAAATGTATGTTTTTAGACTATAGCAGCTATTTTATCGTAAAAAAAGGGTTGCTAGAGAAAAAAATCGTGAAGTGATATCCGAAAAGTCGTCTCGGCATGATCTAATACTCACAAAATTGCTGTTCTATCCCTAAAAGGTTAGAATGTTGTTTACCAAATACTTACGACAAGTAAGGATGAATGCACTATATGTATATATATACATCTGTTTTCCCCCGAGCTGAGCTCCGTCGCCTAGGGACTGGTCTTAAAATTCGAACTAGGCTTTGCCAAAACTTGGGCTAGTGTTCAGATGTCCTATCCAAACGTAAGATATCTTACATACCTACCTAATGGTGGATTGCGAATTTAAAGCAAACGAACCAATGCGCTATCTTGCAAATACTTCACTGCTGTGGCGCCACACCACGTGGATCGTGGTCGTGGCCCGCGACACCACACGACACTAAAGACCGCGAGGCTCGCTGTCCGATGCTGTTTCCGTTAATTAAAGTGTTGCCCTGCTAACCTACGCTGCCCGGACTGCACGATCGTCAGCCTACCAATTACAAAAACCAGACAATGTACCCGAGCCCGGACACTTCAAATTCTTTTTTCTTACGTAAGTAGTCTCCAGGTTGCTAACAAGACGATTGCAGAATACAGGAAAGTTGACAGACGATTGCAGAATGCTTCCACACCCGCCATTCTTGAGAATTGCATTAATCATCTCATTCACATTCGTTTTTATTTTTAGAAATTTCTACTAAGTTACAATAAAATCTAATTAAATATAATAATAAACATATTTATTGAATAGACATCACTATGGGGCATAATTATGTACGGAAATATACCGATTCAAAGTTTAGCTGCCAGGGGAATGATAAAAAGTACAAGGGAATGAGAGAAATGACTAGGGGAATGATAAAAATTACAAGGGAATGATATAACTGTCAAGGGAAAGATATTATTTGGTAGTTATTTAAATCAATTGTTGAATAAATCAGTCGATCATTATGTTATGCATTTTAACAAACGTTTTAAATAAAATTATATAATTAAAAAAAACTTCAGAACACTATCATTAATATCATTACCCTGTTCGGAAAATCGGGGGAATGAGAGCCAGGGGAATAAGAAAAAGTATGTTTCTTGTCGATTATGCCGAAACTGTTATTAATATAAGAGTCAGTTTTAAATCAACACATGCACTTATTCGTGTGTTATTCTCTACACTAAACATTGTATGCCAATTGCAACAAATATATTTTATTTGAAAGTACAGGGTAATGATAGTTATAGTGAACCAAAGTCAGGGGAATGATATATCAACCTTTATTGCTCAGAGCCCCAGCGACGAAACGCGTCCTCTCTGTGCAGCGTTGGTAGCGCTACTGACAAGGGTGAGGCACGGCAGAGATAACGCGTCAAAAGACGTTGCAATGTGCGCGTTGTTTAGGTGGGCATCAGGGGAATGATAGCTTAGCTCTGGACAAAACTTTGATATGTATTCCTATAAAAACTACGATAAATAGGGGAACCATATTTTTATTTTTAAATCACTAACTTATATTCTAAAGATTTAACTGGCTTTCAATCCATAACTAGTTCTTTTTAGAGTAGATTGTTCACAAAATGGCTGATGGACGCGCCAGGGGAATGATGTTTTAGGTGTTTGTAACTTTTTTATGGCTAATTCTACTTACCTTATACAAAAAGTAAATCGTGCCCCAATAAGATTGAGTTTTGAACTACAAAAAAAATGTGTAAGGTCAATTATTTTATTTTCTCGGGTACTTTTTCCCTCTGGACGCCGAAAATTTACTCTCTCAAGAATCACCCCATCACGTGAACGTTCGACGCTCGACGATTGTATGAATATGAATAACAAACAAAGACAGTCGGGACAAACCATCAGCGTTTTTATTGCACTTTCTTTCAGCGAAACAAAAGGCAATCACCGAATACGGACACAGCTCTTCACAACCGCTCCAGAAACTGGTCGTTAACCCGTCCACATACGGATCAGTTTGGTGTGTTTCGGCGTTTTCAAAGCCAGTATCAAGATGTCCCGATAGAGGTGGTTAGCAGTGACGCATGGGGGGCGGACGCGACGCGAGGTGTGGAATAAATCTAAGAGATTGAAATCAAACCGCTGTTTTTGTTCAAATCGATTGATACTGATACACAATGAGGAGATTAGCTGGAAATTATACCGAAATAAACTACGAGAAATGAAGACATAAAGATGCATGCTCGCTTGCTTACTTTATGCAGAGAGGGCTGTGAATACAAGCGCAGAGTGTTGGTTAAGTCCAGTTTATATTTTTGATTCTAAGAACAGTTATTTCAATTACGACATCATATGATTCATTTATCCTGCTCTATTTTAGGCCAAGTCTGATCAGCCACGAAACTGTATCAAATATTAATTACTTACGTTTAGTCAGTAAGTTACCTAAGTACATATCACAAAAAATAGTTTTCAAGTCTAAAATGTTAAAAACGGCTAAAACGAACTTAAGCACGGAATAGGAGGAAAATACACGGAAAGAACATACGTAACCAGTAACTTTTTATTAATGAGGTTTTTATCTCGCCGCTATTAAGCATCACGTAGCATTAAAACCTCGTTTTCATAAAAGTGACTACACATTTTATCTTCCCTTCAAATAGGTTGCGTTTGACTTCGTCGCTAGGTACTGAACTGGGCTGTTTCCGTTTCCTAAAAAGGAGTAAGTAATTAAATCTAGATATTTGTCGGTGGAGGGACAAAAAGTGGCATAAATCGCATTAGATCGCTTACAGCGACGGCGCGCCTCGAGCGGCATCGGCAGTCGCAGCGCTGCGCGCGCGGCGGCGGCGGCGGCGTTCGACACGTTTATTAGATCCGCGGATAAACTATCTTGGACCGCGGGTCTAACAAAAATATGACACCTTGCGGGATGCAACAGGGATGCAACTTTGTCATGGCGTACCTGTTATATCATGTTGGCCAGCCGATGGCATTTACTTGGTGACTCGGATACATTACCCATCCCACGATACACCAAGCTATGACGAGAAATGATGACTATACATGCAATTAATATCTTTGTAACCCAGCGGTGCCGCCATTGGATATTTGAAAATTGTTGCTATAATTTGCCACATCCTTCGTAGCGCTCTGACGCGTGTAATATTTCGATTCTCTATTTTCCGTCTGCCGTTTTAATACCTAATAGTCTGATAAGGACATTTTTCTTATTTACTTGACTATTATAATTGTTGTACAGAATTGGATAAAAATAGGTATAGGTAGGTTGAAAGAAGTCGGTATTCTGCGCAATACATATACAAATATCTAAATATCCCTAAAATGTTGCATCCACTACACATTATGCTCATTATGTTACGAATAGCTCGTAAGTTTCGTCACTTAGGTAATCAAGTAACATAGTAGGGCACTGTAGGGTACGAACACTGGATTTTTTACATTAAGTATCGGCGGGTATGTCACGAGGCAGCTCGGGGACGTGGTGAATACAGTTCCAGTTTTTGCGTCCGCCGACAAACGCCGCCCGACCCGCGGCCGACGCTCCGCTCTTATGACGGACTTTACGAGTGAGATATATCCCTTTTATGGACATAATTCACGATGTTCGCTTCACACATTTATCACGTATGTAGAAGTATTGACGAGGCGGTTGTTTTGTAAAATTCTTCGGTGACAGTTATCTGGTTGGTCTTATTTAAGTAATAAGATTCTGATTGGGAGACAATAAAAATATTTAATTCTACAGTTGGAATTAATAAACTTTCGCTCTCAATAATTTTTGGATTATGCATATGAGATTTGATTAGGTGCGACATTGCTTGGTGACCCACTTGCAATTTTGCATATCCTTCAGCCGATATGGTTCTGCTGAGCATTAGGTATTGGCTATCTATCTGTTCACGAAGCATATAAATAAATAAATAAATAATAAATAAATATTTGGGGGCAATCTTACACAAATCAATCTAGTCCCAAACTATGCAAAGCTTGTAGTATGGGTACCTACTAAACGACGATATACATACTTATATAGATAAATAAGTACTTAAATACATAGAAAACCTCCATGACTCAGGTATGTTCATGATCATTACACAAATAAATACAATAATTAGTGGGATTCGAACCCGGGACCTCCGGCTTCGAAGGCAGGGTCACTACCAACTAGGCTACAGAGGTCGTCGATATTATACTTGACCTAGAGCTCGTTGTGACTCTCCTTATCCGAGAATAACTAAAGAGAGTTCTAGTACCTATAACTTAATATTTAATATCCAGCCTTATGGACACTCTGCCGCAGAGCGCCGACCTGGGGGACTACCTATATTGTAGGCAATTTTTATATTTGTAATTTTTAGTTGTAACTTTATTTATGTAGTAGTTTTTAAGTTTGTGTGTCCCTTTGATTCATGTTTATTTCATTCGAAACGCTAAAAGGTAAGAACTGACTATTGTCCCCCGCGGCTATGAAGTCAATCCTGACACATTGCTCAACTATGAAGTTTCTGAATAATGACAATGTCAACTACTTATAGGAAAAAATTACATATATACTATTCTGTCACACGCAATAAGTAAATATGTAATTTTTTCCTATGGTTGACATCGTCATTATTCGGAAACTTCATAGTTGGGCGTGCCGAAACGCCAAAAGTGTGTGTCGTGCGTCACGACGCGTGAGCTGTCTGCCGGCCATAGTCGCTTGACAGTTCGTGTATCGTTTCGTTTCAGATGAAGCCTGTGCGTAAACGCTACGTAAGCGTTGCGAATGCCATCGTGCGCCTGCGTCGTCGCTCGGGTCGCCCGCGCACTCATTACACGCAATCACACTTCGTTAGCTGCGAATCTGGACCGATTAACACTTTCTTGGCTTTTTACCACCGCCCCCATCGCCATCTCGCGCAATTACCACTAAACAAAATGGCGGCCCAATATGGCAGCCGTTCGCGGCTTTTTGTGGCGATAATTGTATGTGAACAGTATGAAATAACGAAGATGTAGAATTTATTAAATAGTCGTTTAATTGGTGCAGAATCCGTTCCCGTTCCCAGCCAAGGTGGTATTAAGTGATTAACACTAAGTACATATATTTTAATTGGGACCTGGATCTTCATAAAGTAAACACATGAAGTGGATCGTATACTGTAGTATCTCCCTACTCTTATAAAAGGTCTTTTTTCTTGGGTCCTATGGTTAAACAAGCGTACCTACTTAGAACCCTTACTTTGTGGCGAAAAATAATGTTTGTATAACTTAAATAAAATACCTATTTATAAATAAAATCATATTTAAAAGTAACTGTAGGGTAGACCTTACTCTCTGGGGGAGGCCTATGTCCAGCAGTGGATGTGACTGGCGTGGAGTGATGATGACTTTCGGGTGATATGATGATTATGATGATGATGAGGCCCATACCTACCTTCAAGACCTAATACCTAAATTGTTAATAAATTGAGTCTGTTACCGTTTGTACCTACTGTGTATGTATCGACTTTATGTGACAATAAAGTCATTGTCACACAGTCCATCCGCCGACTTTTGCGGCAACTTGGACGATTAGACCCCAAAGTAATAACTAGGTACTTGTGTCAGTTCGACGTCCTAAAGACACACATTACTGAACGAGCAAGGGTTGGTAATTTGATTGGAATGCTTTGATACCGGGCTCTGTCGCGGCCCAGTGTGCCCGCTCTCAGCCGGAGGGTTATTCGTTCTGATTAAGGTTAAAACAATGTATGACGGAAATGCCGTTTAAAGAAAACATGATGCAGTAATAGGTGTAGCACACGATTTAGAATGTTAGCATTATTTAATATTCCGTGTTTAATAGACACTGTTATTGTACTTTTAACTCATGAGAGTTTGTACCCTAAAAGAGTTCTACTCTTTAAAGTGGAATAAAATTATAAAATATTACTCTGACCACAAAATTAATAGTACATTACGTAACTAGGGCGGTGAATTCGTGAATGCCCCAGATCGCAGGTGTTTGTGGCCCGAACCGAAGGTGAGGGCCATAAATGTGCGCTCTGGGGCTTTACAAATTACCGCCCGTGTTGCGTACAAAGTTTTACGTCTTCACTTGGCCACAATGCGAGTTTTCCCGTACGCGCAGCGTGCAGGAAAACTCGCATTATGTGACGTAAAGTATATTAGATATTAGATACTCGTACACAAGTATATTACTTGAGAAAAATAGTACTTACTTAAAACAAGTTTTATCAAAGAAACAAAGTCAACTCTACAATTTCTCTGTAAATAAATAAATAAAACAAGTCAAAGTAAGCCCATTGTAATATTATATTAATAAGGCTGGCTGTGGGTGACGGCGATACATTTAATAGATATATAAAGCACATAGCATGTTCGTTATATAAAACACGCTAGAAACTTTTACATGTACATATGTATGTTGACAGTATTGACACCAATAACTGATTAAATGCAAATTGAACAGCACGCTATGGCCGTGGCTGGACAAGAAGGAAAAAAAATAGATAGGGGAGACCGGGGACAATGACACCACTTTTTAAATAATGACCTATAACTCAGAATCTAAAGCTCTCATTGGCTATCAGAATCTAGAAAAATATTTTCATTGAATCGCACCAGAATGGTGTAAATTGAGTTTTTGTTCATGAAGTCCTTGTTTTACAATTGACCCTTACGGGTCCGTACCGGTCAATTGTACCAGATAATCAGAGGTAAATAAAACCCAAAATAATGGTTTGATCAATCAGTAATTATTGTTAATTTCTTAAGACGAATCAGTCTGTTACGGTTATCAGTCTCAATTATAGAGACTCGTATTTACACCAGACAAAGGTAGCATTGCAGTTGAACTAAACGTAATATAATATTTTCCAAGTTTTTGAAACATATTACGACTTATTATGCAAAAAAATACTTAGGGGTGCTCACAGCACACACCTTTCAAGCAATAACAACATCTCAATGCAACAAAATGAATTACTTTAAACGAATTACTTAACAATTAATCATCCCATACAGTTACAATTGACCCCTGGTACAATCAACCCCATTCCTTCCCCACATATAAATTTTAAATAATACCACTGAAACGGAGTGCAAGTATTATAATGTATATACATCAAATACAAATACAAATACAAAATACAAATTATTTATTCTGCAAATAGGCCACAAGGGCACTTTTACATGTCAAACGGTAGTTTACAATAAAAATAATAATCATACAATAAAAGATTATAATCTAACACAATAATAATTTAAAATTTGCACATTAACGACTGATATAACAACACACTAAATGTCACAAAGTAAATGAAAACAAAACAAAATACGACCATTACATTCGATTAGAATAAGGTCTGTGCATTAACAGAAAGTTAATGATATTAATTCAGTATTCCAGAGATGTATAAGGTCTCTGAGCGTCCAAATACAATCAATAATTATTCAATGTTCGTAGAGATGTATACGGTCTCTAAGCGTTAAAACAAAACAATAAAAAAAAGGAATATTAATGTAATATTGTCAGTGATGTACATGGTCAATAACAATAAAACGTGTCAAGATCGGAATGATGTCTCTCGTCAATACGATAATAATAAAATAACACTAAGTAGTATTTAAGAAGTTGGGTACTATGCCCTTGCAAGCATGAACAGTCCGGACTCCACAAACAGCACCCGATCACGAGTATGACGCATATCTCAGCCATCGCCTCCCTCAACCATATGTTAGGGAAGGTGGCGACCCGATCAACGACGCCACCGTAAGCAAAGCCCTTTAAGCGAGCATGACATATTCAAGCCACCGGACAATGTTAAAAAGCAAAGATTAATAAGCGACTTGCTCGGCGAGAAACAGCATTACGTGCTCTCTTCTTACATAAAATGGAACAATTATTTCAGGTAGATACTTATAATGTGTATTTAGGTATATTCCTAATAGAATTAGCCTACTACTGGCTTAAAGGCATTTTTGTCGTTTAAGAAATCGTTGACAGTATAATACGCCTTGCTTAGCAAATTACTTTTAACATGAGACTTAAATTGACTGAACGGTAAATTAACAATTTCGGTGGGTATTTTATTATGAAAACGTATGCAGTTCCCCACGAACGACGTGCTAACCTTGCGGAGACGACTGGCCTTCACTGCGATCTTGTTTTTACTTCTGGTGTTGTAGTCGTGGATATCGCTGTTGAGTTTGAACTCGTGAAGGTTTTTTCGCACATACATGATATTCTCAAGAATGTATTGGCATGCTACAGTAAGAATGTTTGCCTCCTTAAATTTGTACCTGAGAGATTCTCGAGCTTTTAGTTCGTATATGGAACGTACAGCGCGTTTCTGTAGCACGAATATGGTCTGGATATCAGCTGCTTTCCCCCACAACAGGATTCCGTAGGACATAACACTGTGGAAGTAACTGTAGTACACCAGCCTGGCGGTCTCAACGTTTGTTAACTGTCTTATGCGTCTTACTGCATAGGCTGCCGAACTAAGTTTTCCGGCTAGGGCGGTGATATGTGCCTGCCATTGTAGTTTTGAGTCCAAGGTGATACCTAAAAACACTGTTCTATCTTCAATTTCCAGTTCATCACCCTTTAATTTGATCTTGGTATTGTTTACCTGCTTGACATTAGGTAAAGTGAATCTGATACACTTTGTTTTCTTGGAATTTAGCAGTAAATTATTTGCTGTAAACCATTTCACAACAGTTTTGAGTGCATCATTAATATCATCGAAGTTTTCCTCTTTCCTGTCTACCTTGAAGATAAGCGACGTGTCGTCTGCGAATAACACTATATCATGTTTATCTTGCAACATATTTGGTAGGTCATTGATGTAAATCAGAAACAGAAACGGACCCAGAATCGAGCCTTGGGGAACACCAAGAGCAACAGTTGTCCCTGCTGATTGGGTCCCATTGATGACTACTCGTTGTGTTCTCTCCGAGAGATACGATGTCACAAGATCAAGAGCACCGTTTTTAATTCCATAATGTTTCAACTTTCTGATTAAGTTCTCGTGATCAACGCAATCAAATGCCTTTGATAAATCACAGAACACTCCAATAGCATCTTGAGCCTCTTCCCAGGCATCAAAAATATGTTTAATTAGTACCACACCGGCATCAGTGGTAGAGCGACCCTTAGTGAATCCGAACTGGTTGGTATTGAGCAGTTTATTGCAACTAAAGTGGGACATAAGCTGATGGAGAATAAGCTTCTCAAAAACTTTGCTTAGTGCCGGTAGTATTGATATTGGCCTGAAGTTGGTAGGGTCAGTTTTCGTTCCTGATTTAAACAACGGGATAATTTTACTGTGTTTCATGAGGTCAGGAAATACTCCAGTATCAATACATTTATTGAAAATATTAGCTAAGAAAGGTGCAATTGATTCTACAATGGAATGTAATACTTTGACTGAAAGGCCCCAAAGATCTTCAGTTTTCTTTAAGTTCAACAATTTAAACGCTTTTATAAGAATAAGTGGGGTCACGTGACTGAATCTAAAGATTTCTGTACATTCCGTTACATTTGCTTTCAATAACGATTCAGCAACATCTGGTGATGAGTTTAAAGACTTCGTGGTCTCAACGGGTACGTTAGAAAAGAACCGCTCAAAATGATCCGCTACTTCGTGGTCAGAACTTACTAAAGTATCATCAATTCGTAGGCTGTAGTGCGGATCTCTTATCTTGCGTTTCCCAGTTTCAGTGTTGATAACTTGCCATACAGTTTTAACCTTATCCTTGGAGTTCTGAATCTTTCTTGACAAGTAATCGGCTTTAGCGGCGACACACATTAACTTAAAAGATTTCGAGTAGTTCTTAACATACTCTAGAAATTCCGGCCTCTTATCAATAGTTCTCGAATCGTACAAGTCGTAGAGACGGCGTCTTTTCTCGTGAATATCCGGGGTAGCTCAGTCGCTAAATTTAGTCTTGACCTTGCTTTGAATTTTCCTTAAATTAAAACAGGCATCAAATTCCATTTTGATACAGTTAAACAAATGATCACACAAACGGTTAGGACTTTCCTGTGTAAATGGAAGATAACGTAATCGTTTCACAATATTACGATTGAATAAATCTAATCTCTTTTCGGAAATAGGTCTGCACATGGTGTCTCGTGAAACTTCGTCCGTTTTCCCGCTGAAGGAGACTTGTTGTCCGCAGTGGTCAGAACTTAATTTGTTTATAATACATTTATTAATTGCATCCTCATTACCGAAAACGTTATCTATACATGTTGCACTGGTTGCTGTAATTCGAGTAGGTTCACAAAACAGGTTCACTAAGTTGAACGATTTAAAAGTATTCACTAAACTCACACACAGGGGCGATTTCTCGAGTAAGTTAACATTGAAATCACCACACACAATAACACATTTAGTACTTAAGAAAATACTACTGAGCACTTCATCCATAACTGAATCGAATAGTCTCTAATCCGCTAATGGGGGTCTGTATACGCATACAATTATGAATTGATCCAACTCAACACAAGATAGTTCTATTTGGCGCTCGATGGATTTGTCAACAATATCTTTACGTTCTTTACTTTTCAAATTGTGTTTTACCATTATCAACGAACCTCCACGCCTACATGACTTTCTAGAAAATGAACTTACTATGCTATGATTGCTAAAATTAAACATTAATTCATGACCCTTAAGTCAGTGCTCGGTTATACAAAGAATATGGATATCTGAGCATTGTATAAACAAGTCAATTTCAAGTTCCTTACTAGGGAATCCCTGTATATTTTGGTGTACCATATTAATAACATTACTGTCTTTATGAATACTAGTGTTACAGCTATCAAGGGGTTGGGAGCCGGTGGAAGCACAAGCACGCGTTGTCGGAGTGGTCAGTTTAAATTACCCGCCGGCTCCGGCTCCCTTCCAGATCCCACGCTACTAAAACGTAACACGGGGTCCGCCTTACAACTATCAGTCATCGTGCTAATCACGACGGAGTCTACAATATTGTATGCTAACAGCTTAGCACAATCGCGCAAGTACCTCCTCGGTAGATAGGTACGTTTACGAGTCAGGACGAAATGTTTTATAAATTTATTCGTGTCAAAATACGAAATCGTACGGCTGTAAATGGATAGTCTAAAGAATATGGAATTGAAATAATCTACTTTTATACATTGCTTTTCCGACATGGTCCCTGAAAAGGGCAGTGCGCAAAAAATAATTTTGCTTACTCCTAGTTGGTCAATTTCAATTAAAGTCTCGCATAGTTTGGTGACGTCCTGCTCGGTGCATCCTAAGGTATCTCCGATGAACACTACCAATGTAGAGAGGCAATCGAAGTCGTCAGCGGCAATACATGATGCCAAACGATCGACCGAGGCCCCTGGAAGACAGTTGTTGGTCACCTTCTGCGCCAAGTGGCCCGCCAGCAGCGCTCCGAGGCCGGCGCCCACCTGGTCCGTGTACAGCACGGTGCGGCGCGGCCGGGCGACCGCGGCGGGAGAGGGCGGTGCGGTGGGGCTCGACGTGGGCGGCCCTTGCTCCTCATGGCTCGTCGCTGGCGTCTTCGGTTCGGTGTGGCTCGTCGTCGGCGGCTCCAGCTCAGCGTGGCTCGTCGTCGGCGGCTCCAGCTCGGCGTGGCTCGTCGACGGCGGCTCCAGGTCGGCGTCGCTCGTCATCGGCGGCTCCAGCTCGGCGTGGCTCGTCGACGGCGGCTCCAGGTCAGCGTCGCTCGTCGTCGGCGGCTCCAGCTCGGCGTGGCTCGTCGACGGCGGCTCCAGGTCGGCGTCGCTCGTCGTCGGCGGCTCCAGCTCGGCGTGGCTCTGCGGTGGCGGCGGTGTGGGCTCGGTTCGGCCCGACAGCGGCGGCCATCGCGCCGCACGCGGTGCAGACCCGGGGGTGACAGGTGCGGTGGCGTGGTATGACCCGGAAGGACGGCCCGGTGCCCGAGGAGACTCAAAGTGCACTGGTATGCCGCTCCCCGGTTCTAGAACACAATTCATAAAGCGTATGTACTCATGTAAGGCTTTATTTGAGTGTTCATGCTTGCCGCTAATGTCCTCCAGCTTTTTTTCTAATGATGTAAGTTCTTCGGAGCGATTACTTAATTCTATAACTGCCCGGTCTAGTTCTCTTTGACAGTTTAAGAGCTGCTCATTCAATTCTGCATAATTATATCTAGATGAAACTGCTTTGAAACATGATTTGTGGCGTTTCAATAAAATCTTAGATTTCTTAATGAATCTACTTAATCTCAAATATTTTTTTACTTTCTTTGATCCTCTCATCATAATATTTTGATCAATTCTACTCCCTATACAAACAGAATTGGTCAGATCAATAGTTTCAACTAAAGGGGGACTTATAATACTATCGTGCATTATGTCTATCTCACAACAACTATTTAATTCAGCAAATATACTTAAATTGTTATCAGCCAGCCCGGAACAATACTTGCAATTGTCTGTCTGTTTTGCCTCAATTTCCCCCAGCTGCTGCTCCAGGTCCCGGATATGTTGTAATGCCTGTTCGTGTATATCCTGGCACTGCTGAAACCGGTCCACGGAGAGTTGAAGTTCATCCCGCTCAGCCATCAGGTCCTTGCACACAAGATCTTGCTTAGCGAGCTCAGTTTTGAGAGTTGTGTTCATCCTGACGACCCGCAAGACCTCCTCTTCACTCTCATCCCGTTCCTGTAGGAGCTTTTCATTAAGCTGTGTGGCCGATTTGAAATCTTTTTGAGTTTGCTGCAACTTGCTGATTAAAGCATCTCTGCGTGTAAACGGTTTGGAGGCGTTGGCTGAAAACATATTGAAAATGTTTGATATCTGGACTAGACCTTTATGTCGAAGATTGTACTAAGGACTAATAAACTTTACAATTGTAAAATTGTGTCAACAGTTAAAATCTAACTAAATCCTTAAATTAAATATACAACAAGCACACTAAAATTACTGTATCTGTATATATATATATATGTATGTAAATTGAACAAATGCACTAATTTGGTCTAGTGTTACTTTGTCAAGCTGGTGTTATAAATCTTAATTGATTTTCTAAATTTGGTTGGTATATAATCAACAAAGAGGTTATATTATATGGCTAATTATTCACTTATACTTAACTTAAGGCAATAGATAATGTAAAACAATACTCCCCTGCTTTAAAATTTCGCCGAATTTCAGCATACACACAGTAGATCATAACGTATTTTCAAATTTTATACGTTATCCGTCGACATAACTGTCATTTCTTGTCTTCTCAATTTCTGACCTTTGTGGTTAATAAAACTACCAGATAACATTATCACAGCTAAATCATTCACTGCGGTTCACTTTGACTACTTATTCTTAACAAATTGTTAATAATTTACACTAAAATCGTATTTTTTACATACGATACTCATTTTTGACGTTTACACCCGAGTGCGTTCGGATACTCCCCAATATCGATATATATCCCCAAGTATCGTATGAATCATTGGGATGAATCATAGGTATAACATTAAATACCTGAGATGTAACTTGTTACAAAAATAATCAATTTCAATTTTAGCAGTCGTGTAAAAACTTTGGGTCAATTGTAGCACGGGGTCGATTGTAACGTTACAATTAACCCCGAGTGTTGTGGTACAATTGTCCTTTTTTACTCGCACTCACTAATCTTCACAAATCTCGATTTCTATATTTAACTGACCCCCCACACCGTGACACATTAAAAACTTTAATAACTAGAGAATCACAATTCAGTACAACTTTCACACTACGACCATTAAATTATAAACACTAGTACAAAACGTAAATCAAAAATACTCACTTTGGTCAGTCAAAAATGCAAATCGTCGTATAGCACATGCTTTTCGCACGGCAGCGAGTCGCCGACTAGTGAGCAGGTAGAAACACGCTCAAGGCACACTGGTGTCTACACAGTACACACACATTCATATTTTGATGTGATTGCAGAGTTATAGGCGATGGTACTATCGACCCGTGGTACTATTGACCCTCTCCCTCTGATTATCTGGTACAGTTGACCCGTACTAAGGGTCAATTGTAACACAAGGACTTCATGAACAAAAACTCAATTTACACCATTCTGGTGCGATTAAATGAAAATATTTTTCTAGATTTTGATAGCCAATGAGACGTGAATGTTATATCTTAAGCGATTCTTTCGTCGTAGCTTTAGATTCTGAGTTATAGGTCATTATTTCAAAAGTGGTACCATTGCCCCCGGTCTACCCTGTACAAAATGTCCAAGACCTAAATATTCCTTCCGGCCGCCATGGCAACTAAATTCATGTTCCCCGCCAAATATTTGTTTCTATCGGGATTTGAAAGGCAGGGTCACTACTCACTATATGCTAAACCGGTCGTTAAAGTAATTGGTTGCTCATTTAATCACATACCAAGAAAACAATCAAACGAACAGTTACAATATTAGCAGTGGTAGTAAACAGTAGACTGAAGTGACGGATGTCACTCTTGAGAACATGAAAGGGTCCCGCCGCCGCCGCCGCCGGCAGTAAAGCGCGGGAACATGGGGCCGACCGGCGGGCGGCGCGCGGCGGGCAGGCGGTGTGTAACACTCTTTATTGCCGGCGTCACCGACTCCGATACTGTGTTGTCGAGAAACTACAAACCTATCACTGCAATATCATATTTTTCTCAAACATACTCGGATCTCTCTCGGATCATTTTGTTTGAAAAACGAACACGCGAAGTGCCTAATTTTTATCCGCCAACATTTATAAAGTTAAGTCTCTTCCCTGCCTAGGAGTATAATAACCCATACAAACCCCATTATTTCCCGCTGTGTTCAACTTTTTAAAATCCTGATAGCGCCATACTAAATTGAGACGACTAAGGAAAAATCTCATTCAGCCAAAGAAAATCACCCGAGAGCCCCGCGGTTTTCATGGTGATATTTTTTATATATTTCTTTTTGCTCTTTATTGTTTATGTTTATTTCAGAAGAAAATGGAATTGAAAAGGTATCAAGCCGTATGTAAATTCATTTATTTGATATAGAAATACAAATAGTTTATTTCTCAAAACATACCTACTTAATCTCTTACAGTAAGACTGACCCCCACACTAAAGAATAAATGAAACATTAAATTAATTAAATGTCATACTTAATTACTTCAAACACCTCATTAAGTGTAAAATATAGTGTGAAGTGAATACCGCCCTTGAAAGAATTCGTAGAAAGAATGCTTACCAATGAATCATAGTACAAGTACCTATCACCGCGTTGTTAAGGTATGTCACAATATGTTTTTTGTAATTAATTTAATCGTATGGCAAGGCAAGTCGCTCACTGAAGTAACATATTAATATCTTCTTTTTTGTAATCTCTTTGTATTATTTCCTCACATGTTTGAGAACAGCACTATATTTACCGGGGTGGCCTGACTCGTCTTTTGGCAGGCTCTTTCCTCGGCAATACATTATATTTACTATACACTATTCTTTATCAGAAAACTTACAATTATTGGTTACCTATCATAAGCTCGAAAATCGTAATTGCGAATATTAAAAGCCCGAAAACGTTTCCCTTTTTATTAGTTGGCCGATTTTTTGTTTGCCCTAAAGCACATTTCCCATATTATTATTTTCCCAATTCTCAGTTAGTTGCATTTTTATTTCGCTTATGATTCCAATAGACACATATTAAAATTCCGAGGGATCGTTTGCCAACTAGCTTTTGTTGGCGAAAAGTTGTAAGTCCGAAATATTATCATCCCGCTATATCAAAAGATCGAAATTGTAGCATGTAACCTAACCTAAAGCTCTGGTTTCCTAGGATAGCAGTGCCGTCATGTAATAGCGGTGAAATAGACTAGCTGCCTCTTTCTAAATGGTCTAATTAGAAAGAGACGGATAGTCTATCTCGCCGCCATGTGACGGCACCGCTAGTCCGTCCGCCCAGTCGGGGGGACCAGACGGATGTGTGGGACTCCCGGACAGAAGGCTTAGACTACCCACTAAACCCCCAACGATTGTCCAACCATGTCGCTGCCAAGGAGGGCCAAAGGTTCGCTTGACGCATTCTACTCTGACCCAACACAAGCTAACCCTAACCTAACCTACTGATATTACCATTGTTACGATCATTTGTTGTTTTTTTACTGCGGGGGGATTTGCCCTCCGAGCCCCCCTTTTTTGACTTTTGAAGAACACGTGCGGCTCTCTAGTTGCTTAAATGTTTTGACATAATCTAAGCCCCTTTTCCATCAATTGTATTTTTTGTAAGGTCACAGTTTTAAATGTAACCTAACCCACTTACCTATTAAGCAAAAGTTCATCTTCGCATTGCAATTTTAAAGTGCACTTCTCTAGGGTTTTAGCATATCTGAATGTTTTTTAAATCGAAGCGGTAAAATGATACTCAATGGATAAATAATATTAAGGAAAATGAGATTTAGATTTTACGTAGCATCGGAATTATGAAAAGGTGGTTAACGAATCGGTTGTCAAATAATAAAGTTGGCAATTGTTCTTCTGATTATTGAGTTTCGGGAAAACGACAATGTGGGAAAACTAACCAGCGAGTTTTCAAAAGTATGGTAAACAAAGTTTATGGATTGTAAGAATTCGGACAAGTGAAAATCGGGCAAGTGTTTTTCGAAACTTAGTAAACTGCGTTTAAATATGTACGTTCGAGGGTTGAACATACACGCTGATTTTTAATCCTTGATCACAGGTCGATGTCGATACCTACGCACGTCAGGTAGATCAATTTATGTAAAGGTTTTGTATGGGAAAAGGACAGTTCAATTGTACTACCTAATGCTCGTTCTTAACATTTTCCTATACGAGTAGGTACAACGAGGGACACGTGTAGCAGACGCACGCACAATGCGTTACGTAATCGACCAGCTGATCACGGATTACAAATCACAGCGTAGGTACCTATATTTTCTGCCTGCAGGCATTGACCCCACTTCACGACAAGTCACTTTTACAAATCATGATAAGAAATATTTATTAATGATAATTCCTTTCCTTAGGTAGGGTAGGGTAGGACTATAGAACAGGTGACCTAATAAAATAAAATAACCAATCATGTAGGTGGGTACTTATTTCGAATCTAGATTGCAAATATTATATCCTTTTGTGTAACTGGTTACGAGCGCAACTCAGCTGCCTGATGGTATATGGTATAGCGATACCAGTTACAAATTCCCGTGGACTGCAGTGTTCATTAAAAAATCTATGAACAATGTCAATGATTTGCATTTCTCTTTTAATTGTATATTATTATATATTCTATATTCGACCATACTAACAAATAATAAGTCTTAATCGATGCCCTATTAATTTAATGTCTTAATTAGCAACATATATAGGTCTTTCCGCAGTTATGGTATTTGCAGATGGTCGCGCAAAAACCATGGGTCGCATCCGCGCCCAGCTCGATTATGTCATTAAAAGTCGCCGTAAAAAATGAAAGGGCATTTTAGTATGCGATGATACCGCGCAATTAACTTTGGGTTTCGGTGCGATCGCATTGCGCGCGCGGCGCGGCCGCGTTTTTCCGGCGGCAACTAAAAGGAGCGCCGCAAGAAATGCTCTCCCCGCAACGCGCCGCAGCCGGGGCCTACTTGGTTCAGTCTTTTCAAATCACAATCGCAGTTCATGTTCAGCACGCTCGGCCTAAAACGTCAGCCCCTCGCACGTCGAAGCGAGCGCGCGAAACTGATTGGAAAGTGACAGATGGGAAGCGATGGTCATAAATATACTTCGAACAGACGTAGCCCTTGGTATTTGAAATCGAACTCTACTCCACGCCGATGTTTGCGACTGCGTATTTTACCGGCGAGAGCAGTTGCATTGTTGTATCCTTGTATCTATCTCCTTCCTTCAACTGTATAGGTATACCTACCACTAGGTACAGTACATATACTAAATGCTAAATAGTTAGTCATAGTAGGTAACTCTACACTCGTAGATCATCTATGATATGATAGAAGGAATGAACGACACGAAGTGGTTACATACAAAATAAAAATTATTTATTCTGCAAATAGGCCACAAGGGCACTTTTACATGTCAAACGGTAATTTACAATAAAAATAATAATCTAACACAATAATAATTTAAAATTTGCACATTAATGACTGCTATAACAACACACTAAATGTCCCAAAGTTAATGAAAACAAAACAAAATATGACCATTACATTCGATAAGTATAAGGTCTGTGCATTAACAGAAAGTTAATGATATTAATTAAGTATTCCAGAGATGTATAAGGTCTCTGAGCATCCAAATACAATTAATAATTATTCAAATGTTCGTAGAGATGTATACGGTCTCTAAGCGTCAAAACAAAACAATAAAAAAAGGAATATTAATGTAGTATTGTCAGTGATGTACATGGTCAATAACAATAAAACGTGTCAAGATCGGAATGATGTCTCTCGTCAATACGATAATAATAAAATAACACTAATATTTAAGTAGTTAGGTACTATGCCCTTGCAAGCATGAACAGTCCGGACTCCACAAACAGCACCCGATCACGAGTATGACGCATATCTCAGCCATCGCCTCCCATACGAGAAGGATCATGCATGTGACATAGTACTATATTAATATGCAAGTGACACATCTAGTTCATTGATATTATATTAGTACATTACGTAACTAGGGCGGTGAATTCGTGAATGTCCCAGATCGCAGGTTTTTGGGGCCCGAACCGAAGGTGAGGTGAGATATCATAAATATGCGCTCTGGGGCTTCGCGAATTACCGCCCGTGTTGAGTACAAAATTTTACGTCTTCACCCGGCCACAATGCGAGTTTTCCCGTACGCGCAACGTGCAATAAAACTCGCATTATGGCCAGGTGTGACGTAAAATATTTTATATACGCAGTTTTGGAAACAACGGCTACTGTGCCGTATCGTACATGCCTACTTTATTACCTGCCTACTTTGTAAGTTCAGGCTAGGGGGTCAGACTACTTAGTATGGACGATATTACACGCATACGTTGAGTTAAGGTCACCGGAATTACTTACGAAGGAATTCAGTTCTTTCTTTGACACAATGGAAGCCAAGAAATATGCGCAAGTTAGACAAGGCAAAACCATTGTAGCCCATAATAGAGGCACTTAAGTCACATTATCTATACAAGGTCTGTAGATGTCTGATGCCTCTTATGTTCTGAAGTTAAATGAACAAGGGCAGTTGTCTATGTAAAAAAAAAGTGTCGAAGGACCTTCAATCAATCGTTGTATGTTTTGAACCCATCGGTATTGTCGATGATTTCGCCAATGTCAAGGAAAACAATTGACCGGTGACTAAGGGGTCGAAGGACCTTATCGGTCGTTCTTTAGGAATAATTGACCGCTCATTACATCTGTCACAGTTAAAATGACGGATGATAGACACTAATCGAGTTACTAGCAACACATTTATTGTTTATGAAATGGTCCTTCATTAAATTCATAAAAAGCTTAGCTGAGGGAAGACAAGAAACGTTGATGTATGAATTGTTTTGAATGTTGCATTGTTTCTTCCAAGGTATCGTATAAAAAGCTCGCTTAATCGTAGCGTGACAATTCAAGAGCCTATTAGCATGAATCGATAAAATTTTGTCGAGACAATAATCGATTAAATATTTATATTCATGAATAATAAAAACTCCAATCCATCACGCGTGTCATCGTAACACATTCACGAGCTGTAAGAAGATCGGGTGGCGTCATTTCCGTGTTTTTGTATAAGCGATCTTACTCCTTCTGCCTAAAGTGCTATTTGATAAATACCAGTGACACTCGATAACAGTTTATAGGAGTAATTAGTGGCATACATTGTTAGCATGAAATAGGTGTTCGTCTCCATTAGATTTGACTTGCAGAATCATCGACAGATGAAGTCATTGCGCATTGCTGGTCACGCGCGTCGCGCCGTGCCGCGCGGTCACACAGGGCGCTCCAGCACGTGCTGGAGCACCCTGCCACATATGCCATGCTTTCTGCATAGGTACGTACCTATGCAGAAAGCAGTGTGGGAACAGTTATTATTTTAAGTATCACTTCTCTTATTACCAGCCGTACAACAGTTTTGCACATTAGAGAAACTGAAAATATTATACCGGGTGGAAAGGCACGACGATCCCTTCCGCAAAAGGGGGATTGTTTAGACTGAGTACAGTATTTCCTCTAAAGAAACTAGGCTCATATTCATAACCGTTTTGAAGTTATAGGCAGTTAACTTTTAATGCAAAATACTGCAAGTGACCACCCTCATTAGGGTCAGTAACATTTTAACAATTACACAAGAGTCAGTGACCTTTATCAATACGTATAAACGATAATTAGTACGTATAGTAATAGTAGGGTTGTCACAGAAGAACATTAATTAATTTTATTATTTTTAATAATTGATCGTAAAAAAAAATCTAAACATTACGAATCGATTTTCCATCACTTAAACTAACCCCCCTTTGCGGCAAGGATCGTCGTGCCTTTCCACCCGGTATATAAACAATGCAAAAGTAGTAGCTAGAAAGACACCTTGCGTTGGCCGCAGCCGTTGAGGCTATCGTTCCTGTTTGGGGCCAATTTCATGGACTAGAAATTATTACCGCTTCATATTAAATACCTACAATCAATAAAACTAACCAAACGAAAAGACCCATTGCATTTGCATTGGCAGCTAAGCCACTGATCTAAATCGGTATATTAATCAAGCGATCATACATTCCCCGTAACACCCTGTACAATAGATAATAAACCATCACATTAACACCTAAACCCTCGCTGCGCCCGCGCGTTGCAGCACAGCTCCAATAGCATTAAGCGCTTGAGCTATTAGCGCCTCAAAAGGAGTGCTTGAGAGAAAAATGCGCCATCGCGCATGTGCACTGCTCAATGGATCATTAACATTCCACCCGCGCGCCCGAGAGCCCGTAAATCAAGCTGGAGAAATGCTCCGGCCTGTCATGACTGCTTTCCTTACAACGCTGCAGTATCTACATTTCAGACGCTATGCTCCAGTGTTTTATTGTGTTCCGGTCCGAAATTCGCAAAACGGAATGGGAAGGGAGGAGAAAGAGGGAAATTGTGTCTTACTTCAATATTATCCTGCATGTCTCTCATTAGTGACTCTATCAAGGCGTAATGACCGCCTAAGTGTGGAAAGGTAGGCTACTGCAAGCTCCTGCAGAGAGCAACACGAGCGTTCACTAAAATAGACAAATTGAAGCATATAGAGCGGATGTTCACTCCCGTAGCACAGTTCAGCGGTACTTATTAAATACCCGTAGCGCAAGTAGCGCAATTGAGTCTCTTTCCCTGAGATGAGAACATTGAGGCTGTGGCGAAAATGCACGACAGGTTACGTAAATCTCCAGATCCCCTCAACAAAAAGACGAAGTTTGTATTCACTTTCTTAAAACATCGTGTAATGATTCAAGGCAGACTTCTAACCGCATACAGTGTATATTTATAAGTTGACAGCTGTGTTGGGTAGAATTAAATATTGTGCGGTGCATTCGTTATAATCATTAAATATAGCAGTCACCTTTTCCGAGCCCACATCAACATGTTGTAGCAGGCCAAAGGCTGCGATCACGAATGGCTGATTTTAAGAGCCTGGGTATCGAAACAACAAGTACAGCCACTACCAAGAGTTTATAAAATAGCAGACCGATTAATAGGTGTAATGTAATTAAGGTCTAGAAGATTACCCTTCGCCTGCGAAAGGAGCGTGACGTAAGCTGCGCGCGTCACGGCAACCCACAATCAGTTCACTCGCGCGATTACCCTACTGGGGAGACCTGGGAGAGGTGGACTGCAAAGTCCTAGCAAACATGGAAACGATCTTTCTTTAAACACCGGAAAACTTATTATGCGCATTTATCATGCGTCAGACAAGTGATAAAGTAGGCGATGTTGTCTGATTTTTATATTATTAAAAACATATTCTCACAAGCATTCTCCAAACACGTCTATTTTGGGATAATTTATTCATCATCATCACCCTAGCTTTATTAACGGTTAGGCCCTAAAGGAGCCGGGGTCCGCTTTGACACCTAATCCCAAGATTTGGCATAGGCACTAGTTTAACGAAAGCGACTGCCATCTGACCTTCCAATCCAGAGGGAAACTAGATCTTATTGGAATTAGACCGGTTTCCTCACGATGTTTTCCTTCACCGAAAAGCTAACGGTAAATATTCCGTACATAAGTTCCGAAAAATTCATTGGTACGAGCCGGGATTCAAACCCACGACCGCCGCTTATTTATTTATTATTTATTTTATTTAATAACTTATTACTGTAAAAAAAACACGGTACAATAAATGCGCCAAACTGGAGTGACCAGTTTGTTGGCGCGTCGTGCTCAAGTTAGACCACTTAGATAATTGTTTACAAGTGTGAGTTATCTTATTATATTACTAGTGAACTTATTTAACTAGGGCATCATGGGAGCCATGCTTGACAGCCGCATGCTTGATACGAACCACTAGGCTACCGTTAGCTTCGGGCTAGTTTATTGCGCCTTGGATATTGACGCCCTTGGCAACGCAGATGTCATCAATTCATCGTACCTATTTTTGCTTCTACACTTCTTACTGTTCGGCTTTGGCATAGGTTTTAAAGGTCGATGTTATGATTCCCTCCCTGCGAGAGTCCCACAAATGGTTCTGGACCCACCAAGTTATTTGTAGATCCCATAGTGATTTTCATAAATGCCTGTTCCCGTAGGGGATTCCATTTTCGATCCGTCTCTAAACCATTTGCTGTTTTCGATATAGATCCATACCTCGGTGGTTCTAAAGCGAGCGTGACGCGGTAGCGTCCGGCGAAGCACCATAACCGAACATTATCATATTTTTCCTATTTGAATATAAAGTATTGCTGCTAATTCTCCTGGGTGATCAGGGAGGTCAGGTGGTAAGGGTCGTGCGCCTAAGTCTGACTTTCGTGTTGCGGTAGATGTTCCTGTTCCTGCATATCTTTTCCAAGCGCTTTACTGCTGTTTAGCAATTTCCGATCTTCTCAAGGCCTCTTTCATACAGTCGCCGTCGTTGGAGATCTGTGAGCCCAAGTAAGACGAAGTCACCAAGTCCAGCTGATCCTTTACGTAAAGCACGCGCACCATGTAGATCCAAATGTCAATTTTTGTATGGGAAAATTACAGTTGAATTGTCCTATCGCTCGTTCCAAATGTAAACGTATTTACTCCTCACATCACGCGGTTTCCCCTGTCCACTAGATTAACTCATCCCCGTCTTTCTTTAGAAGTGTAGGTAACTCAGCCTCATTGCGCCTAATGGTCGTTTCATCGGCGAATTGTAAATTGCTAATTAAGCAATCACCAAATCGGATGCTGCCCGGCCAGTTCTGAAATACGTACTCTGCGCATTAGGTATGTGTTCGCCGACATCAAATAGTTGCGGGGACAGTATGAAAACTGGGTACGCCTCGCTTTGGTCTTAAAGGGTTTTGACGCCATGACTTCTTGTATTGAACTACCTAAGCAAAGCCCGCTTGCTCTTTACGAATCATTTACGGTTAGCCAGCCTTGTGGAATAGCCAGATGTATCAGGGAACAGCTTTCTTCAGGAAATAAGAAAAAAGGACAACTCCTGCTTTTTGTATTCCGGCAAATGGCAACACTAAATCTTACGGTCACGTGACCTCCTACGCTCCTACAGTGCACAGCGCCGCTGAAGAAGTTTTCACTTCAAAACTTATATAAGTATTGGTATTGGTGTAAGTATTGGTACTTCAATATTAAGATAGATTCGATTTTTTTCCAAACGAGGTTTTACATAACGAACTACTATAAAATTCACTTTAAGCAAAGTTTTGTGCGCTTCTTTATTAATGATTATTGGTTACTGATATCCTATTTGAGGTCTTAGGTTTTTTATTT
Organism: Epinotia demarniana; assembly: GCA_945867215.1. NCBI lineage: Eukaryota > Metazoa > Arthropoda > Insecta > Lepidoptera > Tortricidae > Epinotia > Epinotia demarniana. The sequence continues at coordinate 25,131,922 of OX244272.1, read as the reverse complement.
TTAAACAATCTGTCAATTTGAAAACTACACATTGTTAAAGGCATATGTTTAACGGACCACCAGATATAGGAAATATAACACCAAAAAAATACTTTTTACTGCCAAAAATAGTAAATGATCACCAAAATTATATCTGCATTTAAATGTAAAATAGTAACCCAAATTATAATATCTTACTATCCTATTATAAAAAATGCTATCCTAATAAAGCAATGCTAATTCAAAAATAGTTAAATGATCACCAAAATTTTATCTCCTATTAATGTCAAATAAGAACCCAAATTATAACATCTTACTATCCTATTAAAGAAAATGCTATCCTAATAAATCATTGCTAACCCACAAATAGTAAATGATCACCAAAATTGTATCCCCTATTAATGTGAAATAAGAACCCAAATTATAACATCTTACTATCCCATTCAAGAAAATGCTATCCTACTAGAAATCAAAAATAGTGAAATAATTTCCGAAGTGTCCTTTGTGTGATTTCCTGTGTGTGAGTCCCGCTTTCGTTTCTGGGACTCAGTCTCCCGCCGTCCGCTCGGGCTCCCGCCACAAACTCGCTTCGTAGACCCTTCATTTCACGTGCACACTCGACCTACGCTCCGCTCGGGAGGTCGCCGGCTCGCTTCGCTCGTCACACCCTCCCCCACTCGCTTCACTTGGGCCTCGTGCACCCGGTTTAACTTAGGACCTCCTTCGCGAGCTTCTGGTTCCACGGGCTTTTATATACACTCTAGGGGTAGGACAGACAAGACCACGTGGAAGTAGGGTGCGCTGATTCGGGTTTTGGTAGCACTTGGAAATTTGGTATCATTTTACTTTATTTGGTAATATTCATATATTTTATGGCAATCATAGTGAGTTATTTAGGTAGAAGTATTGTATTAATTTGGTCGCAAAGATTTGGTGATCATTTACAATTTATTTATCGTATGGCAAATTTCTTAGAACCGTGAGATCTTGGAAAAGACAGTACGGTTGCCAGGTTGTTGCACTTTTAGCACCACCCAGGGGTCACGTGTAGGGTAGCGATGGGTAATTCCTACGGACGTGGTGCAACTTCGACCCCAACTACTAAAACAGCTAGTACTATTGTAATGGTAGAATTGTTATTTTTGGTGCTCAGTATTTATTTTTTTTGGTTAAAGAGCTTAGGTTATCATAGCATTTTTTGGTGCTCATTATATTTGATGCCATTTTTTAATGTGCGCGAATTCAAATTCGGGCTCGGCGACGACTCGATGCAGTCAGGTGAGTTGGGCTGCGGACCAACAACTGATTACAGGGGTTTAACTAAATTAAGGCAGCCAGGAAATGGGGGGTAGGTTAGGTTATGGTTCACTTGTGTCCCTCAGAGCGGATATAGACACCTCGCAAAGCGCGGTGACGTCGACACGCTGGCGGTTAGGTATGGTTAAAGGCCTCCACCCATCGGACGCGTGTGCCGCGCGTGTGCCGCGCGTGTGCTGCGCGTGTCGGGCGCGTATGAAGCGGTATATTCACACCGGAAGCGGGCGGCGTATAGCAACGCGTGTGCAGCGTGGCTGCTGCGCGTGTGCTGCGCGTGTGCAGCGCGGCAGCTGTGCGTGTGCTGCGCGTGTGCTGCGCGTGAGCTGCGCGTGTGCTGCGCGTGTGCGTCATATCTCTCTCACCACCAACACATTTAATATGTATCTTACTATCTCCATCACGCTGCCGCGCGTGTGACGCGCGTGTGCAGCGCGGCTGCTGCGCGTGTGCTGCGCGTGTGCCGCGCGAGCCCGCGCAGCTCACGCGACGCGCACGACACGCGGCCGCGCTGCCTAGTTGTATCTTTAGCGCCGCGCGGGCCCGCCTTCGAAACGCGTTCGATGTGTGTTTGAATTGTAGTTTCAATGCTTTACAACTTGCGCGTGTGCCGCGCAGCACACGCGCCGCGCACGACACGCGTCCGGTGGGTGGAGGCCTTTAGGTTAGGTTAAAATAATTGACGTAGATAATTGTGTATGCCAACTATTTTAATTGTAAATGATAATCCTTGTAATAATTTGTATGTTAATTAAAAATACTTGACATAATTCAACTATTTAATGGATCATCCGACAAGTAAAAATACACGATTTAAAATGACCTGTAATGACCAATCCACGAACTGAAATGTCGCCGAAATTAAAATACATGAAACGTTGACTTTGAAGCGAAATGCGACAAAGTGAGTGTCGACAGTTTTTTCAAATGGTTAATTAGTTTTTTTTTTGTTTTAAATGTGAGCTCATAATACTCTTCTCATTATAGCGTTTTTCAAAGTGGTTTTTGTATTCGAAAAACTTTATTTAAGATAAAAATTCCACTCGGTATAAAAAAAACATTAGCCAAATATTGAAAAAAATGCAGGACGTAACGTTGACACTCAAACAAATATTAGGTCGCTCAAATATTATAGAGCTTCTCATTTTGTATTTTAAGTCACTCAAATAATTAATGTTTGTAAGTTGCTGATCTGTTGATTTCTCGTCACTCGCAGTCAGTCGCTCACTTAGTAATACTATAACCTAAATTAGTTATTTTTGACACATAAAACTTCAATTTACAGTTACTTGTGTACTACCCTTCGGCAAAGGCCTCTTTGGGGAGAGTCTAAACAGGGTAGTAATACTAATGATAATATTCTGAAGGTTTTCTTAAAATTATAATTTTGTATCATATAACACATAACATAATGATGGACTCATTTATTCAACAATTTATTTAATAAATTACCAAAGATTATCATTCCCTTATCAGTTTTATCATCCCCTTGTATTTTTTACCATTTCCCTTGTTATTTTTTCTCATTCCCCTGGCAGCTAAAATTTGAATTGGTATATTTCCGTACCTAATTGACCCAAAGTGATGCCTATTCGAGAAATATAAATTACTAAAAACAAGGGAATGAGATGAATAATGCAACTCTCAAGAATTACCCTTTTCCCCCCACCCCCATTGCCCACCCATTTGCTGTCCTGCTTTCTAGTTCCTTGGTCATTGTTTCTTTAGGCGATATTATCTGCCCGAAGTATAGTACATTACTGCAGAGGCCGTGAAGTAAGGGATTGCTGGACGAGCATTGGGGTAGACGGCCGAGTCGTAGACGAGGCCGGATACAACGAGTCCAGCAATCCCTGTTCCGGCCGAGGATTGTATAGTGCTTTTCTCAAACGATGTGAGGAAATATTAAAATTAAAATAAATACCTACAAGGTGATCAATTAAATACTAGTTTGTTGAAATTACAATCGGAACGAAAGTTCAGAAAACAATTGTGTAATTTGCCGCCTTTTTTATTTTTAAATATGACATTACAACAAGCCGTACAAGCACAATGTTTAACCGCACATAAGTATAGTACCATAGATTTTTTTTTGTGTCGCAAGTCTGCTTACAGAGTCTAGTGGTGGTTGGCAGTATGTAATTTTTCCTTTGTCAGTTTAATATTAGTAAGAAATTTAAAAAAATTGAGTAAGGGACAATAATGTTTTTAGTTAGGGTTTTTATACATTACTTCTTGGCCGGAGGCCAAGAAGTAATGTAGGGAGCCATAAACAAGAAACTTCTTGTCTTCATTTCGTGATATTAACGCATACATTTCAGAGCATGTTTGAGAAAAATATATTAGTCCACATATCCTACTGCAGTGCGGTGGCACACTCTTCCCGGGCATCCTCTCGTGGTCTTTACGCTTCATCGGCTCGTGTTTTCCGCCAGTCTATAATACTAAACTAGTTAGCCTACTATAGGTCGAAATGTGGGTGTCTATAAATAATTAATACGACAAAGATGTATGCTTAAGTCATTAACTTTATTTTCTAATTAAATGACGATAAAGAAACCATACTATTACCGCGTGCCGCAAGTCTAAAGATAAGGCGGAATTATAAAAAAAAATTGCATCGACATAGTTACACTCGTGCAACATCGTGGACTAGAACGTTTAACTTATTCAAATCACGAAAACGAACACCTTTTTGTCTTAAAAATCCTTTTCCCGTAAAGTTTTAAGCCGATAATTTTTAAGTAACGTACAAATCCTATTATATTTTAGCTACTTGCATCTTCTAACAAATTGCATCACTTTCGTTTCATGTGGGCTCCATATTATCAGATTAACATTTGTTACAATTCGAGCTCGAACACCGGGAACGAAAATCTTTTGGTGACCTTTGAAGTTGACCTGAGTTTCCTGAAGCTATCCCTGCACACCATGCGTAGAGAAACACTAATCAGGACTCTCTAGTCCCACAGTCTCGACACTCTCGTACCACGGCTATTATTGCTAATAATATAAAGAAAGAAAGAAAGATATTTTTGGTGATCATTTAGTATTTTTGGCAGAAAAAAGTATTTTTTTGGCGTTATATTTTACTATATCTGGTGGTCCGTTAAACATATGCCGCACTTACCGGGATTCGAACCCCGGACCCCTTGCTTCGTAGGCAGGGTCACTACCAACTAGGCTAAAACGTTCCTGAAAATAAAAGGTACTATTGATATTTAAGTATACCAATGCGGCGATCAAATGAACCTCCCCACATCAGCAGGGTAGTTGTGGAACTTATCCATTATGATTACGATTTTCACCTCCAAATGACAGTTGATATGTATTGACACGAGTCATGGACGGTAGCGGGAGCGGGCGCGGGCAGCGAGCATTGCCCGCGCGCGACAAAAACTGACTGGACCTGTTGTAACGGCCGCGCGGTGCCGGACATCACGCAGAGCTGATAACACCACTTCCGGACTGTAGCTGATGTTTAATTTGACTCAAATTGGGTAGCAAATGTATGTAGGCGATTATTTTACTCAATCTAGCTCATGATCTAAATTGACTGTATTTTGAAGGTAGGGCATTGGTATTGTAATTTATAAGTAATATTTAATAAACATAGGTACCTATCGTACGCTATACTCAACAATGTTTGATTCGTCTAACAAAATAATCTTATAATATATAAGAATCATAATGCACACGGCGATACGGTCCACCAGCCAAAGTGAATTCAAAGTTTGAATTTCAAACTTTTCATCTCAGGTATTAGCCACTCTATGAGTGAGTTGCAATTAAACCAGACAGAAGTTACATTCATATCATGACGACGTTATGAGTTACCTAAAATAGCACGTAGAATGTACCTATGCCAATACAAAAAAACACCTACATATCCTTTGGATCTAATTAAATAACAGTATTTTCTCACAAACTGCTCTATATAATATCCCTATTTACGAAACAATTGCGAATAGCGATTTTTATGAAAATCAGCTGCAATTAGTAAAATGCTGCTTGGTGGTATTAATTGCTGTATAGATGAGTTACGAGGCGTAATTAGCGATTACACCGCGTCGCCCCGCCGCCCGCCACCCGCCCGCGCCCCGCGCCCGTCCGCCGCCGCGCTGCGTTACGCATAGCCAATGCGCCGGAGTCGATGTGTAATGTCGACTAGAGCAGGGGTTCCCAAAGTGGTCCAGGTGGACCCCCAGGGGTCCACAGGAGACTCGACGGGGGTTCACGTTGGCGTGACAAAAAAATGGGGGTGCACAATTCGTAAGTGGGGGTCCACGAAAATGTATCTGGCTTATTACACCATTCGCCTCTAAAACTTGTCGACTGCAAGTCTGCAACAGATCGCGAGTGTCTCCAGACTTTTTTGCCGAGTTTTGGGAATATTGTAGAAATGTGGTGTAGGGGGTCTACCAGATCCAGTTAACTTTTGAAAGTGGTCTATGAGAAAATAAAGTTTGGGAACCCCTGGACTAGAGACAATTTGATTTGAATGCGATTTGCGAGCTCGTGTCCTCTGCCGCAGAGCGGACGAGGCAGAACGAACGCGCGAAACATATTCAAATCGAATTGAAATTTGTTATTTGTCTGCAATGTAGACTCTACAGGAACAATCGTATGGAGCGTTGTACTGTTGATTTTCACTACATACGGAATGGAAGCTGCTATACGCTACGGGCTACGGCACGGCATAGCACGTGTAGCGTATGTTCAAGTGGCTCCGTTTAATTTATGACTTAGGGAGAGGCGGTAATATAGGTAGTCAGCGGGCTAACTAGTTTGCCATCGTCATAGTATGTTATGTTTCAAAACTCAAATTATTTGTCACTTAAAATCCAAGTTATAACCACCATAGGTACTTAGAAACCATCTGCACTGATATTAAGTATTTATCCTTTTAGTATTTATAAGCCCTTTTGAGTTTAGTCTTGTATAAGCCCTTCAAAATTGACTGCATTTAAACGTGTAGTGCGTGTGTGAACGCAAGCACTAACACATTGAACTTTTCCCTTTGCGAAAAATTAGCCAAAAATGCACTCGATTTGCGAATGGCTTTCGCTTCTTACCGCCCCTAAGCTAGATTAAGTTAAAATATTTAAGTCATTTTATGTTATGGCACTCAAAGTCTCTTATTCAACATATTGTAAACTTTATTTTTTTGTATTTGACTGTTTGTTGCCTAAATAAATAAATAAAAAAATAAAAAAGTATGCAAAATAATAATAATTAGAAATCTCCACGTCGGTGATTTGAATCGGGACACCACCTTTTTCCATGTACCTATACCTTCGTTCTACCTACCTGCCTCTCGATTGCTCAAACGTTAGCTGCAAGCGATCCCTTATAAGGATAATTTCGCCTTTGTAGTTTGATCTATTGTGTTTCATATATATATTCTTTAACCTGTTATTGTGTGCAATAAAGTGCTAACATTTATACATACAAATTAATTGACTTTTATTGGATTTTATATAATTTTTAACTCACGATTATCTACTTTGAAAAGCTGTTCGAGCGGGTCAGATAACTAAGAACGTCCTGTCAAATATTAACGGAAGTGGCTGTCCAAGAACATGTTGGTGCCTGCCATAAGATCTAATTAAAGTATTTTTTTTAATAAAACACAATGTTCTAGGTTATAATTACCCATTTACAGCGTATTCAGCTGTCTTAATAGTATTTTTATAGATTAGTATCGCATTAATTAAAACATGCCAATCCTAGTCATGCGAAACAAAATTATGATCCGACACGATTGGAAATCCTGCTCGCTGCTGCCTTGACGTAATTCACTTAGGTAAATTACAGAAGGCAAGTTAGAGTTAAAATGTAACTCTTATTCATTAAGTTAATCGTTAAACAACAAAGTCAATACGCGGCGCCGGTCGGGTCCGCACTAAACATGTGAATTTCATGTTCAGCTGTATTCGTAAACCGGCCGCGATGCGTCTGGGAGATCGCGCCTGCAGTAATCAGACCTCTGCATCCCTAGCAACACTCATCTGTCGCAGGCCAGCGATACACTGACTTGCCAACATCACAGTCGGTGTTCACTGCGAATACCAGCCAGTATTGATTGCAAACAAACTCGGAAGCTTACCTTGCTTTATGAATAGTAAAAGTTTAATTTATGATTTGTTTTGTCGCGGTTCCTTTGTGGCGCCGCGACCATCGCGTTGATGGCCGACTTTATCCTCAACTTTGATTAATGCAAAGAGACGATTGTCTTTGAAGGGCCCTCGATTACTTACTAATAGAAACAGCTGTCGACTTTCATAAATACCAAGACGTTTAGAAGTATTAGGATCGGTAACGTGTCGTCTTCCGGCAGTAGGTGAACGTAGTAAAGAAGTAGATGTAATTAATTAGCCAGTATTCTTGACCGATGCAGCCCTTTTCGCGCCTGAGGAGTGAATAGAAACATTCATATGCTTCCGGCAGCAACCGCAGCTATATCAGCAGTACTCAGCTGCGATTGAATACCTCAGGCTCGCCACACCGCTTCACTCTTGTATTATCTTGACCTCAGGCTTCAAAGCAACTGCGCGTACCTACTCGAAGCTCGGTGTTCTTATCTTATCTTATCTTATCTAGATGAGGGCCCCTTCGGATGCACTTCGACCCAGTGGGATCTTTTGTGCATTTGCCCTCTCCTTATGTCTACTCCCAACTTGCACAACAAGCTCGGTGTTACAATGTTGGTTCTCCTGTGACGAGGTGTTGATAGTTGGTATTGTGAATAGCAGCTGGGGCAGTGGGGCCTGTAATTGTACGCCTAATTGCACCTCGGCCATGCTAATTAATAATAGTTTCGACTCCAATGAAGCGGATAGATTTAAATTAATTATACATTCTAACATTTTTCCTTAATTTTCTACTACATTCATTAAACATATTTTGATTTTAACAGCCAAGCCTGACTTGTGTTATTTTGTTATCTTGCACTATAATATAATTGTTATACATTTGTTTACGTTTCACGTATTATTTGACTTCATGACTATCGCATAAGTAGGTAATTAACATAGAAGCAATGATTTTTTTCTATTTTCCCAAATGCAACTAAAAGCTTATTTATTATATTTAAAGATTATCATTGGTTTTGATTCGTTGGGTTTGTTTGTTTGTATATTTATAGTGAACGTTGACGTTTTCCGAATAAATACAGTAAGGTCCCAAGTCAAAAGTCCCAGTGCACGACACTGGCCTAATACATGACACTTTTAATCTTAGGTACCTACCTATGTCAAAACAATAGGGGTGTGAACTATTAGGCATTGCGGTGTCTAGTTGGGACCTTATTAATTAAACTACGGGTGTAGACTCGAAAAATATTATTAGTCCAAAAGAAAGAAGACTCTTGTCCAAACACTCATTCAGCTAGGTATGTCAAAGAATTACGAAGCTCCAACCGTTTTATTATTGCTTGTTACAGAGAGAAAGCGCATGTGTAATATTGCGACGTTACTAACTGCAAGCTTGCAGTTAGTAACGTCGCAATATTACACATACATATATAGTAATATTGGGGGCGTTTGGAGAAAAACCTTACGTTTTTTTGATACAAGTATGTAACTTGGCACAGTTATTCCTTGTGACAAAATAAGCCGATTAAGATCGGTTCCCTCGGGAGCCCCAAAATCGGTTTTTGACGGTTCAAATAATTAAGTTTGTTTTTTTCATCCGTTGTTGTTAGGTAAGCTTAATCAAAGTTTTAGTTTTTCAAATTTGCATTAGATTGTATATATGTTCGTATTTTTTATTTATAAAAAAATGTAGCGGTTCAATATTTACGACATTAAAAAAAAAGATTTTTTTCTAAATTACTTGACTAATTGCATATTTTTTATATCCAGAAATGAATTCTACATACGTTTCATGTGCTCTGCCTACCCCTTTTGGGAATAAAGGCGTGTATGTATGTATGTATGTATGAATTTGTTTGTTTTTTTTGACGACCGCTTTAGCTAAGTTGGTAGTGACGCTGCCTACGAAGCAAGAGGTCCTGGGTTCGAATCCCGGTAAGGGCATTTATTTGTGTGATGAGCACGAATATTTGTTCCTGAGCCACGGATGTTTTCTATGTATTTAAGTATTTATTTATCTATATAAGTATATTTATCGTCGTCTAGTACCCATAGTACAAGCTTTGCTTAGTTTGGGACTAGATCGATTTGTGTAAGATTGTCCCCAAATATTTATTTATTTTATTTATTCTACGTTATTGATTTACCCAAAATTGATACATGGATGGTTACAATTTTTAGAATGAAGCCGGGTAGAGCGTGCCCCCGGCTCCAGAGGGGGGGCTCCCGAGGGCTACCGATCTTAATTGGCTTAATTTGACACAAGGATTAACTGTGTCAAGTTTCATACTTGTATCAAAAAAAGTAAGTTTGGCCATTTTATGTCGCTAAACGCCCGGTATAAATGACAATTCATATGAAATTGCGTTTTGCAGAAAAGGGACACAAAATTTCATTTTATTAAAACTTTGGACACTCATAACAAACCGCGAGCAGTGGAAGAGGAGGGAGGATGCCTTCTCGCATCAGGTGTGGGACACATCACGCTCTATACATATAATAATAATAATTGTCGTACATATTACAGCCCGTATGGCGCAGTACAAAACTAGAGAAATAAAAGCAGGCATCATCACCAAGTTTGAATCGGCACGCACGAGACGCCGTCCGCGGTGGCTCGCGATCGAGACGAGGACGTGCCTGTTACGCGTATCACTCGTAAAAACCTCATAGCGAAAAAAGTAATATTACTACTACTAGTAACTACGCTATTGTAGGTTTTTTGCGGAGCGAGCGCGGCCCCTATCAATTACGGTTATGGCAGGCTCATTAAAGCGATTGCTTCTAATTACAAAGCTCCGAGACACTCGCAGTGTCAAGAAATAGCCTCTTATTTGTTCGGTAAAGGGTAGTTTGATAATTTATAATCACATGTTCTTTCATTTCCAGTTTGTGTAACTGTTTGTTGATTGGTTTCGTTTACCGGGCAGGTTTTACCGTTCGAGCAATGGGGACCGGGCAGTGCCCCTGTGCGAACTGTTTCCCATCGGCCGAGCAAACAAACTTTATTTCGTTCGTTTCCTTGTTTCTATTCATGTTTTCCGGCTGATTGATTTCGTAGCGTATCATGATCGCGATAGCCGCGCAGTAGCGGTGCCTAACTGCTCATGCGTTCCCAACCATCTATTCTCAAGTCGAGCTCTGCCCCCTGTATAGTCGGACCCCTAGATAGGTCACAGCTACCTGTTACCGGAGGCCAGAGCTATAGACTGGCCCGGAGCCGGCGCGGGCGTGCGCCGGCGCCGCGCCGCGCTACACGTCACGTGCGCAGATCTACGTGGTCGATGTCACACCTCGGGAGGTGCGCTGCGGTTGGAGCTATGTATGTATGTATGTATGTATGTAAATACTTTATTGTTCTCAAGACACAGGTAAACATACAGACAAAAAAGTTTAATCGGTACAAAGGCGAACTTATCCCTGTAGGGGATCTCTTCCAGTTAACCTTTGAGCAATTGAGTTGAGATCAGGAACATAAAGATAGACAAACTAACACTTGTACAAACGTATGTAATACATATATATATACTACATGCAAGTACAAATAAACATAAATAAATATAATTATATACATATATATATATGTATGCTTATATACATATATAAGGATGCTAAATTTCAGCTCAAGTAATTGAGGGTAGGGAGTAATTGAGATCAAACCATCTTGGTTTGACCTCAATTATTCGCCACTTTCTGATACCTGGTTCACTGTAGACTCTTCGATTATCATTTCATTATGCTACCATTGATGAAGCATGATGGCCACCCGCGCGCTACGCCATGCTAGGGTTCCAATATGTAGTGTTAATGAGTATTCATTTGTCACGGCTGCGGTTTGGCGGCGGCGTGAGACCTTTCCAGAATGGCTGAACTTTGCAAAGTCACTTCACATGCACGAGTATGTATTTTAATTATTTGCCCTTGTATTGCTTAATAACGTGCTAACACTCACGCATGTCTGGTACCTGAAAGGGGTGGGCCGACAAGGTGCACCGTATCCGGGTTCGTAGATGAACTCTACGAAACGACCATTGTATCTAACTTTGTGTTGTTCCGTTGTGAGCAAGGTCGCCAGAGCGCCAGAGCGTAAGCTGTGTTAATGCAGAGGAGATGGTACTTGGTCCTTTTAGCTGCCAACAGCGAACTTTGAGGTTCGCAAACTCGGCATTGCGCCAACCCGAAACCTCACACTGACGACGGTGAGTGGCCAGCATTGATTATTGACTGCGGCGAGACTTGGTCGGTTGGATGTGGGGAGTCAGCAACGATTACCTCTAGAGTTGCGACTTCCGACTGGCTAGGATATCAGACAAGCCGTGCGCTTGCGTGCCTCCATTGTAGTACCTTCACATTGTACTTACATTTATTTTTTAATGTAATACATAAATCATAAAGCATAGGACAAGAAAAGTATCTTCAATGTGAAAAGTAGTGCTCGTGGAATTCGTTCTGTTTAACAAAAGTCTCGGAAATATAGTTATGAATCAAGAACGACCATTTTTGTAGTACAATAATAATTGAGTATACGCAATTACTTGGATTGGATTTATTGACTAGTATATTCGCGGTTTAATGTGGGCAATAGTGTTAATAATGCAGTTTCCGTAATTAAGTTGCAGTGCGCGGCTACATTTGCATCGCATGACGCCAATGTTAGAGTGCGCGTGCGCCCGGGTCGACGCCAGCCAACCCGTTCATTGTGTGCTGAAACTTACAGAAAAAGATCACTTGTTACCATCGCTAGTCTGTAGTTAATTTTTCTACCAAAAAAAATTGCAAATGAGTTGATACAAAAAATTAAGCTTTAGTTCCCTAAACTTTCTGTAACAGAACTGGAACAGAACATTTTCTTCAGTCCAAGTGAAGTGTTGTAGTGGTAACGATGATGACGTTGCTGTTGACCTCCCCAACCAGGCCATAACAGTAACAAGTGTGGTGGCAGCTTTTGCGAGATTTCTCCACATGTGTCTATTCGAGGCCCTGCGTGAACTCTAAACGCTTATAAAACGCCGACCGACGGCTTCCAGGGCCACCGCGCTTCCCCATGGAGTCGGCGCGGCCCCGGCCACAAAAATTAGCCAACAATACCTATCAAGTGTTAATAATACATTTGCATATCCCGATTATGACGGTATTAGGAAATGAAACCGAACCGCTCGTATGCAGATTGCTGATGTAACGTCACGGTGCGCGCGCGCTTCGTATGCACTCATGAATGTCTGCAATCTATTGTTGCTGGGTTCACTGCGGGAAGTGGGAGCCGAGGTTCAATCTGTGGTTCTGTAAGCAGAGATATGTTTAAAGCAAACGACAATTGTCTTACATTGAATATTGAACAAAAAAATCTTGACAAATATATTTACCGTTTCATTTTGACACTTTATGCCGGAAATGCAAAATGCCAGCTGCGCTATTCGATGTTTAATTAAATCTAAACTTTCTATAATCGAATGCATGTCGAATAGCTACGAGTAAGTATAAATATGCTTACCACGACACAAACCAAAAACTGGTATTGGATCAAGTAGAATAGATACCCGGGATCATAATGTTATCTTAAGGCCACCTATCTCTTTCGCGCAGTACCGCGGCGTCTCTATCGCGTAGTGAAAGAGATATGCCGCGCACGACCCGCGCCGCGCCCGACCCGCGTTCGGTGTGTGGAAGCCTTGATTTTCCAATTACATGAGATTTCCTCGTGCTTAAGAGGGAAGAATAACTCGTAGGTACTCGTACATACAAAAAGATAAAATATTTTTCCACTTCTAAAATCTTCTAATCTCTATGTATTTTCGTACGTTATTGACACAACCTAGTCTGGTTACTTAATAGGTTTTCCTGTTTTCAAAACTTATAGGCTCCTCAATTATAATTTTTTCTCAAAAATGCTCGGAAATGTATGCATTAATATCACGAAATGAAGACCAGAAGTTTCTTGTTTAATTATTAGATGGTAACAAGTGATCTTTTAAGGCTCCTTACATTACTTCTTGGCCTTACGCCAAGGAGTAGGTAATGTATGAAAACCCAAATAAAACCATTATTGTCCCCTACTCTAACTTTTTAAATTTGCCTACTAATATTAAACTGAGAAAGGAATAATTACCTACATACTGCCAACCACCACTAGACCGTAAGCATACTTGCGACATAAAAAAAACAAAATCTATGGTATTATACTTATGTGCGGTTAAATATGGTGCCCGAACGGTTTGTTCAAATGGCATGTTTAAAAAATAAAAAAGGCGGCAAATTACACAATTGTCTTCTGAACTTTGGTTCCGATTGTAATTACAAAAAACTATGTATTATTTAATTGATTACCTTATATTTATTTTAATTTTTCCTCACATTGTTTGAGGAAAGCACTATACAATCCTCGGCCAGAACAGGGATTGCTGGACTCGTTGTATCCGGCCTCGTCTACGACTCGGCCATCTACCCCGAGCTCGTGCAGCAATCGCTTACTTCACGGCCTCTGCAGTAATGTACTATTAAAGCGAATATATAACTTAGAATATGTTATGCTGAAGCGATTGACATCAAAATCAAAGTTATTTGTTAAGATTTAGTGAGTTGAAAACATTTTTATCCCGAAATGGACATTTTCATTAAGAAAGTACCTATTGTCAGTCGCGAGCTGCTGGCTGCTGCAAAGCTATTGTTCCCTTTTTAAATCGCCGAGAAGAAATTATTGTAAAATGATGATTTCCTACTAGGAAGACGTGGAACGCCAAAAGTAAATAATATATGGTAATGAATTGACTTTATACTTTATACTTATGCGAAATGCCTTACTTATGCCCGCGCATGTGGCGACTTAATATTCAAATCACAATTCCTTTTACGTGATAGTTAATTGGACATCCGTATGTCATGAAAGGGAGACTGATACCATAGAAAGAAAGAAAAATGCAAAACATTGAAATCTATAAGTTTAATTAGAACAAGCTCATAACTAGAAATAGAAAAACTAAAGTTATAGGTATTTTCAATGATTAGTGTTCACTATTTTCACCAACGACTCACAATCATATTGAAATCAGGCCTTGCGTGCGTGTGAAGAGTCAAAGCTTTTTGTTGTTCCATAAACCACATTTTGTTCATTGTTCAAGTTTATTGTACAAAAATATTTGTTTTGAAGGTATAACTCATAGAAATATTAAAGTAACCACAACAGGTTGGATACGTTGTTAATACGTTTCTTTTTTCCAATTTAAAGTATCAATTCCTAAATAACGACTGGATGGGATGTTGGGTGGTTCCGCGTCGCAGTCCACGGCATGGTTTGGTACAGTCGACTACAAAGACCACGACCAAAGTTACAAAAATATGTAAACAAGACTTTATTCCTTCAACATAACCGTGTGTGTACATATTTTTGTAACTTTGGTCGTATATATCTTTTTGTGGCTGACTCTACCTATCATAGTTGGATACTTCGGCTCTGGTTCGGGGTTTGTGGAGATGGCGGTCAAAGGAATCGGCTTCCACGATCGATGCTCGACATGTCGAGAGTGCGGGTGCTCGCTGCGCTAATTCCGCTCCTCGTTTTATTTATGTCTTCATACGCGCCGCCGATAGTCCCTAATTACGCGTTCGGCAAAAACACTAATCGCGCATCGTACACAAACCCGCCACCGGATAATTCACCTAACAACATTTACTGGCATAGTGTAAATACTACTTTAAATGGGGTTAGCAACGTTGAGTTTGCATTGACATTTTAGATACATGAACTGTTTTGACATACTCCAATTAAGCTATTTCGAATGAAATAATGAATTATCAGACCCATTGTTTTTACTAAAATAGAAATCCTGGCCAGATACAACTAGAGATGACTTTACAATGACAGTGTCGCCACAGCAGATGGGCCGGTATTCTTTTAAAAGAGGATTTAAAGCGTGAATCTAAATGCTACCGTATGTGAAGGAATCGATGATCGATTATCGATCGTTGGTTTCAAAGGATTGAAGACGTTTTCGGTGTGAGATTTAGAGATGAGCGAAGAAGCGGTAATGAGGGAAGGTTCCGCCGGATTCCTCCTCAGAAATGTTAGTGTATCTTTTGTCGGCGAGCTGCGAGTTTTTGCGATGACCAGTGATAACAAAGAGCGGTGTTAAGAAAAGTGGGATGCGAAATTCTATAGAGATTACAAGAAACCAGATAATGTGAGGCTTAATTAATTAACGTCCTGGAGCATGGTGAGCACAGTGGCGAGCATACCGGGCGAGCGATCCTATGAGCATTTACCTATAGTTTACGAGTACTTCACGTGAAGGTTCGGCGCCGCGCGTCGTTATACATCTCGTACCTAGGTTTGTAACTAGTACTTCGGGGCACCTACTCTCACGTGTGAGATGCGTCTGCAGTGCGTCCATTGCCACTGTTGTATTTGGTCACTGACCTCGCAGCAAGCTCATTAACAGAGAGCGCAAAAAGGACGTTTTTCCTTACACCGTGAATTAGTTGACGATTTCCCTGTATAGTGATAACAGACTTTGAAAGTTCACATCATGAACAATTTATTTGTATTGTACGAAAATCCAGGTCTCTTTTACAAATCTTACAATTAATCTTCCGAATTTTCGTCCCTTAAAAGTGCTTGAAGAACGAGCTTACCGCACGGCATTGCTATAAATTGATTATTATATATTATATGTATACAGAACACCGTGATTTTAATCAACCTTCTTAAAACAGTCGCATTCACAAAACTTTCCCATCAACATATATACCGCATAATCTATTCATCAGCGACTTAAAATAAAGACCTCCAGTAATATATGCAGGCGATACAAGATAGCGTACGGGGAACCGCGGCGATATCTCGCCGTGCCGCTCTTATCGTATTCGCCAAAAAGGCTATTATTGCTTGATACAGGCCATAGATAGGTCGGAAAGTTGCTATGCACTGAGATGTATCGCAAGGCCGCGGATCAATGAATCGCACTGAAGCAAAAACGGCTCAAACGCGTAGCGGATCCGCAGGCCATGCGCCATCGTTCCGCCGGGGGTGTGAATTGTAGTTCCAATTTACTTATAAATAATTATCGATGTCCAAACGGCGCGTTTATCGCGTATCGCGCCAAATGGAGTTATTTAACCGGCGCGGAGCGTACGCAGCAGGCCTTAATTATAACGCATAACTCAGCCGGCCGCGGCCGGACCCTACAATTCCTGTTGGTTTATTTCTTTACGCTAATTTGTTTAAATGCTATCTGATGGCGATTCGACGACTTAATTATGAATTTTTGACTTGTCCTACTCTCGGTGCGCGAATGTGAAATTATAATCTTTAAAACAATTCGAGATTTATTTCGAGTTTAATGGACTTCTGAGGAGCATGTGGGACTCAAGCCGGCCGGCCGTGGCTGGGTACCGCACTATGTAATGAAGATCTGTATGGTTATGATAACTATAGGTATTCAGCATCCGACGCAGCGAGTAAAGGTGAACCTATTCAACTAAGCATAGGTAGCTTTCTCCGAATCACGGGAAACTTGTACTCAGACATAAACTTCGAGGCATAGGTACTGTTTATTCCTCCAAAGACGAGTCGCAGAATTGGCACGATTATATAAGATTAGGTTACTTTATATAATAAAATAAATTAACTGAAAGTTAATTTACTTACACAAAACCTTGTGGTCCTTAATAATGAAAATAATAATAATTGAACGAAATGTCACAGGTAGGTACAACACAACATCATTATGAACATAAATGTATAATGTATTACAAAATGATCAAAATAAGGAATATAAATATTGATTTCATTATCTTTTAATGATCGTCAAAATTAATACTAAAAAATAAGCAAATCCTTATACCATCTTAATGAAATTATTAACCTTGTCAAATATATTATATGTCCATATACTCGCACAGAGAATACAATGGATGTTCAAATTCTCGGCTGACGTTTGTATATGTGCCGTCAGATGGTTCAGTTCGCAATTCATGGCGGGTAGACGCTCGTACCAATCAACGCCGGCGCTCAATCTGTATGAAAAGTTTCATTGAAAACCAACCGTGTCACTTTTTCTACCCACTGTGACGTCACAAGGGCGAATTTGTGATGCCAGTGCCCCGTTGTCCGCGCAAAATCGATTTTGTAATAAGGCATTTTCTTAAGAGCGGGCGTACCGCCAGGGAAAAATCAGAAATCACCCGCGCGCCCCGCACCTGCCGCGCTGATGCGTCTATTGCTGCCCCGCTCCGTCTCGCATAGTATATGCCCCGACAGTCAGATGAAACATGATGAATACCTATGAATAATAGGTATGATGACTCATGTTCAAATTGATAACGTAGTGATGCTAAATGTATAGTAAACCATCAAATTACCGTAATAAAGTATAAATAATAAAATATAATTAAAATCGTAAAAAGATATGAACCTTGAAAGTTAAGAAAAAAATTTTTTTTTATTGTACAAGAGTAAATTTAAAGGTACCAATAGAATCCTTAGGCTTTTATAGAAACAAAATTGTACAACAATTATGTACTTAAACGCAGTATTCCGCGAATGAAACAACAATTTAAGAACCTGATTTTCCATACGACGATACATGTAGGTACTTTGTATTAACAAATGTCGGCTGTGACGTCACGCCTGTCTGTCTTTCAGTATTAAGCGTTTTGCGCTGCCGCCAGCGAGGTCAATCTTTGTCTCAAATTTTTGGGTATTTGTTCTTTAATTGTAGTTCCTCCAATACAAACATTTGTTCCTGTCCAAAAACTGGTTCAAATGACATCATAAAAAAATTTAGTCATCATCCCTATTATAAAAAGTGGGAAGCAAGACAAAATCTGTACCTATATTTGAAGATATTATTTTCGCTATTAAGTCAGAGTTTCGAGAGCTATAACTGAAATATGACCTTCCGTTTTTTAGGGTTCCGTACCCAAAAGGTAAAAACGGGACCCTATTACTAAGACTTCTCTGTCCGTCTGTCTGTCTGTCACCAGGCTGTAACTCAAGAACCGTGATAGTTGAAATTTTCACAGATGATGTATTTCTGTTGCCGCTATAACAACAAATACTAAAAAACAAAATAAAATAAATATTTAAGGGGGGCTCCCATACAATAAACTTTTTTTTACTGTTTTATAGATAATGTACGGAACCCTTCGTGCGCAAGTCTGACTCGCACTTGGCCGGTTTTTTATTTACTAAATCACGTAAGGGTTACAATGGCTAGTAAAAACCTAAAGCAAAAAAAAGGCATAATCGAATTAAAACTTTTGTGAGACATGTCTAAAATACTACTAATAAAACCACGCTTAAATTCACGTATTAAATGTCACGACAGGCGACATGTTTCGAACTCTTCGGGAGTTCTTCTTCAAAACAATCATCGAAAACACTCATCCTGAAGAGGAACTCCCGAAGAGTTCGAAACATGTCGCCTGTCATGTCATTGAATACGTGAATTTAATTGTGAATTTATAAGTAGCATTAAACTGTTATATATTATGAAACCTTCGATCATGTCTATGAAAGTCAGATTTTCAGGCCACAGTGTTGCGGCCAAATTTTTCAATTCTGATCTCGGATTCCTGCTTGGAGACAATGGAGACGCTCTGGCCCTTTAGTTATCAATTTTGAACATACTGGTAGGTACTAAAGAAAAACTGCTTAATTGTGTTCACTTTTTTAATATAAAAATGACCAAGTTCGCAGGCAATAATTGTTGGAATCTGCACCCTCGATAACCCTAAAAGCGACACCCGTGATGACTTTAAAGAAAAACAATGTCAATAATGTCACTACGGGCGACATGTTTCGAAATCTTCGGGAGTTCTTTTTCAGGATGAATGCTTTCGCGGCGGTGTCGCTTGAATCTTTTCGTGATTCCGCCGCGAAAACACTCATCCTGATGAACCCCCGCAGAGTTCGAAACATGTCGCCCGTAGTGACATTTAATACGTGAGTTGAACCTTGTATTAGTATTATTTCAACATGTCTCACGAAAGTTTAAATTCGAATAACAATGTCCGCCATCTTGGAATTCAAAATGGACATCATTTCTCGAAAAGCCTGAAAACGTATGTTGTTCTTTAAAAAAAAACGCGCATCGTAATTTACAACGAATATTTCAAAAATGAAAATAATGCGACCACTTTTTGAATTATTTCCGACTTCGAATTCGTATTTAGAGACCGAGAGGACATCGATTTTGAAATTAACCGGATTTAAACTCAACTAGCGATCCGCCCTGGCTTCGCTCGGATACTATATTAAATTATATTATACATATAAACCTTCCTCTTGAATCACCCTATCTGTTAAAAAACCGCATCTAAATCCGTTGCGTAGTTTTAAAGATCTACGCATTCATAGGGGCAGACAGCGGGAAGCGACTTTGTTTTATACGAGTACTATGTTGTAGTGATAGTCATAATCTTTCATAAAGTCAATACACGCTCGACAGAAAAAATGTTCGTGTAGTTTTGCATGTACTGCACAAATTATTCTAAGAAGCCGGTCGCCGGCCGATCGCTGCGTAATCTTATGGTTGTATTTTGAACTTTAAGGTCTACATGTTAAGGTCGACTTTTAAATATATTATTTCAAAATATACCAAAATATCTACTGGAATGTAATGATACATTCATTCACTGGACGAATATACTGGGTCACAATATTATTGAAATAATTATGTTCACCGTGCTGTCGTGAGAGCACAGAACGTAGTCCTCTCGTCTCAGCGGAGCGATTGCGATTGACTCCGCCCGCGAACGGCAACAGAAGATATACCAAACTGCACGAAACATGCGACGGGAGAAACAGTATCGCGCTAAATAAAAAAGACCTATACGCCAAATACGTTATACCTCAATAAGTCTGAAAAGGGACTACATAAAAAAACGCCGCTCGTCAAATCACTAGGCAATATCAAGAGCTTATACACTAAATTTTTACGTAAATTATATGCACGGGAACGGCACACAATTGAAATTAGGTAAAAATAAGACATGTTTTGGCGATTGTTTTCTATCGAGGCAATTTTGATTTTGTATAGTTTTTTTCAGACAAATAGATTGCAAATATGATGTAGTTTCTGTATGTTCATTTTCCTGGCATTCGCTTTAGTTTGTCATAGGTAAATATTCAATCTAAGAACTCCGATTTCGCGGAGCGCCCCCTGCGCGCGGAATGTCAGTCGGACGGCCAACTCGGAGACCAAGTTCGGACACGTGAACGCGAGTTGATGCATTTGCTTGTTCTAGTGTATATCTATATGTATATGTGGTTGATCCGATTACCCTAAGATTTTCTGTTGAAAGTGACATGCGACGCGGTACTGGGGACCGATTTTTGACTCTCGAGTGCTCGACTCTTTCACTCAAAAACTGACAATAATTATGAAATGCTATTTTTAAATAGTGATAGAAAATTGAAAAACGAGTGGTATTCACCACTCGTATTCAATTCTATTGGTAGAAAGTACGAGTCTGCCATTTTGACACTAAAAACGTATTTACTTTTGTTTGATTTTCGAGCGCTCGCGAAAGTCAAAAATCGGTCCTCTGATGTTCTTAGTCTTCCAGAGTTATTATTCTGACAATTCAACAATTACTTTCACATTTTGGAAAACCAAAGTATATGAATCTAGAGAGATTAATACCTACGCATGTCCGCATAATAATCTTTCTTCCGCACCACGGTACTCAATCGGACCTCCGTTACTTGCAATGGTTCTGGGAACTATTATTACGGCGGGAGCGTGCGTAGCGAGCTTTTCGGGAAAAAGCTTTCTTAAAGTGTGAATAACATTGGAAGAATGTGAAAAAGGCGGAGAACGTCATTCACCAGACACCCTGTCGCGCCTGCTCACACACAGCCGCGGCGAATTGCTGGGGTTTTTGCCCGTCCACCCTGCAGTAGTCGGCGTAATGAGGGGCTCTCCGAAAGGCATGATAGCGCTAATTAATAAGAACAATGAATGTTCCCGGAACGCGAAATAAGGAATTGAACCGGTTCGGATCGCGACGATATCGCTCGACGATCGGTTTTACTCAAGTGTTATAGGTGTAGGTCATGTCCTGTGCTCATTTGTTAGCAGTACGCTTACCATGAGTTTGACAATGACGGCTTACGCTAACGAGTATCGAGTTTTCTATCTGTGCATCCCGCTCGTACTGTCAAAGTGCAAAAGAGATGCACAGATAGAAAACTC
The DNA here is from genome assembly GCA_945867215.1 of Epinotia demarniana. Taxonomy (NCBI): domain Eukaryota; kingdom Metazoa; phylum Arthropoda; class Insecta; order Lepidoptera; family Tortricidae; genus Epinotia; species Epinotia demarniana. Next base: position 25,110,342 of record OX244272.1, on the reverse strand, counting down.
GATACTCGTAAGCGTAAGCCGTCATTGTCAAACTCATGGTAAGCGGACAGGTTGAGCCCGTGGGACGGTGAGTAGGTAATAGGATTAGGGTTTCACTAAATAAGTGCTGATTTTAAGGTGCATACCATAATTATGCAGTAAAGTTGCGTGATTTAAGCAAATAAAGATTAATAAGAATGCTATTTTTAACATGGAATGTAGTACCTAATATTATACCTATAGGTACAATAGTTATGTTTGAAAATTGGGCTTCCTCTTTTTGTGATATACGATCATTAACGTTGCTAATAACTGTTTCGGTATGAATTATGTTTATTTCTTTTGACAAAGTAATAATACAATCCTCCTCGGTACAATGCCTCGAGGGCCTTTTTTAGATTTAACTTAGCTTTAATTTAATTTAGTTAATGTTATAGTTATCATCTTGTATATACTTTAGAAAATAAATATTTAATTTGTAATAATACAATTAATTACTATTTTTTATTTTATTTATGTAATTAAACCCCTGTTGTCTACCTCTACCTGTATGTAATTGTATTTTTTCTCTTTCCTACTGCTTTGTTTGTTTGAGGTGTGCAATAAAGAGTATTTATTCTATTTTATTTGTAAACAGAAGTATTGGAGATCCGTATGTGAGCGGGACTGCCGTATCACGATGAAGCGTGTTCACATTAAACGATGTCCCTGCACGGAGGCTGCACGGCGGCGGCGGGGTTCAGGCACGGTTCAGGCATTGATTGCAAATATTTATTTAACCTACAGTAAGTAAGTGGGCCGCTGGTGTCTGTGGATGCAAATTGCAATGCCATTGTAGCCATATTCGCCAATCTCAGCCGCGTTTAGCCGCCGCGTCATGCTGCGCGACACGACGCGCGAGATGTCGCTGCTCGCGTGAAGTTTCATGTAACATACATAGACTGTGCGTCGTAAAAGCGGCCCGAGTGTGTAGGTAGGTACAGTCACCAGCAATAAGATCTGCCACAACATAGCACGCATAAATATCTGACACGACTCTATGTCTAATGCCATAAGGACGTGTCAGATATTTTTGCCGGCTTTGTTTCGGCAGATATTGATGCCGGTGACTGGACCAACACACTAGATCGCTTTTATGTCACGTTTACGTACTACTTAGAGTAGTACGTAAAAATAGTATTGCCTCTAAATAAATTATTGGATAACGATCCTACTGGTACCCGCTAGTTATAACTTTGTAATTTTTTGACATTTTACATTCAGTAGGTACGTACTATGCTAAGTACCTTTTTTTCTTTGTGACTGACCGAGGTCCAGCTAGGGACCAGTCTGAAAACCAGCGCCGGGCCGCGTTGCCCGGCACATGCTGAGACTTGCCCATTGCCCACTACTTAGTTCCTTAAGTTATTTTTGTTTAGTTTTATTACTTCATGTGTACTTGTATATTTAAGGTTCTATTTGTGGCAGTAAATATTTTTCTATTTCTATTTCTATTATAAGAAGACTAACGGCCGCCCGCGACTTCGTCCGTGTAGATTTTTGATGATGACTAAGTTATAAAATAGGTAAGTGAATTTTATTCTTAGTTAAAATGGTCTAGACATATTACATTTCAAGCAGTGGCAGATACTGATATGCGATTGTTAAAGAAATTTTAAAGATTTTCCAATCAGATTACGGGAATTGTTTGCAGAATGCTTAATACTTATTCCGTCAGTTGATCAGATGCTTTAATCTAATTTTAATCTTTGGCAAAAATTACTCTGTAAGATATAGAGCGACGCATGGATTTGGAGCTAGAAAATGGGGATTTAAAAAAAAGTTAAATATCGTAAGGCTGTTAAAACAATCTTAAACTCAGCACTGGAAATAGAGAAATGGAGACAGGTTAGTGATGAGTACATCTCTTTAAAAAATCCAGTGTTACCCGTACAAAACCTTCAACCTTTTTAACCCCCTTGGGGTAGAATTTACTTAAACGCTGAAATTACTTTATTTTTATTTTAATAAGTTAACTTTGTACTAAGTTTCAAGTCTCTAGTTCAAAAAATAATGTTTCCCCCATACACACATTGCACCCCTGTTTAACCCCCTTAGGGGCGGAATTTTCTAAAACGCAGAAATTGTTTTTTTGTATTCTAATTAGTAATCTTTCTACAAAGTTTCAAGTCTAGCTCACAAAAAAAGATTCCCCCATACAAACTTTGCACCCTTATTTGACCCCCTTAGGGATGGAATTTCCAAAAATCCCGTCTTATCCGTTGCCTACGTCATAAAAGGACCGGGAGTGCCGGCAGAAGTGAAAACTTGAATATTATCAGTACCCCCCCCCCCCACTCCCCCCCCCAAGCCTCGTCCCGAATCTGTCACCTTACGAATCAAATCTGTGGCGAGTTTAACAATTTTCCCCCATCCAAAAAAGTGCACAGCGCTGACGCTAGCTGCGTTACCTCTATGTATGGCGGAGGCGATTCTTGGAGAGAGGTAAGCGCCAGCCCTGGCGTCGCCGGACGTGCTGACGAGCCGCCTCGACAAAGCTCTCATGAATTACTTCATATCAGTTGGCCGGTTATCGACTTGGCAGTCATCATGAGAGAGTCAGTTAAGTCGGATTCGACTAAGTACACCGGAATTAAAAATAACCGGATGTTCATTGGCATTCTTTGGAATAAGCTCTCACACTAACCAGCCATTCTGGAAGGGGTTACCACCCGAATGTTTTTTTTAACTGGACTTTATTGTAGGCACCTGTGAGTTGGTAAAATACAATACAATACAAATATTCTTTATTGCTCACCAGACATAGTAGACAATAGAAAAATAGTGCTAAATAAAACATAAACAATGGTAGACAACAGGCGGTCTTATCGCTAAAGAGCGATCTCTTCCAGGCAACCTTCGGGTGGTGGAGACAATGCAAGAAAAGATATGATTCGAGTAGGTGAAAACAGAATAAACAGAATATTAGCAACTTAACTATAAGAAATACACATACTTAAATACATATTTATATGTATAAACTTACATACACATACATCAATAACTAAATGTTATATAGAAACAGTATCACACTTACAGTCGAAAACAAAACAGCACACACCAAGTAGGAATGACTAGTTACGGAAGAGAAAAATAGTCATCTTTAAGTCTAGTTTTAAAAATGGGAAGAGACTTTGCACGTTTGCTTTCAATAGGCAAAGAATTCCACAATCGAACAGCACGGAAAGTAAAAGAATTTTTGTAAAATTTAGTGTTTGATGGAGGAACACTCAGAAGCAACTTCTGAGCAGACCTAGCTTAGTAGAAGAAAGAAATTTAAAGCGTTCCTTGAGGTAGCGAGGAATTGCAGGGTTAAAAAGAATTCCATAAAGGTGGGCGAGGATGTGAGAGTTACGAGTTGGAAGCCGACTTGAGTTGAGAACGGAAACTGCATGGATACGAAGTCATATTTGGTACAGTGGTGAGCTTCTTTGATTGACTAAATACCTAAGCATTTTAACCTTATGAGTAGGTCGATCAGTGTTTATATTTTCCTATAACTATTTAAGTAGGGTACATGATAACTAGCAGACTCCAAATAATTTAATTAAACACTCGTCTCAAGCAGAGGCACCCTAAACATATATTCGACGTCGACTCTACCTACAACAAAATTGACCGTCGCATTCTTAAAATATACCTCGCTTTTATTATAATATGTAGGCTTTTATTATAATAACGTGAAAATGTTTGCGAATTCATAATACTCAATAATCGATATCGAACACAACCGTAAAAACCTATTACGTAATTAAATAGTAATTTATTGATAATCAAACAGCACAGAGCGCGGTGTTCGGTATCGCGGGATATCATAATTAAGTCTCGGTGCGTGTTCAAATTAAATTATGTCGGAATGAAAGGTAACGGCGTCGTAAATATGGCGGCTGCGCGGGCGCAGGGCGCGGGCGCCGCCGTTACGCGCGCTGATGAATCGCGCGCGGCACACCTATTCCGCGCGGTCCACACGGGCGGCGGCGGACTTACACTTCTGCTGTGCATACACAACCGCTCCTTGAGTCCCAGCTCCCCCCTTGTAAATGTTGACCCTGGGTTTGACTTCCTCTAATTCGTCTGAGCAGAGCAGTTTGTAACCATGCAGCCTGTTACGTTCAAGACGGCTATTAGACAATGCGAAGGGTCTGTGCAAAATCTTCCAATTTACACGTAAAATTTTGTTTTAGAAAGCGGGGCGGAACCGTATGTGACGTATGAAAAGCATATCATACAGATAAAAAAAACACATTCAATAAGATTCACACCCCTGAACCTGTACACAGCCTGTAGTTCCATTAATTGTTTAAAAAGAACAACATTAATAGTACTTATATCGAAACAGGGAGGGTAAACACCGGCATGCTTAATGTTTCATGTATGATTAATAAGTATCGTTCGAAGATGAAGGAAACTTCGTTGCAATGTGTCAGCATAGTCATCCGACCTGGGGACCGATTTTTGACTTTCGAGCGCTCGAAAATCAAATAAAAGTAAAATACTTGCGTTTTAAGTGTCAAAATAGCCGGCACTTACTTTCTACCAATAGAATTGAATACGAGTGGTCAATATCACTCGTTTTTGAATTTTCTATCGCTATTTCAAAATAGTATTTCATAATTTTTGTCAAATGCGACCGGTAGAAAATATTAGCACACGAAAATTTGACACTATTATTTTCGCATGAACCCAATAATAGCTATTTTTGAAATCATCACTCGAAAGCTAGTGATTGGCTATAGATACTGTTGCGTTTCGTTGTATGCAAAAAGTAGAAAAGAGAAGAAGATTGAATTTGCAACATACCTAATATAGAGATTAGTCTTTTATTAGAAGTTGTGTATCTATAATATAGTAAATTGATTAATTTCAAATACATTGTGCGATTCATAACAGAAAAAAACAGTAACTAGTGAGTAAAAGTAAACGAAACGCTTATTTTCCCGACAATAGACTCACACTCTTGGTTTTAAACCACAAAATTTGGCAAAAAATTAAATATAATTGTTCACCAGCCACTTAGCATCGAATCAATATATTTTATTTAAATACCTATCTATCTTATTAATAGTCAGTCCAAAATTAAATAGGTACAAGTGAAGTGTCAAAATTTTCTACCGGTAGAATAGACAACATCTTTTTTTTTTAAGTGGGCCATTTTATGACTTAGTTCGATAGAAAATGAAATATTAAGGAATACGTGTTCATTGTTCTCCCTAAATGTTTATTTTCATCCAAAAATAAAACTAGTGAATTCCAATAGGTCGTAGGTAAAATACGACGTCATTATTATGGCTCTCTATAGCACCTGTCCACATCTTTCACTCAACAGACGTAGGAATAACGTCACGCACGGGGTATACCGCGTTTTACAGATTTTAGTGATTTTCTCGGAAACGAGTAAGAATAAAAATGGGAAAACCACTTAATTACTTTCAAATAAGATAATTACCGAAATGGTTTTCGATTTAGGCATCAATAGTAGTGGTATTGACCACTCGTTTTTAAATTTTCTATGACTTGTATTTCAGAAATAGCATTTCATCGTATTGGGCCGTTTTCGAGTGAAAGAGTCGAGCGCTCGAAAGTCAAAAATCGGTCTCCTGTCTATCTACTAACCTGTCATCCCCAAAGCATGCTACTTATACCTTTTTGGTTCCCAGTCAGGGTTACGGCTTTCCCGGTTGTATCGTTGTTTTCCTAACTGTGTTCACCGTCCATCTCCCGTGCCTTGTGCCGCAGACGACATGGAAATATATAACTTAATCTGCGTCCAGCTTCCATTTAACTCGCTGTTTGTTTTTGTTTCTTCGAATCAATAAAGCGAATGGATACTCGTATTGAACTCAAAACACTCGTTTATGGCGGCGCGCCGTGTCCGAAGTTATTTTTGATTTAAAACACTTGCAAGGGCTCGCCGAATTTTAATGTTTTAATTTAATTAAGAACTGGAAGATGGATGGAAATTAGATTTGTAAGAAAGTAAATGGTCTGTGCCGCTTTTTATAACATCATGAAGGTTTTACTTATTTTTGGTAGTGGGTTGTACCTGCGTTGTTTATGGCTCTAACAACTGTCCTTTGGCGCAACATAAATACATAGAAGAATGTGATAATTTGTTTGACTTCGATATACCTATATTGGTATTTTTTTTATTCATGAATTAGTTCAGTATGACACTACTTAGGTACATAATTAAATTATCTAAATAATAATAATAATAATAAAAAATAATTTCGTCGTTTCGGTTGGTCATGAAAACTTACAGTAACATAATATTTTTTACGTCACACCTGGCCATAATGCGAGTTTTACTGCACGCTGCGCGTACAGGAAAACTCAAATTGTGGCCAAGTGAAGACGTAAAATTTTGTACTCAACACGGGCGGTAATTCGTAAAGCCCCAGAGCGCATATTTATGGCCCTCACCTTCGGTTCGGGCCACAAACATCTGCGATCCGGGGCATTCACGAATTCACCGCCCTAGTTACGTAATGTACTATTACCTAATTAACTTTTTATGGTATTAATTTTGATCCAATTTTAGAATTGTCATTTCGTGTCACCGATTTTCCATTTGTGCCGAATGTCAGTAAATCACGAGTAGGTGCCCTGGCGACCGCTCCACCAGGTGACACAGGGCTGCCACACACGAGTAGATGCCCTGGCGACCGCTCCACCAGGCGACACAGGGCTGCCAGACACGAGTAGGTGCCCTGGCGACAACTCCACCAGGCGACACAGGGCTGCAACACACGAGTAGGTGCCCTGGCGACCGCTCCACCAGGTGACACAGGGCTGCCACATTCGAGTAGGTACCCTGGCGACCGCTCCACCAGGCGACACAGGGCTGCCAAACATGAGTAGGTGCCACGGCGACCGCTTCACCAGGCGACACAGGGCTGCCACACACGAGTAGGTGCTCTGGCGACCGCTCCACCAGGCGACACCGGGCTGCCACACACGAGTAGGTGCCCTGGCGACCGGTCCACCAGGCGATACAGGGCTGCCACACACGAGTAGGTGCCCTGGCGACCGCTCCACCAGGCGACACATGGCTGCCACACACGAGTAGGTGCCCTGGCGACCGCTCCACCAGGCGACACAGGGCTGCCACACACGAGTAGGTGCCCTGGCGACCGCTCCACCAGGCGACACAGGGCTGCCACACACGAGTAGGTGCCCTGACGACCGCTCCACCAGGCGACACATGGCTGCTACACACGAGTAGGTGCCCTGGCGACCGCTTCACCAGGCGACACAGGGCTGCCACACACGAGTAGGTGCCCCGGCGACCACTTCACTGGGCGACACCCAGTTCCACAGCCCGGTCCGGTTAAGTTGTTATCCTTTTCTGTCACCCTGGCTGACATATCTGTGTATGTGTAATTGCGCGCTATATAGGGTCGCTGTTTGCTTGAGTAAGCGCAATTAGTTCGTGACGTCTAATCGCCCATTCCACTCAGCTTTTTACGTTTGTGTCACTCCTTATTAAGCCGAAGTAATTTAACCGAATGCCACAGTATTTATTAAATGAGATGAATTTTATTCTATATTTGTAAATTAATTGTAACAATTATATATGTATGACTTGCGTTCTTACTATCTATAACTACAAAAAGTACTTGCCATTGTAGACAATATGAGTAAGTATGTCGTGGAGTTCAGCTAGTTCAAGTGTTGTACAATCGACATCAAAGATACGAGTATGTATGATTACGTCAACACGTACGTACAATTGTGTCTCCGAGGCCTCAATGGAAATAAATACGATAATCTTTCAACGGGGGCCATGGGTTCTTCGTCTTACCCCGCAGTTCACCCAGCGCGTTTCACCGCTGCGTAAGTCCAATCCAATCTTGGCCAGTTGTAGCCTTGTTTAATAACTAGCATCCGCCCGCGATTTCGTTTGCGTGGACCTGGAAATTTCGCCACGCCGATTTCACGCCGGTCAAATTTATCGGCGACGGCGGCGTAGAAAAATTGGCGGGGGCGGCTGCGGCGTGGCGGTCTATATTTTTCGATATCTTGACTTACTTAGGGGTAGGTGTAATCCACGCTTTTTTCCAGATTTGCGGGAGATGCTCCTCCTTCATAGATAATTAAAATATATTGGTGATAGGAAAAACTAATGTATTAAGTACAGGGCCAGTGTATTCGATCAGTTGTTGCAGCACCCTCGTTTATTATGTCAATAGATTTCAAATATTTATTTATTTAAGATTCGCTTGGTTTGCGTGAAACCGCGCAAAGTTGCTACAGATTATAATACTTACCGATTTCCATACAAAGATATTACCTTGGCGTCACTGGTATGCAAAAAATAGACTTGAAATACGAGGACGCGGTCGGTAATACAGAAGTAAGACTTGGTTCTCATACACGATGCTGAATTAGCCCATTAGCATTCTGCGCCAGCGCTCATAATCATATGCGCGGGAACAATTAGGTATTAAATAATAAATAAAATACTGGCGCGATTAGATATCGGATCGCAGACTACACGTAACTATGTGGGTGCGGCGCGACTGCTAGCGAGCTCTCTAGTTAGGGCATCATTTAAGTAAAGTAAGCACCAGTTGAAGACGAAAAAAAAGTAAACGAACAATGTATTGAATTTGACATATTCAATGTCAAATTCAATACATTGTTTACATTTCTTTCGGTTTCAACTGGTGCTTACTTTAGTTCAGTTTGTATTCGGCCCCCGACGGCCCTCAACTTCGCAGCAGCAGAAAGTCAAGTAGGACGTCGACCCTAAGCAATTGACGATCTTGCAAAGTGGAAGAAAGCGGACCCTGGAAGCCGAGATAGGACCTTGATAAAAAAGAAGATTCAACTTTACCTGAAGGTCCTGGGTTCAAATTCTGGTAAGGTCAAATATATGTGTTTCGGAGTCTTGGATGTTGTCTGTATTTATATCTATGAAGTGCTACTAAAGTCTCTCCAACGGTGCCAAGTTAACCATCGCTATATCGAAGTGCTGAAGTGTTTGTACGAAAACGCCACTGTGTCAGTCCGACTCCAGGACCAGAACTCGAAACCTATTCCGCTGCAGCGGGGAGTCAGGCAAGGAGATGTTATTTCTCCAAAACTGTTCACCGCTGCACTGGAGGACGTTTTCAAGACTCTGGCCTGGAGAAGGCTAGGCATCAGCATCAACGGCGAGTACATCACTCACCTTCGGTTTGCTGACGATATAGTAATCTTGGCTGAGACCATGGAGGACTTAAGTACGATGCTCGATGACCTCAGTAAAGCATCCGAGCGAGTTGGTCTAAAAATGAACATGGATAAGACGAAGATCATGTCAAATGCCCATGTAGTACCAACTCCCATTACAATCGGACACTTTACGCTCGAAGTTGTAGACGATTATGTATACCCAGGACAGACGATCCAGTTAGGTAGGTCCAACTTCGAGAAAGAGGTCAATCGTCGAATCCGACTCGGCTGGGCAGCGTTCGGGAAGCTACGGCAAATCTTTTCGTCCATTATTCCGCAGTGTCTCAAGACCAGTGTTTGACCAGTGTGTGTTGCCAGTGATGACATATGGCACTGAAACGTGGTCGCTTACTAAGGGCCTCATAAGAAGGCTCAAAGTCACCCAAAGGGCAATGGAGAGGGCCATGTTGGGAGTTTCTCTGCGTGATCACATCAGAAATGAGACTATCCGCAGCAGAACCAAGGTAACCGATATAGCCCTCCGGATCGCTAAACTTAAGTGGCAGTGGGCGGGGCACATAGCACGTAGAACCGATGGCCGTTGGGGCGGAAAGGTTCTCGAGTGGCGACCATGTACCGGAAGGCGCAGCGTGGGTAGGCCCCCGACAAGGTGGACTGATGACCTGGTAAAGGTTGCGGGAGTCCGCTGGATGTGGGTGGCGCGGGATCGGTCCATTTGGCACTCTTTGGGGGAGGCCTATGTCCAGCAGTGGACGTCTTTCGGCTGATATGATGATGATGATCTATTAAATATATCGTCGTCTAGTAATACATGCCTTATTGAGCTCAATTTGTGCAAGATTGTCCCTTAATCAAGCAACTAAGTCCAAAAGTCACAATCGGAACTGAGCCTATTTGTCAGGTAGGAAACGCGTAAAACCTGGGCCGTCGACGACGATTAGTTCAAACTCATTTGTAAATGAGTTTGAACTAATCATCGTCGACATTGCAATGCAAATTTGAATCTTCCTTACAATACAGTACAATTTAACAGAATGTAATATAATCAAAATAAGACCCAAGCTAAAACACATCCACATACATGGACAATACCTACACATACACGCACCTGCACCACTTACAACTTTTTGTAAATCTAGTTGTTTTTGTATTTGTTTTTTTTTTATGTTTGGTTTTTTTATGTTTTTTTATGTTTGTTTTTTATGTTTGCTTTTTTTTGTGCAACAAAGCGTAAACGCACTAAACTTTACAGTTTAAATAATGTCAGTTTTTGCGACCCTCATAGTATTTAGTTTTTTTTATAGTTTCTTAGTTATTATTTATTTACTTATACTATCTTTCTCGGGACCAGTCTGAAAACCAGCGCCCGGCATATGCTCAGACTGGTACCCATTGCCTCACCTTTATTATATTTTGTTATTCTTATATTTTTTTTGTACTATTTCTCTTGTTTTATTTTTTATTTTTATGATACTTAATTTAGGCTAGTTCTCCTACCGACGAGTGGAGAATATTTTATTAGTATCTGCTTCTGCACTGTATCTCTAAATGTAAGGTTTGGGCAATAAATTTATTCTTAATATTTATTTATTTTATTATCAGTGCCCTACATATGTACTGCTCGGCAAGCCTGCTCCCATAACTTGAAGGAATATGCATATAACCACATAAGCATAATTTAAGCATCGTGTGAACTAACACTAAGATGGACTTTGGTGCAGAAGGTTTGTACAAGTTCAGCTGGAGCTCCCGAGGGGTGCAGCAGATCTCCGCGACGTCAGCGCGACGCAAACAACAGCAGACAGATTTCCGACGGTTAATCACTTAGGAGTTACCTTGTAGTTTAGGCGAGATATAATGGTTTCTTGTCTTTTGCATTCATAGTACGTCATATTCTTTCTGTCATTACGTGTTGACTGGATTTTGCCAGTACGACGGCCCATTAACAATTACTAATTGCGAAAGTTAAATGATGACTCAATTTAACACTCGAGCGTCTCGAACCGACCGCACCAGTTCCGGCCCTCCGTTTGGTTTACCTGACCGGTCAATCCTGCCATCCGTAATAGATCCGTTTGTAATACGTAGGAAACTGAAGTAACCTTATCGATACATTACCCATACAAATCCCGCCATTGCGTCGCTGCGAGTGGCGGCGCGTATGCAAATGTATGAAAGCAACACCGCGCCGGTGCCGCCGCAAAAACGCCGTCCCGCTTGCTGAGCGCGCGCGGCGAAACCACGTAAGGCACAGCGGGCATAATGTCGTAGTTGTAAATTTCGTCATACCATGCGTAAAAGTTACCAAAGCACTGGTAAGATGTCTCTCTAAAGAGCCAAAGACGGAACGTTGGCAAATTTTACTTTGATCGTATATTGAATACAATATAAAAAGTTTTATAATAATTATTTTCTTCGGGACGTGATTTGTGTTTAATAATATAGATAAGACTTGTTTGACTCAAAATGTTCAGTTGCCATCGGTCTATTCTCATCCAATTGTCATAACTTGCACGCAAACGTGTCTTTTTCATCCATCATAACATCAAACTACATTAGTATGTATACTAGTGCGTTCATATGACTTGTTCACTATTGTCGTTAATATTAAAATATAACGGTGACGTCGGGGACGCCATTACGCTTATTATGTCAAAAAAAAAACACACACACACACACACACACACACACACACACACACACACACACACACACACACACACACACACACACACACACACACACACACACACACACACACACACACACACACACACACACACACACACACACACACACACACACACACACGCGCGCGCGCGCGCGCGCACACACGCACACCGAACATAATTAGTTGACTACAAAAAACTGCCAGAATTTGAGAACTTTACTGCACGCTGCGCGTACGGGAAAACGGGAAACGGGAAGGAATCATATTTTGTTAAGCCATAGGATTAAATAAATATTTTGTTATGAATGATACACACTGTATATTATAAAGCAGAAAGCGTGTATTGAAAAAAAAATATCCTACTGCTTTGGTGCTAACCAAATCCATTTCTTAATTAAGTAAGTTCCAATGTAAAGTGAAACATCAGTTATATTATTGTAGTAAGGTAGGTATCGTCAGTTACGGGTATATGCGCGGGCGCCGTGGTTTTCTACGTTTTTGCTGCGTAATTCATCCATACTATTCTCAATGCTTTATAATAATATTCAGAAGGGGCGTTTCTAACTCTTTATGGCTTTATTTTTTGAGAGTATTTTTATTCTTGATATTAATCTTCTCTTCATGGCTGCACTAGATCTAATGACAGAAATTGACGAATCTTTCAACATTGAATGCCATGCGGTTCCCTACCCTGAAAATTGTAGTCCCATTATTATGAAATACGCACTTAAGATTCTTCAAGTTAATATAAGAAGCATACAGAAAAATTTTGATAACTTCCTGCTTGCCTTTGCCCGTCTGGATATACCTTTTGATATTGTTATTTTCAGCGAGTGCTGGATTAACGACAACTCTGTAATCAAGCAAATCGATGGATACACGTCTTACAGTACAAAAAAGTATATAAATAAATCTGGTGGGGTAATTGCCTATGTAATCGATAAATGGTCGCCTAACGTGTCTGAACCTGACATAGTAGATGCAAATTGTTTAAAGATAGAGGTTCCAAATGTCTTCACAGTTCTGGGTTTAAATCGCTCCCCGTCTTTCTCAAATACCAATAATTTCATTTTGTCTCTTGACCAGTATCTCAATTCTGTCAGACGTTGTCCATGTCTGGTAATATCAGGTGATATGAATATTAATATACTGGACAACGCATTAGATGAGGAGTCCATGTCTAGTTACCTTGAGCTGCTTACTTCGCACGGGTTATTATCAGCTATCAACAAACCAACCCATAACAAGACCTGTATAGATCACATATTTATCCCAAGCAACTCTAAAGCCGAGTCTATAGTCTGTTCTGCCGACATCACTGACCATGACTTGATTATGATCGGTATAAAAACAAATAAACAGAAAAACATAGCCCTGAAAAGAACGAAATTGAAACTTGATTACGCAGGCCTATACAAAGAACTTGAAACTGTTGACTGGCGCTGCATCGCCCAAGCAGACTCAGTTGATTCTGCCGTGTCTAATTTCTCATCAACAGTATCCGATGCGGTATCTAGAAACTCCAAATGGATCCAAGTAAGTCGCTCTAAATTCTGCATGCAACCATGGATGACCCCTGGGCTCATTAGATGCTCAAAACAAAGAGACAAACTTCACCATATCTCCAGACAATTTCCTAACGATGAAACCAAAAGATTAATATACACCAGATACCGAAACTTCTTATGCAATAGATTAAGATCCGTACTTGTAAAGTTCCACCACTTGAAGTTCGTCGTAAATAGGGCTACATTATGCACGGTATACTATGCGCTCGTGGACTCACTTTTGTCGTATGGACTGGTAAGCTACGGTCGTACATTTAAAACATATTTGGATAAGTTAAAGGCCCTGCAAATTAGATTCATGAAATTAATGGTCGATAATAAGACTAAACAAAGATGTAAGAATAGTACCTATGAAAATCTCTTCTTAGAATGTAAAATATTACCAGTTCACGAAAAAGTAGTGTTACTACTAGCCTTAGATCAATTTTGTAACAATGAATTTAAAAAACCTATTGCCAATCAAAGGCTTATAAGAAATAGAAACAGTGACAGGTTAGCTCTGCCTAGTTTTACAAATTATTACGGACAAAGAAGTAGAAAATACCTAATTCCCTTAATATACAACGATTTACCGTCAGAATTAAAAAACACATGTACAACAAAACAATCATTTAGAAAGAAAGTAAGCAACATATTATTAGATAAATTAAAAAATGTAATACAACCACTAAAAATATAAATGTAACACATGAAATTTAAAGCTGCCCTATTTCTTTCAAAATATTATATACCCTATTATATCCTGAAGACTCAAATTTCAAGTACAAATTCACGAGAGAATTGGACAGCTCAATATTCCAACCTAAGTATGTTTATTGTTCAGTATTGAAGTAAGAGATGACGATGAACCATGCCTAGATAAGTAAGAGTACCTACCTGATCGACCATATGTAGACTTCATTACATTGAAGTGAAGTCTGCCAATGGCCGGTCAGTGATTTCATTTCATTTTTTTTTCATTTTATTAATTAAGTTTTGGTATATTTAAACAGCTTACTAAACAATTTGTACAAATTGGAGCATCGTCTGCCAACAAACCACTATGTGGTTTGGCAGAAGTATTGGATATAAGAAACACTGTAAGCTCTTAACTGAATAAACAATTTTTCAATTAATTTTTCAATTTTCAATTTCAATGTTAACCTCCTTAGAAATATCAAAGCTGATTACGAGAAAAGAGAGCTCACTACTCATCAAAGGTCACCAAAAAAACTATGGAAAACCATAAACAAAATTACACACCGGAAACTCTCAACGTCTACGGCAATAGAGCTCACTAAAATAAAAAACAGTGAAAAAGAATCTTTAAACACCTGCAATGACTACTTTTCAACAGTCGGTGGAAACCTTGCAAACTCTATTCTCTCAGAGGAAAATGAAACACAGCAGTCTCTTGCAGCCAAGGTCGACACTACTAACACCACATTAAACTCTATATACATCTCTCCTACCGATAAACAAGAGGTCCTAAGTCTCATCCAGACATTAGATCCAGATAGTTCGCCAGGGCTCGACAACTTAAATAACAAAATCCTTAAAGCCATCGGTCCCCTGATTGCAGAACCGCTTGCTATGATTTTTAATCAAAGCATTGAGAGTGGAGTCTTTCCCAAAGCCTGGAAAGTTGCGGCAGTCGTACCGATTCATAAAGGAAAATCTAAGTATGAACCGTGTAACTATCGTCCTATTTCACTACTGGGATCCATATCAAAGCTTCTGGAACGCATTATTAATTCAAGATTGGTAAATTACGTTGAATCAAATTCTCTTTTAACTAACCGTCAGTTTGGTTTCCGAAAGGGCCTATCAACAGAAGACGCTGTGACACTGCTTACTAAAACTATCGCTAAACACCTGGATGAGGGGAGGGCCTGTGTCGGAATCTTTCTGGATTTAGCGAAGGCCTTCGACACAGTCTCTATCCCCATCCTGCTGAGAAAACTAGAAGCATTTGGGATTCGTGGCTCTATTCTAAAATGGTTTGACAGTTATCTGACAGATAGAATCCAATGCGTTAAAGTCGGTGAATACGTTAGTGACATGAGATCGGTGCCTTTCGGCGTACCACAAGGCAGCCTTTTAGGTCCGACCCTTTTTCTTTTGTATATCAATGACATTTCAACCGTCCCTATACCGAATGCTGATGTCTTGTGTTACGCTGATGACACAGCAATTATTTTTCATGGCCAGTCCTGGGAAAATGTTTACGACTGCGCTGAGCAAGGCATTTCGTTAGTGTCAAATTGGCTCAAGCGGAATCTTCTGACTTTGAACGCTACAAAAACCTTTTATTCATGCTTTCACAAAACCTCTGCCTCAGCACCAAGGCTCCAGCGTGACCTTATCGTTCACAGTCGTTATTGCCCAAGAAACCCAGCTTCAAATTGCAACTGCGATCACATATCAAGAGCAAGTGCAATGAAATACCTGGGAATTGTAATTGATGAAAAACTGAGTTTCAGGGAACATGTGGCGGTTGTTTCAGGACGTGTACGAAAGCTAATATACACTGTTAAAATGCTCCGCGAGTCAGCCGACCATCGCCTGTTGAAAATTGTTTATCTTGCACTGGGGCAATCAATAATAAATTATTGTATTCTTGCCTGGGGAGGATCAGCCTCCACCGTTCTTTTAAAATTAGAAAGGGCACAAAGAGCGGTCCTAAAAGTAGCACTTAAAAAACCGATTAGGTATCCAACCACTGAACTGTATAAAGAGGCTCAAGTGCTCAGTTTAAGAAAGCTTTTCTTAATGAGAGTGATATCGCACACACACAGATCTGTTTTAAATTTATCCGACTACAACGAATTGCTCAAAAAACGAATCTTTAAAATATCGTCTATCGCAGTGAAAACTTCATTTGCACATCGTTTTCCTGATTTCTTGTATCCACATTTATACAACAGTTTAGTAAAAGTTTATAAATTTGAGAAACACTCCATTGTCGAGGTAAAGAAGTTATTGACGAGGGTTTTAATGGATTTATCTTATATAGACACTGAACGGGTTTTAAAGGTACAAGTTTGACGCCCATGCACAAACTTACACATACACACATTTACACATACACATACTCATACACACACACACACACACACACATACATCCACACAGATATACACACCATATTTGCACTAGTTTTTAGTTTCTTTTTTTCTTTCTGTTTTTGTTTGATAACTTATTTTGGTTGATTTTGTAGAGATTATACGTTTAGATTACTTAGACCTAATAGTTTCTTAAAGTTCTAAAATTATAACATTTTTTATGTCTTTGTTTGCTACTGTTGTCGCTATTTGTCGTACATGCACATGTAACTCCTGTTAATCCTTAACTTCCTCCACGGGACAGGCTTTGCCTAGTGTGGAGGTCAGTAAATATTTGTACCACCTGTAACTTATAGTGGAAATAAACGATTTATTTATTTATTTATTTATTTAATTACAGCCATACGATTACGGTCTATTGTTCGACCATCATTACATTATCAGTATGAGTAGCAACGCTGTTGTTAATTGTTTATAAATTATAAAACAATATACGTCAGTTACCGAAAAGCCTCTCACAAACTGGCGTGGCCTGGCCGCGGCGGTCAATATTAACTATGGCATTAGCTGTCAATTTTTCTATTGACCACCACCGCAGGCCGCGCCAGTGTGATTCAGGCCTTACTGTCGTCGTTGGCAACAATCGTATCTGGCAGAACCGAATGTAAAGTGTAAGTAATAAAACAAAACACCTGGTGTTCGAGATTACCCTACACCATCACGTGGGGTAATTACGAATGCTAAGTGGGGTAATTACGGACCTACTCTAATTGGAGCACAAATCACAAACAAAGCCCTTTAAAGTGCTTTCCCCATTCGTACACCTCATGGGTCCATAACTTACATTTATAACACATTATCCAATCTTCGGTGATTGGTTCTATACATTATTTTGTACTTGTCAAATCGTCCACCATTAGCCGAATCGCTCAAAAGTGCAAAATTAATATTTTATTTGAAGTTCGCACCAAGCGGTGCACGATACGAGTACTTCAAAACGTTGTATAATTAGACGTTATTTCGCAAAAAAAAACCACATTTTGTGTTATTCCACACATATCCAATTTTACATAAAAATAAGATTAAAAATAATAAAAATCTTCAAGTTTACTTTCCTAGGACAGCGAGCGCGTCCTCACTTTGACACTTTCTGTTCGGCACAAGGTTCGATCTTGACTCTCGATTGCATCATTCGAAATATCTCCTAAACTTTCTAACATAGCTAAACCTGTTCATCCGCCATTACCCGTCGTCCGTGATTCCCCCACCCTCCCCTAAACCAGTTACTGATTGTATCCTCGTATGACTTGAATTGATTAGATATTCAAACGAGACTTAACTACGATTCAGCACACGCGTATGACGCTTTAGGATAAAGTGGTTCAATCCGTTTAAGTATGGTCTCCAGTTAGACCACTATACACGTCTGCGGAGAGCAGCGTGGCGACGGCCCTGCGGCCTGCACGCTACACGCGGTGACAAAAACACGCGGTTACCGCTGCGCTGATACTTCAATTAGCCGAGTCTACTCACACCGGCGACCACACAACTATTATACTTAGAAAACAGTCATACTCATAAAACAAATAGAAAAGCAAATTCTCTGAAAGCACCATTTAATCTCTGAAAAATCACGAAAGAAATAGGTAGTCGTTTCTCGTTGTACCCTAGACAAGAACTCTATCAACCAAGAAGCTTTCCCCTTCTTCTATTCCTTGGTTTCTGTTTTGTCCACGGCTTAGGTTGGGGTGGCGTTTCTTCGTGGACTGTACAGTATGATACGTCTGCAGTAAGTACAGAGCGGTGTGTTAACACCACATTTGTGTGGTGCGCGGCCTCGGGTGCATGCGCGGAAATAAAAACGTCTCCCACGGAGCTGATGGATCGATGAGCAGAACTAACAGATCGCTTATTGATTCTACTGTTGTTCGTATTTTGTCGACTGTAGTAATTACACCGCTAAAAACGCGCAAGTCAATAAATATAAATCCACGTCAAGAAAACAATAATAAGCGTTTGTGTGTTTGTTCACAGGGTTTTAAGTGAGTCTAATTCTATTTATTTATTACGTGTGTACACAACTATCTTAAGAGGGAAGAATACTGCGTGCTCGTCCATACAAAAAGAGAAAATGTTGTTCCACTTCTAAATATTTTCCTCTAAGTCTAGTCTCTTCCCATTTTTAAAACAAGACTAAGGATTACTATTCTTCTTCTCCGTAACTATAGTCATCCCTACTTGGTGTGTGCTGTTTGTTTTCGACAGCAAGTGATATTGTGGAACATTTTGAAAAAGGAAAATATTAAGATGAAAATATATGACAGGAAATGTATTTATGAAATAAATTAAATAAGTGAATTTTATCTGCAAGTAGGCCGTAACTGCACTTTCGCAAGTCAAAATACTACCAGCGTTTCTGAAGAAGAAGACCACTGTTAAGAAGAAACGCCGAAACAAACTCAACAGTCAGTATTTTTTTGCCAAAATAGCTTATTACAATGATTTAGTTCTTAAGCTACTTAAAATAAGTCAAACTGAATATGAATACAAGGAAAAAAAATCATCATAATGCGTTGTTCTACAAGAACGCATGTCCACTAAGCTGTATGAATGATTAAGAGGCCGCAGTAAGCTCGGCCGAATTTCACCTTCCCATACAAACGTAGTTACGCTCTCATTTTAAAACTACGTGTTGGATTGTAACGAAACTTTGCATATACAATGACATGAGGTATATCTATGTCTGTAATTAGTTTATATGGTTCCAATTTATAAAACAAAGTAAACACAGCAAAAACTAGTTTTGTATGAAAAACTTAAATTCGCTGTATCTTTTTTATTATAGTATCTGAAGCTACGTAAACTAATTTCAGACATAGATATACCCCATTTCATTGAACATGAAAAGTTTCGTTACAATCCAACACGTAGTTTTAAAATGAGAGCGTAACTACGTTTGTATGGAGAATCAAGCTTACTACGGACTCTTAAGCTATTTTGGGCTCTGGTTTGGGCCACGCATTTCTGTCAGTGAGATAGTCCTCAACCCTGTAATAAGTCTTTGACATCAATGTATTTTTTTAAGTCTCTTTCAATAGCTGGAACGGGTAGAGACAAACTTCATTAGGCAATTTCTTATAAAAATGGATACATTGACCCGAAAAAGACTGTACTTCGGTACTTTACGAACGCGAAACTTTTTGGTTGCTATTTTATTTTTATTTCGTGTATTAAAATTTGGTTATAAGAATTTTTACAGAATGAATCTTTGTTCTTAATGACATAAACAATATTTTCATAAATGTATTGGGGCGCTAGTGTTAAAATGCTATCACTTACATATATACCGGGTGGAAAGGCACGACGATCCTTTCCGCAAAGGGGGGTTAGTGTATGTGATGGAGAATCGATTCGTAGTGTTTAGATTTTTTTTACGATCAATTAGTAAAAATATTAAAATCAATTAATGTTCTTCTTAAGGACAACCCTACTATAACTACGTACTAATAATTGTTTATACGTATTGATAAAGGTCACTGACCCTTGTGCAATTGTTAAAATGTTACTGACCCTAATGAGGGTTGTCACTTGCAGTATTTTTATTGAAAGTTAACTGCCTATAATTTCAAAACGGTTATGAATATGAGCCTAGTTTCTTTAGAGGAAATACTGTACTCAGTCTAAACAATCCCCCTTTTGCGGAAGGGATCGTCGTGCCTTTCCACCCGGTATATATATATGTCGAATTGTGATGGCGGCGCCACCAGTTGGCAACGATGTTTATAATTTTAAAGTGGGTAATCTTATGTAAACAATCGGTTGTTGTTTGATCGCTGTCAACTGGTAGTGACTCCATTTGACAGTTAACGTAATTCATTCGATTTTATTTGCTGGTAACACCCTTCTGGTAAATTGTGATTTAAATGGCAATGTTATGTTTAGAGTTAAGTTGGCCAACCTGTAGACTAATGTCCGATGGTTCTTTATTCTGATTGGCTGTCGATTGTATCTTGACGCTGATTGGTTAAACAACTTTGTCCCTCGCTTGGACATGGCTCTTGGCGGGAATCGGTATCTAGCTGGCGGGAATAAACCGCCATTGCAGGACATTCTGTATTGAGCGCTTGTACGAATTAGACGTTCTCGCCAAGAGACTTGTCGGTTTCCGATCTAGTGCATACCTAGGTACCCTAGTACAATGTTAAGGTCTATGGCAAATAAATAGCTTACCGTTAATAGTTGTGTGAATCCGATTCGATATTTAGTTGTGTTACTACTAACTATCTTTTAACTCTGTGAATGCGAATAAAGCATAAGTGGTATATTTCGTCTGATTTTTATTTGCAAACGTGATAGGAAGTCCGTCGCCATGCCCGATATCCCAGAAGAAGCCCGATTACCCGCTCCGGTCAACCTTTCTCCAACATCAGAAGCGGGATGTAATCAGTGCCCACAGGATGTGAATAAGAACGTGCACATGTGTGAAATGCTCATGGAGCAGCAAAAAAAATGGCTTTATTGGAGGCAATCACACCATTACCTGAGTGACGTGGATTGATTTCTGATACGACCGAAAGGGCTGTCTACTGAACAACTACGTTGTCCAATTTGAACGACGTGTTCATAAATCCGGTGAGGTCAAACCATTTTGATTGTTATTGCTATGATGAAACTAGATTCGACATATTTCTCTTTTAAGGTTATCGTGAACTCCTTTTTACAAAATTGTGGTACATAAGTGTAGTCATTTGAGTTTGATAGCTTTGTGAAAATCTAACTACTTCCACATTTACTTTTAGAACAGTGTTAAATTTGATGAATTTCATTATTTTGCTAACATTTTGATTCCAGACACTATAGAAATAACCGTTCGTGTAACGTGTTCAACTTTATTTCAATTGGTTAAAAGTACCTTGATACCGTATCGGTGTTGAAAATATTTGCTACGCGTTTGAAATTATTATTTCAGTGACATGGCGTACATCTATAAGCAGTACTACTGACTGCGAACGCCTCGTCCAGTATGCGTGGACCATTGCAGACACGAAACCCTGCAGCATAGGTGGTTCTCAGACGTCGGACTATCAGAGGATAAGTACTGAAGCTAGCTGCGGACACTACTACTGGCAACGACTGTATTGAAACAACGGAAATAAAAGGACAGGTTTCGTTCCAATTGATTGAATTGATATGCAAAATTAGAGCCAATAAACGATAATTAGTGTCTCAATCATTGTTGATGAGAAGTTTATTGTTTTTTTTTATGTTGTAGACCACGGCATTGATGTAATTTTCTGAATAATACATCAACTTTAATTTCAAATTGAATTCAAGACAAATTAGTTTACTTGAAGAATAGCTTGATGTAAACGTCGTCATGGTCTGTAGGTATGATAAAACTGATACCACACAAATTGCCATTTACAGAATGAAATGCGGTACTTCGTCGCAGTGGAGATTTCGTGCTTTTCGTGGTGAACTCGGCGAGCAGGCGGGCGGCATTGGCAGTGACGAAATAACAGAAGACCCTCTTTCCTTACCGTGTGCGTCGTGGCAACGCACCATGGCCTACAGTTAATCCGGTGAGCAGTTCACATTTCATCGGAGTTTTTATGCAGTTCTCACGTGCTATAAAATCTTTTTTTTGTCGAAATTATATGGGTTTGGAGTAATAATTAAATGATAGAGTGAACTTGATCATATTGTAACTGGCATTCTAAATTGAAACTGTAGAGTTACTTACTAGTTTAATCTTGTCATCTCTTATGATTTATTTGAGACATCTGCTGCTACTGTCATAAACATGCAGAATAGCAAACCCAAGGGCAATGAGAGAGCAGGCTTTCCGAAATATGGTGGAAAGTGCGGATTATAATCAAAGGAGGTTCGATAGTAATAAAGTTTAGATTCAAAGTTTCTAAGTAGGTGATTATGTTTTGATCAAGAACGAGGAAAGCAACCAATTAAAATTGGACCCAAAGTTTCTAACCTTTTTATGAAGTTATTGAAGTATTAGATGGAGATAGGCATTAGCTAAAATGACTTGACAGCTAAAATAACATACAAATACCCCCATGACAGAATCTGACATTGATGGTGCCAGTGTATCAGATTAATGTGATTAGGTTGACAATTTGTTTAGCTGCTGGATTTCACTTTTGACACAATTGTGCTTTCGATGGACTGAAGGCACGCCCGATGGACTGGGCATTATTTGTTTTGAGTTTGTGCTTTCGATGGACTGAAGGCACGCCCGATGGACTGGGCATTACATGTCTGATGTTGTGCTTTCGATGGACTGAGAGCACGCCAGACGGACTGGGCACGGTCTAGTAACTGCGTCAGAAGTGCCGGAGCATGTAAGAGGTGCACGTTGACTGCTTTTTATTATGCGGTATGCTCTTTGCGAGGAGTAGCACTTACGCGGCTGAGATGGTTAACTTCTGACGAGTTATTAGTTCTAGCAAGCCGATGGACTGGCACATCATCACAATGTTATGAAAGCACCGAAGGACTGGTGTGAGTCTGTGTAGTGTGATTTAGATTGACTGTATGGTCTGATTTTTCAATGTAATGACTTTAGAATGTAATTCACACTGTGTGTGAAGCTTAAGTTTTGTGTCAGGTTAGCCGAGCGATATACTCTCAGATTATTTTATTGTTCACAGATAGCGCACCCGAGGACGGGTGATGGTCATGATGGCCGTGTCGAATTGTGATGGCGGCGCCACCAGTTGGCAACGATGTTTATAATTTTAAAGTGGGTAATCTTATGTAAACAATCGGTTGTTGTTTGATCGCTGTCAACTGGTAGTGACTCCATTTGACAGTTAACGTAATTCATTCGATTTTATTTGCTGGTCACACCCTTCGGGTAAATTGTGATTTAAATGGCAATGTTATGTTTGGAGTTAAGTTGGCCAACCTGTAGACTAATGTCCGGTGGTTCTTTATTCTGATTGGCTGTCGATTGTTATTTTATGTTGCTACACTGGAAACGCAAGCGTTGGGCTAATATCTTGACGCTGATTGGTTAAACAACTTTGTCCCTCGCTTGGACATGGCTCTTGGCGGGAATCGGTATCTAGCTGGCGGGAATAAACCGCCATTGCAGGACATTCTGTATTGAGCGCTTGTACGAATTAGACGTTCTCGCCAAGAGACTTGTCGGTTTCCGATCTAGTGCATACCTAGGTACCCTAGTACAATGTTAAGGTCTATGGCAAATAAATAGCTTACCGTTAATAGTTGTGTGAATCCGATTCGATATTTAGTTTAGTGTTACTACTAACTATCTTTTAACTCTGTGAATGCGAATAAAGCATAAGTGGTATATTTCGTCTGATTTTTATTTGCAAACGTGATAGGAAGTCCGTCGCCATGCCCGATATCCCAGAAGAAGCCCGATTACCCGCTCCGGTCAACCTTTCTCCAACATATATATATATACATATACATATTATTGTATTTTTATAGTTACTTTCTTAGTTCAAGTTCGTTCTGTTTTCACCTACTCCATCACAATTATCATTATTTGCATCGTCTCCACCACCTAAAAGTTGTCTGTAAGAGATCGCTTTTTAGCGATTTGACCGCCTGTTGTCTACCTAAGTTTATGTTCAATTTACCTGTGTTTTTCTGCTATGTGTCATGTGTAATGAGCAATAACGAATATAAATTTGTATTGTATTATATTGTTATATTGTCAGTCGCGAGTTGCTAGCTGCGGAAAAGCTATTCTTCCCTCTTAAGTGTCATACATAGGTACGATATCGAATCGAGATTTGGGCTTACGATCAGTTACTACCTACATTAGACCAGCTATAACAGGATACGATGGAAAGATGATTTATGCATGTAATAAACACTTTCAAAGGTAGGTAGGTATAAAGAAGAGACATTTCATTTTTATGGATTCACTTTTAACTACGAAGACACTACCTTCTTACTTATTAATTTTTATAGAGAAATTACATTACACTTCTAAACAGATTGAGAGATATATCTGCTTAAATTATCTGTTGTGTAGGTATGTCGACGCTTTACTGTGAGCTTACCATTCATCCCCCTACGTGTAAGTTCCGCGCTGCGTGCGCGCGCGCAGGCGGCCGTAGAAGGCGCCGCGTAATTAACAGCCCCCATAATAGTCGCCCTCGGCCATCTCCGCCGATCTTCGCGCGGCTTCGGAGATCCGCCAATGTTAACTGTTTGCCTGGGACGTGAGCGAGATAGCCTTTGGGAGCAGGACACACGGACAGACAGTTAAACAGACATAGAGTAAATAGTGCCTACACGAGCAATACACAGGGCGTCCCAAAAATATTGGACATGAAGGGGAAGTACCTTAAATATCGTAGATAGGGTGTTTTGCTAAAAGAAGACTTTATGTTATTTTTGAAAGTTACTCATTCGGCATTCGAAGTGTTTCGAAAAATAACTTGCTTCGTCTGGGAATCGAACCGATATATTTTTGGGACGCCCTGCATAGCTCACTACGCCATACGACTCGGGCTCAAATCCACCACACGCCCCGGTCAACCCTTACGGAGACACCAGTGGGTCGCGTTTCTCTGCCGCTGACAGTAGGTAATACCTACTCATCTCTACTAGTTATAAAAAGGCAGCGCTTATAACCACACCTGAGAAACTTGCTTGAAGTTGTGGGAGGACATTATACTCGCCGCACGCGGCACCGGTGTGTTACGCGCGTCGCCGCACGCGGAACAGCCCTATCTGATATCTGCTAGTCGGCGGCTCAAAGACAAGACAATAAATCGGAAGCCTAGCTTGGTCACCGACCACCGACCCATGCAAGGCAGTCACAACACAAGTGCTGTTGTTCTATCATAAGTGCAAAGTTCGAATGTGGATGTACATTTCATTATAAATACTAAGTCAAGTTAAGGTAAAGTCAGGTTTATAAATACTGTCGTGGGGCACTACCTCGGGCAACCTCCTCGAGTGTAGAGAAGCGCAGAAAAGGGCAACGGCATGTGGTCGCTTAGTGGATCTTTAGTAATCGCTTGCTGTGTTAGTTCTCTTACCAATAGCCCGACACTTGTGGGCAACAAAACTCCCAATGCGGCGTGCGGGGCAGGTAATGCCATATCGGACCCATAACCTATAAGGACCCTTTATGCAATGTTAATTAGAGGTAAAGTAGCAATAACAATTAATTATGAATAACTTAATGAATGATCATCAATGGGCACTGCATCCTGTCGGATAATTGTTGCGACGTTTGTGGGCATGCTATAATTAAATATACGCACGACATTTTTTGTCACCATAGGTACGGTAGGTAGGCACCTCGCAGGAATTATTAAATCTCATTGGACGTCCCACTCCCACGGGTCTTTTCTCGTGTGCTATTTGGCCCATCATTACCCAACCACGGTCCGCCTGTTTAATAAAATTGAATAGTGTTGGTAAAACTCATTTAGCTAACTGGGCTTTGGATTCATACTGTAGGTACATTAATTGCCAAAATGATTGCTATCATAACTAAATTTAAAGCTTTGTTTAAGACATTATTGGCTGTAATAAAGATGATTCCCACCACATCGTGCCGCGTCCGAACCGAGCCGTTAGCCGTATCGTTCCGAGTCGCCTAGGAGTTTATTTGCGTGTCGGTGTGCTATTCGTTTCGCTACTAGGTACGCTATTCGTATTATCGATATTTATATCTGCAATCCTTTTAGTATTATATTCATGGTGTGAAACATATTGATTGCTGGGTGTTTTTGATTTCTGTATTTTAACCGATTTCAAAAAAAAGGAGGAGGTTCTCCATTCGGCAGTTTTTTTTTTTTCAATCTTTGTTACCTCAGAACTCCGTCATTGATGAGCAGATTCGAAATTATTTTTTTGTTCGTACCTATGTATATACTTCCAGGTGGATCCCATTTTTTTCAAAAGTTAGATGATGGGATCCATGAGGAATTGAGGGGACTCCTCAATTTTATAAGGCACGCGTGTAAAGATTTTGGTATTTTATAACTCGTGTATTTACCTACATCCGGAATCATAAATTTGGTAGCGAGGAATTGATGATGAAGACAACAGATGACTTATCGAATTCCTCAATTATGTACTTAAAAGTGCAAAAGTACGTCGCAGCATGTTCTGATAAGATTCCGTTGAAATAGGAACTAATGAAGTGCCATTGGTGATGATCTTGGGGAATCGATGGAAGTCCTTAAATATTATCGGCCCACATACAGCGATTCGGTTTTTTTGCCATCGGACATCAGTTCATGTGATAAATTGTAAAAAAAAAAATAGGAAATGTTCTCGTGGCTTGGCGGAGTACTAAATTGAAGTCGCTTAAAACTTTGTTTTTGAAGTAAATCAGTGTATTGTGAAGAATACATCGCCCACACATAACGTTTGGTGTAGTTTTAATTACACTTTCTTGGTGCACAATGCAGCGCTTGCTTAATATAACTGGACTCCTTGTACCTTCATCAATCTAGGGGGTCGTGGGTCCGGGATCCGACAGTTTGAGAGATAATGTAACCATGTCGATGCGAGAGCCACCTCTGCTGCCCCAACGTCTTCAGGTAGGCACGATTCGTTCGCAACTTGTTGCCTTTAAAGAGTTACTCTCACAAGAAAAGCATTAAATTGGGACTAGGAATTCTCGCAACGTTGTTGGAACGTGTTTGACAGTCGTTAGACGCCAGAGGCGCGGTGAACCGTGAGGTTTTTTGCAGCCCAGCGCAAATGCGAGTCATGTGCTAGTAACATTGTATCGGTTACTTGCCGGCGCGCTTTTTGTGCAAAGCGGGGCGAGGGGGTCTTATTGTCGTGTTTTCTAATTGCCTTATTAATGACGCGCAGTGGAAACAGTGCGGGTAGGAGACAGAGGGCCAGCTATCACATATTTGACGTAGGCTTTAGCTGTCTAATAACCACCAAAGCATTTTTTTGTCTCCAGCATCTTTCGGCTGTAACTAATACTTGTCGTTTGTGGACATGAGAGGAGTCCCGGCTTTTTAGAGCAGAGTAGATGACCAATAAAAGATTAACACGGAGGTACCTATAAAAAATAATTCTACTTTAGTTAGAACCTAAACTACCTAGCTCTGTTCTGTTACCATAGGGTAACAGAACAGCTAACATTTTGTAGTAGCAGCTTCTCGACAAACACATGTTTTCAGGGTCTCTATTTTTCGGAGGATTGTATCATCAAGCCTTTGAAGGACGTATTAAAAAAGCTGTTATTAACGACCGCAGCTATATATTTGTTGTCGCCTTAGACCGGCTGTAGGCCCTGTCTGCCCTGCGCCGGGCGCGACACAGTTGCCGCATGCTGGCTCGGTTTTTAGACGACAGTAATTGAATGCGATTCGATCTTATCAGAATCAAGTTCATTGTCTCCCGTGTCGCGGACTATTGTTGTGTCTGTGGTAAATTGCCGTCATTATCGACTTCCAGACGTGCACGCATACATTTACCAGTCGATACTTCAGCTGACGAGACGAGCTCGGCGCACAATCATGGTTCTACTCGTAAT
The DNA here is from genome assembly GCA_945867215.1 of Epinotia demarniana. Classification (NCBI taxonomy): domain Eukaryota; kingdom Metazoa; phylum Arthropoda; class Insecta; order Lepidoptera; family Tortricidae; genus Epinotia; species Epinotia demarniana. The sequence goes on along the minus strand of OX244272.1, from coordinate 25,082,343 downwards.
TAACGATCAAAGAAGATCAAAAGAGTAACCTTTTTTACTTTATAAAGAAACAATTAGCATAAATATCATGGAATATAATGATCAGTGTTTGTAATTTTGTACAACTAGGTCCCTAAATTATAGTTTAAATTATTTAAACTGAACTCATGAATGGCCATTGTACTGAGCTCATGAATAGCCTTTGTTTGCGGCAGAAGATCACTGACTTCTTATCTTCAGAACAATAGCATTCAAGTCTAACAATAGGACTGTGGTCGGACGCGTGCCATTTTTGCAAGAAAAAGGTAAGCGCCTACATAAAATGTTCATTGTATTTGCAAGTGTCGACCGCAAACAATGGCTATTCATGAGCTCAGTACAATGGCCATTCATGAGCGCAGTTTAAATAATTTAAACTATACAGCCATTGGTCATTAAAATCGATGAAAACATACTATTATGCTAAATTTAAATAGTTCAAGTTTAGGTTCGTGGAGTTTGTGTTCTATAGATAGAATAAATAACGATTTATAATTATTTCATTGTATGTTTATTAAATTATGAGTTACTATGTCGATTATACAATCTACACAAACTAAAATATAATCGATAATGATCAGCATGTATTAATTTATGTTTACTCCAGGCAAAATACGGTTTTGAAAAACATTAATTTATAATAGCGTTTTTTTTGTTGATTCCATTATAAAATGTTATTCTAACAAACTTTCCACCCGGAAGTAATTAAGTAGATTTAAATTAAACATGCGTTGTCTTTTTCTGTATGATTTATCTTGAATATTATAGAGCAAATGTAAATGAACCAAAATAAAGACAAAAATATTTATTTATATTTTTTCTGACTTTTCTGTAGCTAGTTAATTTATAATTTTTTTGATGTCTTAAATTTTGTCGGATTCTGTCGCTGGGTGACTATTTAATTGATAATAAATCCGTTACACTGAAAAAATAAGCTATGATAAGTTATTTCCAAAATTGTCATTTTTTCCATACAAGTTGTCAGTTCATTGCCTGGACTAGTTATCACCGCCTTATTACTGACTATAAGTAGGTACAGAGTCTTATTCACTGACAATCATTAATTAAAGGGACATAACCTTACAACTGTTAACTAAACGGACATACCTATAGTAATAGATTTTAAATCTCCTGTAGATAAGATCGTCGTCATACAAAACTAATTTCCTGTCACTTGACATTCAAAGAAATTCGCATTCCACTCATGAGAATTTTTCGAAGTTCTAACTGAACACCAACATCAACGCAATATCCACTTTAAGAATAGTAAAGTTTAAGAGTAGTAAAGAAGTTTTGCCTTGACTTATTAGCAGTTACAGCTCTTTGAGGGTGTGGACGCAGTCAGCTGACCCCTCGTGACGTCACCCCCTCATCGGTTTAATACCTCGCGACTAGTTAGCCAACAACGGCGACGCGTCACGCGCAGCGGTCAGTCGAGTCGTCGTGGCCGCTTTGTGCGGTAATGGGACGTAAGAAAGAACCGATCGGGACGACGGACGGGCCGCGGCTATTCCAAGTGGCTTAAAAACGTTCCCAAAGATGAGATGAACATTTTATAGTAGTAATTAAAAATCTTAACCAATCTATTTTATTAGGTACCCGTGGGTCCCACAGCCGAGCACATTCCTGGCTCCAAGCATGATAGGATCGAGGATAAGTGCTCCGAGTATCCGCGCTGACCTGGTGCTGGTTTGGGATTTTGCATATATATGTAATCATTACTAGCTCCATTCAATAAACAATAGTCGAATACATATCCAGTCACATATTCATCATGAATATAGTAACTTAATTAAATATTCAAGTCACTACTCATAAAACTAGCAATATTCGTTACTGCAGCTATGTTAATCATTTAACTATTCATCAGCCTATAGCATAAAATATCTACAAGTCACAAAAGAAAAGCGTGATGTAAAGCATTTATGTTATTGCGGATAACTATACAAACCCATACTTTGTCGTAAGCAATTTCGCTTCAACTTTGCGGCATCCCTTTGATACCTTTAATTACCTTCCAACCCTCTCATAGCCTTTGTAATATTACAAACTAATTAGCTCTACTCGCCCCGACTATAATATTCACTCTTAAAGCTATCACGGTCAAATAAGATTTCATCCCTTCGCTGCCGACGACTCCTAAATACGTCACACGTCTGTGCATCACCAACCTTTGGGCAAGGATAGACTTAACTTTTCATACGACCCGTCCAATCACCTGTCTTTCCTCAAGCCGAGGATAACCTTTGAGGAAACTTCCATCCTTTTCACGCTAAAGGGAATTAAATAGGGAGAAAGGAACGGGAGGAGATTTAGGTTTGAACGCATGAAAATTGTATGGGCATAGTTTGTTATACAGAAGGGCGTTTGTAAATAAAATTGAATATGCAGAGAAGATCGCGAAATCACGGTTATCTCGGCTGATGGACGCCCGGCCGGCGGCGCGTTCCGTGCGGTACTCGCCTCGCGGACCGCTATCGGAATCGCCGTCATCCACTTATCACCTCATCTTTACGCAAGAGATAAATTAGTTTGTTTGATAGTTTGTGATAAGTAAGCATTCGGGGATTTATTTATGGATCAGATTAGTTTAGACAAATACTAGCGCTTATGTATAGTTTAGGTTTACCGATAGCTGGTAAAGTGCAAGGAGTGCAATCCTTGGAGACCTCATCAGTAAAACACCCTTAACTGAACATTTGGTAAACCTCTTCCACATTAATATAACGGCTGCCAGCATGATCAGATTGCCGCGTTACTGTTAGTAGAAATATTTGGGAATGCCGATATCGAGCTCTAATACCAAAGTGTGAAATCTGGCTAAACTAGGTATTTAACAGCTTCACTTGTGCGATGAGCTATATTTATAGGTACCCATCTCTATTCTTCGTACTCTCCTACTAATATTATTAATTCGAAAGTTTGGATGTTTCGATTTTTGAATGTTTGTTACTTTAGCTCGCTTAAACGGCTCAACCGATTTATATTAAATTTTGTACGAATATAGTTTATATCCTGGATTAAAATATAGGATGGTTTTTATCCCGGGATCAGAAGCTAGTTTATTGATAAAGTAAATAAGACATGCGTAGGTATAGCATAGCTACGGTAGCCTAGTGGTTCAGGCATGCGACTGTCAAGCGGCGGTCGTGGGTTCGAATCCCGGCTCGTACCAATCAATTTTTCGGAACTTATGTACGGAATATTTACCGTTAGCTTTTCCGTGAAGGAAAACATCGTGAGGAAACCGGTCTAATTAGACCCAATAAGATCTAGTTTTCCCTCTGGGTTGGAAGGTCAGTTTGCAGTCGCTTTCGTAAAACTAGTGCCTATGCCAAATCTTGGGATTAGGTGACAAAGCGGACCCCGGGCTCCTTTAGGGGCACAACCGGGCATAACGCTAGCAGGATGATGATAAAGACATGTGTGCTAGGCCTATTGGTATTGTTTAAAAAGTTACAGTACTACTGCTACTTCTCATAGCAATTCCCAACACACGTAATAGCGCCTTCGTGGGCCGCCCGCCCTGTCGAGAGTAAATTAAATTCTCGGCGACCGCTCATTTTTCTCGTGTCCCTCGCGCCGCACCCGCTCGCTGATACAACGGATTTACAGATTTGACGTAGATTGAGATTTGGAAGAATGGGGAATGCTGAATGACTACCTTAACTTGTCAAAGCGATGTGCAATGTTATTGTTATTTTGTTCCCGATTTCTCTCAATGCTCTGTTTTTAGGCTTAAACGTGTGAAATATTGACTTTTTTGATGGAGTTTCGGTCGAATACCTGTACCTTCTTGTCAATCTATAAATGACACTTGAAGACAAGCTCTTAATTCAAACAATAACACTTTGCCAGCCCTACTTACAAGAGTAGTGTGCTTGGAGAGTGTAGGCCGCGTGCACACCAGTTACAAACTGTCAACAGTATTAACGCGTGGCGTTTTAACTTGCGCAAACACGCGCGACACCCTCCACATCAAAAAGGACATTATGTCACAAATATATGTAATTCGACTATCAACCCTAATGCTTAATACATTAAATTTAAAATGGCAGTGAAGCACGTCTTGGTGTGATGCTCTTTTGTTTGGAGGGTAGATTGAGCGCGACACTAGGGTTGGCATTGTCTTAAGCACTCGGTGTAATGGGATGTCACAATAGAACTGCGCACTTCGTCCCCAAGGACGCTCAGTTTTTAAGTGAGAGTGAAAGGTAAATAAATAGGACAATGAACTAAATTAATAATGAATAAATAATGTTAAAATGTTGACCTATCAAACTTATCCTACGGGTAAGATAAGGAGTGCCAGTTATGGAATGTTCTCATACGTTTAACTAGGAATAAAGATTACATACCTATCTATAATTCATTTGATAGGGCTCAAATATTAATTTATAAATTACTAGCTTCTGTCCGTGGAACTCGTTTAAGTATATCGCAGCTCCATACAAACTATTACCCCCCCATTTCACCACCTTTGGGGATGATTTCGGGGATAAAAACTATATTATGTCACTCTCCATCCCTTCAACTATCTCCACTTAAAAAATCACGTCAATTCATCGCTCCGTTTTGCCGTGAAAGACGGACAAACAAACACTTACAATATTAGTATGGATTTTTGTCGTCGTCTAGATTACCCATAGTACCTACCTACAAGCTTTGCTTTGTTTAGAACCTATCTATCACGTATCATGCACGTTTTTGTAACACGATTAAATAAAAAAACTAATAACATTTTATAAAGTATGTTTTGTTTGTCACTTAGGGAGGGAGGGAGTCGCATAACGCCTTTTAGTCTTTCATAATTTAGACAAAAAACACAGACTACTTATGATAAGTTTTATCATTCTACTTACCTATTTCTCCACTTGAACATAAACATTATCCAAGACTTGAACACTTAAAAGCACCGAAGAACACGAAAAGTGTAGCACACCCTATTATTCTTAAAATTATTTATTTCCCGATGAAAAAACTAAACAGTATTTTTAAAGAGGTAATAGAATCGTTAGATGTTTTGATAGACGGCAGCAGCTCAATCGCTCCACTTGTTTGATGTCGGGCCGCGCGAGTAGGTGTAGCAATCACGCACTAATCGAACGCGGACGTAATCCGCCGAGTGCGAACAGATTTGCTCGCGCCAAACAGAGGGTGCGCGGCCCCTACTGCAATATCGACGCGATCGCCGCAGGAAGAACTAAGTCCAAGAACAGAACACTCGTGTGACGAAACATCACAAGGAGAACCCGTGGGGCTTGATTATCTGCGATCAACTCAGTAAATACTAGGGAGACTTTGTCTGTTAGGGTGTTACCACACCAAACGATCGATGCCACCGATCGATATTGGCCGTTTGGTCTGGTAGGTTTAGCTGATAGTAGAAACTGTCGATCGACGTATACATAATCGATCGATGGCATCGATCGATTGGTGTGGTAACACCCTTAGTATCGCAGCACAAGCTCAGCAAAAGGTATCATGGTTAGCTGAGAACAAGCACATAAACCTACATTTCACACCAAAGTACACATACGCTGTACATAAAACATACTTATACATTTAACCGTTCCAAACCAAAATCTAAATTTCCCGCGCTCCATTTCAGCCAAGTTCTATATGCTCAATTCCATGTAAAATTGCCAAGCCTAAATAGCAAACTGAGACTGACCTAAGTTTCTTCACCGTCTGCTCCAACTTCGCGAGGTTCACTTCAGTTTAGGTATATCCTTAATATCATTAAGAAAGAAAAGTTTCAAATAGGAAGTACGAATGGGGTAGAATTTGCGTGGGTGTCCTGCCGTTTTACCAAAAGTCATTTGGCAAAATTACACTTGACAAACAACGTTTAGCAAAAAATGTTTCGCCAATTGATCATTTTATACTACTAGTCATTTTACAAATGACTCACTTTGCAAAATGATTAACAGTTAAATTTACATTTTATAAATAATTATGTGACAAAATAATCATTTAGCAACTGAGTTATCAGACAAAACTACTATTGGTCTAAAAATCTTACATCTAGACACAATGGAAAAACCCTAGGTATACTATGCGTCATGTAAAAAGGAAAAGCGAGGAGGAGTGTTAGGTTGAACTGCGAACATGCAGCGCGCGAGCCGAGCAAGGGAAGCGAGCGTGCCGTGGCAGCGGCCGGCGAAGCACCAGAACCGACAACTTTTTACTAATCTAAGTTTGTAACTTACCTGTAAATAATCTGTACCAAATGAAAGTTGACATTTAGACAAATGCTTAATTTGCGAATCATATTATTTGGTGAAATGAAAAAAAGTAAATTGACATTTTATTATTTAACCCATTTACCAAGTATAGTGTTTGCTAATTGATCATTTACTAAGTGAGTTTTTGTAAGATGATACTTTTGTCAAATGTCTCGTTTGCCAAATGATCATAAGGTGAAACGTTGTTTGTCAAATGAACTTTTGTCAATATTTTTTTGGTCAAACATTAGTGAACCATTTGCGTGTCGATGGTAGGGGCGCTGCAACACGGCGCGAACACATCCGATTAATCGATTCCTGCACTCGTTAACCCTCCGCCGCCGCTCGCTCGGCTCGGAAGCGAATCACCCGACACCGCCTGCAAATGAGCCCCGGCTTTTTTTCAATCAGCGGAATCGCGCGCCAAATCCCTGTTATCGTTCAGCTTGATCTGCAGATCAGAGTGAAGAAAACTTTACCTAAAGAGTGCATGACTTCTGCAGCGAACTTCAGTGCGCTTCAACTGTGATTGGATGAAGTTTGAAAGCATCGTTTAAAATATTATGATCTGACAGTTGAAGCTCATGATCCGTTTCAAAAGTCACGAAACTACCCTGCTGAACTTGGCAAGTGTAAAGTTAAAAAATAACCTGAAAAAGCGAATATTTTATGATATGAAATAAATAAGCAACATAAATATTTCGGGACATTCTTACACAAATCGACCTAGTCCCAAGCTAAGCAAATCTTGTACTATGGGTACCTACCGATTCGACAACGATATTCATAATTATATAGATACATAGTAAAATAATCCATGACTCAGGAACAAAATATTCGCGCACAAGCATTTATTATAGAGTCTAGGATGTTTTCGAAATAGTGAGTATGACATGTACCTATTAGTGCCTCGTTTGTGAAACGTTTAGTGCCTGGAATTTGAGTCAATATGTGTACGATTACGATTATCCATTGTGAGACATGAAATGTTTGCGCGATTTCATCATCAAAGTCATTGAAATGGGTGCATATCGGCTCGCCGCCGCCGCCGCGCCCGCGACACAGGCTGATCTACTGTGTGTGTCCGCGCCGGGCGCCGTGGTGCAGGCCACGGGCAGCTAGCGGAGTCACCAGCTACACATTTATTGTATTATTTACTGGCATCAGCAAAGCAACCATACAAACTGATTCCCACCGGCATGCCCTAAAATTATTTTTAGTCAAGCCTATAGTTGTATACCTACCTAACTCTAAACCTTTCATAACTTATTTTGTTCGGGGTTGTCCATCGAACATTTTCACACGCCGCCACTGTTTGCTGGTGATATAAGAAACATTAAAATATAAAACAGGTTGAAAAGTCCGAGCCGACCTCAAATAAGTAGATACTTCCTCGAACGATGGAGACTTTGCACCACAAGTTCGAAATCAGTCCTAAGCCTTACCTTGACGTCATCTGATATTGTCACGTTTGCTATAGTCCTCTGTCCTCGCTAGTTTTCCTACTGACTTGACATGAGGCGGCAATAGTAGATTGTTAACCAAGGGTTGAAAGTGACCCATAGCACCCGAGATATTTCTGGCGCTCGAACGAAGTGAGAGCGCCAATAGTTCGAGGGTCAAATGGGTAATTTCACCCGAGTTAAACACTCTACTTTTCATTTCGACTGTGGGAAAATAATTAAAATAATTGTACTATCCAATATCCAACTTCTTCGCACTGGCTACATTATGCCACGGCCTACTAGGTACACGACTTAAATTGTAATCGAGTAGGCCGCGACGCGACTAATCTAGAGGGCCATGGCGAAACGTAAAATAAGAAAAAGTTACATGGCATTATGGCGGGCAGTCGAATAGAGGAATGATTTTGAATATTGATTTTCTGTAATTGCGAATAAAAATAAACCAACTGAAAAACGATTTTAATATCAACCAATAGGTCGTAATAAACACATCGTTTAATGTAGGTACCTATAGCTGACTGTCGATTTGTGAAAAGCTTTTGTTTTAATACTGTATTATCTTCGACTCCGTGGCTGATCTTACCAATTAAAAAAAATTACTTTCCACCCTAGGGGAGAACACGCAATTTTCCACCCGCCTATATACCCATGAACTCAACTTTCAGAACAGGAGAGATGAAAATCCTTTTTCATATGGTTGTAATACTTCTAATGAAAAGATTTGTTCAAATGCCATGGCAAGATACGCGTTTTTTACAAGCTTTTATTTAGTTTCACCTGTCCCGTTGTCTGTCTGTAATCAAATCTTGCAAGTTAAATTTGATTCACTTCCCGGTTTGTACAAATCGGATGACAGTGCAATATTATTATGACATTGAGCTGATCTGATGATGGAGCTGGAAGGTGCCCATAGGAACTCCGTAATTAAACGAAAACGACGCAACCCCCTGGAGTTTGGGCTCGTTAGAATTGTCTCAATTAGTAGGTAGTTTATGATGGTATACAGAAAAGTACAGTCGGCAAAAAAAGCTTGTACCAAAAATTTTATTTTTGTCAGAAACTTGTTTTTTATGAAAACACATCACTTTCTAGTTACTACCTATATGACAATATGACACTTGGCAAGAAATGGGACCAAGAATCGTTAAGAAATTTCAACGGGTCGCCGCGTAGGTATCCAAATGTGTGCTAATTCGAGGTCCTACTTCTCACTGTGTCGTCTTCCCAAAACCTTCGTGAATCGAACGATCTACGAGTCCCGCTGGGTCCCGCCGCGCGCGCCGGCCGCGGCCTGTCACCGCCAAGAATCGCACATTGATTAATGCCCGCGACGCGCGCGCACCTGACTCGCTTAATTGCACCTTCATAAAGCTCATTGTGCTCTGATTGAAGCTTTCATTTACAAGCTTTTGTTGGGAAAGCTCATTACGAGTGTGAACTCGGAATTGTTGATTTGATTGGACTTCGATTTGTTTTGTGCGAAGATAATCCAATTCGGAGATACAATAACCTCACACACGGTCTTGAGAACCAAGCCATGTGATCGTAACTCTTCAAATGTCTCTGTCACTTTCAAGTACAGTTAATTACTATACACTTATTTCTTCAAAAGGTGACGTATTAGAAGATAAATAAAACAAATTGAACATTATTGTGTTCTGCAGCAAGTTGGCCTCACGAGCATCGTCATTTCACTCTACCGTGTACTTTGCAATTCCTTATTGTCCCGTAGATTTGACCAAAACAATTATTTTCAAATATTATGATCCTTACCCCATTCGAATACCGGGATTGATAATATGTTTCTCTATAAGTACTATATTTAGGCTAGAGAACCATAGAAACTGCAAAATAATAGCATGTGAATCCTGAAAGTATTCTATTCTACCAGTGAAGGTTTTTATTGGATGTGTACCTACCTACTTCCGGAGATTACTCCCTGTCTGCAGACTTACAAAGCAACAGTCTCACAGGTAATAAATGACTACGAGGAATTATATAAGCACCAATCAAACAACGATAGTAAATAACTTACCAATTACTAAGCAATCATTCCTATTTCAAATGTTTATCTTTATCTCACGATTTGCCTTTAAAACAGGCATATAAGCGTTATCATTAACGCTTCAAATAATGATTCAATCATTAATTCTCCAAACAAGACTTCGTTAATGCTTAGGCGTTTTATGAACCAAAGCGCAGTGAACGGCCCGAGGACTTAACCTTTTTTCCGCCGTTGAGCGAGATTCGATAGCCCTTTGTTAGTCATTCAGATGTGAGACTACCTTGGCACGCTGGTTTGCTTATGCGTTTAAATAACAATCCGGCACATCAAGTTCAATAATAGGCATGATGACTCATGTTCAAATTGATAACGTAGTGATGCTAAATAAACAGTAAACCATCGAATTATCGTAATAAAGTATAAATTATAAAATATAATTAAAATCGTAAAAAAATATGAACCTTGAAAGTTAAGAAAAAATATGCATTTTTTTGTCCAAGAGTAAATTTAAACTAACCAATAGAATCCTAACACTTTTATAGAAACAAAATTGTATGACAACTATGTACTTAAACGCAGTATTTCGCGACCGAAACAACAATTTACCTGATTTTCCATACATCGATACTTACTTTGTACTAACAAATACTATTGTGACGTCATAATTAACTGTCTTTCAGTATGGAGCGTTTTGCGCTGCCGCCAGCGAGGTCAATATTTGTCTAATTTTTTTTGGGTATTTATGTTCTGTAATTGTAGTTATTCCCATACAAACATTAGTTCCTCTGAAATGATGATGCGACGTGAACCGCATTAAACATATAATATTGACAATACAAAAGTAAATAGCTACGAAATACCTAGGATAGCTTTATCTTTAACAAAGACTGAATATAAGGAACGGCACTGTATTATAAACATAAACATAAACATAATTTATTGATAAAACATAAGTAGATCAGTTTTACTATAGACTAAAAGCTTACAATTAGAGGCGAGTAGCACGTGCCTGAGCTAGAATACCCTGTGATTCAGGCAAGAAAGAACTAACAATTAAAATCAACTTATTCATAATATAATACAATACAATAGCATTCTTATTGACTAGTACAACATATTTAGAAAGTTATTTAACTTAGGCGCTAACTATAAAGATAGAATAATATTATTTTAAAACGATAAATAACTTCTCTGTGTCATCATAGGACATATTTTGTAGGGCTTCTCGTAGTGTTGTTTTACATTTCATGTAGTTTAAGGGATATAAACCTAGCCGCGCATTAAGTCTATTGTAAAGAAGTGGACCTAGGAAAATAAAAAATCTAGAAGAGAAAGCGTGTCGTTTTTGTGTATATTTAGGACAAACAAAATCTTTACGCCTTTTACTGGCATGATCAGTGTTGTAAGGGGTTTCAGTGTGCTGTTTTAGAACTGTGTGCAATATAAACAATTGTCGAACTGTTAGAACTTCAGATGATTTATACAGAAGGTTTGTGGGGAATTGATAGGGGCGCAAAGTAGAAACCTTAAGTATTGCTCTCTGGGCTCTTTCTAGGTTTAGTAATGTGGTTTTAGCCAAACCACCCCATGAAGTGATGCAGTAAGTTAATACAGATTGACATAACGCATAGTAAACTTGTTTGATTAAGTGCGAGTCTGCAATCGTACGTAATTTTTTGAAAATAAATATTAACTTACGAACTCTAGTGCACAACGCTTCCACATGAGGTCGGAACGAGAGGGACTCATCAATTATGATTCCTAAATACTTTATTTTGCTTGTGGTAGCAATACCCGGACATGCACACTGGTTATTTGTGGGATCTTTACAATTGTGAGCATAGAGGTTAGGGTTAGTCCGAACTAGTTTCGATTTGCGCATGGAGAATTTAATAACAATAGTTTTTTCCGAGTTCAGGGTTAGTAGGTGATGTAGAAGCCAGCTACTTACAATATTAAAGCCTCGCTGTGCATATTCATAAACTTGCTCTACTGAGTTTGCAGAAACAAGTAGGACAGTGTCATCAGCGTATGAAATTATTTTTCCAGAGTCGATTTTAAGATTGCAAAGATCATTTATATAAATTAAAAACAGCGTTGGACCTACAATACTTCCCTGTGGGACCCCAAAAAAGGCATTATTAAGGTCAGAGCTCATGATATTGTCTATTTTTGTGCATTGCGTGCGGCCATCTAAGTAGTCTGCAAATAACTTGAGCTGCGTATCTCTAATTCCTAATAATTCAAGCTTGTGAAGCAGGATGGGAACGGAGACGGTATCGAAGGCTTTGGCAAGGTCTAGGAAGATTCCCAATGTCTGATTACCTTTGTCTAGTTCTTGCACTAAGTAGTCGGTCAATTCGTGTACGGCGTCGGCAGTTGATAGTTTCGACCTAAATCCAAACTGACTTGTAGACAAAATACCGTGGCTCTCTAAATATTGGACAAGCCTATTATTGATGATTTTTTCTAATATTTTTGACGTGGAAGGTAGAATAGAGATAGATCTATAATTTGACACCTGGTCTTTACTACCAGATTTGTGTACAGGAACTACAATAGCTTTTTTCAGACATTTAGGGAATATACCTTCCGAAAGGCATTTTTGAAAAATGAAAGTAAGGGGAGGAACCAGGATGTGTCTGAATTGCTTGAGTATTTTATTAGATATACCATCCCAACCCGTTGCCGACTCATTTTTTAAGCACATAATTGTCCGTTCCACCTCTCGTTCATCAGTATTTAACAGCACAAATGAGTTTAATGTACTATTGTTGTTTGAAAAACTATTAGGGAGGGGTAAAGGCAGGTTTCGCTGGATTTTTACAGCTAAATTTCTTCCTATGTTTACAAAAAAGTCATTTGCGCAATTAGCAGATGTTAAAGGTGATGAGCAAACTCGTGACAAACTTGAACATGATTCACGTTGTTTTGCTGTGTATGTAACGTTTTTAATATACTTCCAGACTAGTTTACTGTTTGTTCCGGCCAATTCGAGTTGTTTTTTGTCGTAGTTAGATTTAACTTTTTTGAGCAAGTCATTACAAAAATTACGATATCTTTAGTACGATAATTGTAGTACAAAATTGTCCGGATTTGATTTAGCTTTAAGATGTAGTTTGTCTCTGTGTTTCATGCAACGGATAAGACCGGGTGTAATCCACGGTTTAATATTAAAATATTTCCTACTAACACGTAGGTTTACGGTATTACTCAATATTGCTTGCTGGACTTTTTGGATCAGGTATGACATGCTAGTGTTTACGTCAGCGGAATTGTAAACTGGGCCAAATTCAATGTTGTATAAATCACGTTCAAGTTTATTTACATTTAATTTAGACATTATAGGCGTGCGTGCTGTATATGGTAATTTACGAAATAATGAAAGTAGGGCAGCCCTATGATCTGTAATAGAGGAATTAGTAACCAAAGCTAGTGCTGGGAGATTAGATTTAAGCATGATATGGTCTAAACAGGAGCCGCTTTGGTGAGTGGGAAGCATGTGCGCGGGAAGCAAGCCGTGAAACGAGCATAAGATAATGGCACATAAGTTAACTAAAAATCTTACATGAATAATACAGCAGACCCCGGAAACATTTCTTCGACTGGCCGACTTGTTATCCAAGTTTGCTCACAGTTTTACTCATACCTATTACTGTGAAAATATTAGCCATGAATACCTTGAACATGACATTTTCAAAGTTAAATTCATGTAACGAAATTCGTCAGTTACTTTCCAAATCGTCCAAAACGGCCTCTTAAGCGGTTTACAAATCGAAGGCACTCAGCACAACCCCTCTCGCTATTACTACCGATGGCTGTAAAGGAATCAACACTCGTACTAATTATTTTATTTATTTGCCCGCCCTTTGTTTTGAGTGAACTCAAAAGCCCGGATCGGTTGTCTCCGTTCATTCATCGAGTGAATGGTTCAAATGAACGAACGGAACGCGATAGCCAGCTAATGTGTGCAGATATTCGTACTTAGTGTAACCCGACACGCCTGTAAAAATAACGCTGGGGATTATAATAAATACGCGGTTTACAATACACCTTTTTGATTAATTAAGAAATGCGATCGCTCTATTGAGTGGAAGGAGCGTTGCGCTGAATGCTCGGAATGCTCACTTGTTTACGGGAGCTGCACTCTCCATAATGCCTCCATTACTCCTCCTTTATTTTGTTCACTGCTTTAAATCAACCCTGTAACCTGAGAACTTGCAGACTCTCAGTCCTTTGTGGTTTAAAGAAAACATTAAAAATAATTAATTGTATGTAGGCACTCGTATATGTATCAACAATTTTACTTAATATACCTGGGTAATATGCATTGGATCGAAAGAAGATTAAGGGAATGTAAATGTCTTATAACAACATTAGGAACTGCGTTCTTTAAGAATCTGTCCAAAATCTCGCATAATATTAAGCATTACAGTTGTTATACTGAATCATTTTGAATATCTTTTTTAGTTTTTTTTCCCGTTGGATTGGTCTGTCAAAATCATAAAGAAAAGAAAAAGCTGACAAGAAATATTATCCTCCTCACCACAATGGCCATTGGCCGGCCATCTAAAGAAAACAGTTGATGGTTAATCATAAACTAATTCCGCGTGAGCCATCGGTCAGCCGCGTTTGTCAAGCACACACCTTCCTTCGCACGCCTAATAAGCCTCCTACAGCTTAGGAAAACACTACACTACCAAACTACCAGGGGGAATGCGAGGGAAAACAATCCTACATTTTGAAGGTATTAAGGTTAGAATGGCTTGCGTGATTAGAGATGGAATTGGAGTGTGTTGTTGCGGCGTCAAATCGGAATAATGCGTCAGTGTCGGCGGGAGATTGTCGCTGTTTTTCTTGTTAATTGGAAGGAGTCGGAGGGAGTTGTCGCGTGCGGCTGAGCCGCATTGTTCCGGCAGATTGGCTGTTTGCGGGGGTATTCAGTAGGTGTGGGATAAATGCATGTGGCAGAATCCGGTATGGCCTAATTAATACTCGGATATACGGACTATCATCTCGTAAGGTTATGGAAAGTGCTTAGGATTACTCGAACGTTTGAGACTTACCCAAAATAAGAATAAAAAACCTTTTTTGTACTCGTCGATTAAAATCTGTGTATTAAGATTTCATAGAGAATATTGCAACGTCACTCTTTTCGTCATTGAATAGTCTATGTTAGTTCCGAAACAACCGAAATAACTTTTTCGATACGCTCTAAACAATCGAAAAAAAATTGAAAATAGAACTTCGTATTTCAATAATATGTGTCCTTGATCCGATACAAAATTGCCAATCTATGGCGTTTCGGTACGATGCAGCGTCGTTTCGTCTGTCAAAAATCTACTTAAACTGGCTGCTGTATCCAGGGCATGAAAAAAATAAAAATAAACTACGCCTTGTGATTGGCAATCACAGCACAGTACTGCAACATTACGGACGCCGGTGGTGTGATTATCTATGGATTATCTTGTGTAAAAGAAGTCGGATATTAGAACTAGACAATATAGTACTTACGAAGCGATATTTAGTTTTCGACTTAAATTATTAATTTTAATGAACTCGTACAAAAAGTATTGTTCACAATACTGTCATAATCAAGCTTTTTAATCTCGTACCTTACTTAGGCCACTCAGCAAGCTTCGTGGCCTAAACACGGTACTTGACTAAAAAGCTCTCTATTATAACACGATTGTGAATATTATGTGCATGTTAATAATATCAGGTTCTTTACTTCCTTGCAAAAATGAACATTGCATTACTTAAGGTACTTAAGGTTTTTTTTCTTAACCTGTCATCAGCGGCCTTACTGGTGTATCAGTAAAACAACGCGTAGACAGAAACACAATTAGCTTCTTACTACTGTCGACTTACTAGTTATATACACGTCGAATCAACATAAAACTTCAACGCACAAGTTCCTTCCTACTTGACTTCTACTTCATCAATCGCCTGACATTAACTTTAAAAAATTGAATTTAACTATTAGGTATATCTGCTTACTTAATTAAAGCCGACGCCGGTCGGCCCCGGCCCCCGCCCCCCGGAGCCCGGACCCCCGCCCCCCCGTTCCCGGTCTCCGGGGCCAACCCGTTGCCAACGAGGTGCCAATAAATCATCCCCGCCCTGATTTAATATTGTCGTGAGGATAAAAACGCGCGTTAACGCTCACTGAGCAACTGCCGTCGAGAGCGGAGACGCAGAGCCGACACACATTGTAGCTAAAGGAGATTTATGCAGCCGAGTCTGTTAAATGAAATTAATTAATTAAAAAAAATAGAAAGCTTGAGGACTATAACGGTCCCGCCGTTAGCTTTTCCGTGTAGAATACATTAGGTTAGGTGCGTGTTAGTAATCATCAACATTCACGAGAACACAAATGGTTCTTAGTTGTTTGTGTGGAGAATGAGGGCGGTGTGTTGAATCTTGAGCGTAGTGAGAGATACAAGTGTTAACGCCCGAGACGAAGATAATTTTGCAACCGAGTGACACATACCTACTAAGTATTTTTTACACCGACTATGAGGAAATTTAAAAGAGATTACTTTAAAAGTTTTAACAAATTTTCTTCATTTTTATTACAAATTTTTAAATATTACGGAAAATTCGGAAATGTTCATATTACGTTCTTAAAGTTTAATCTTGAAATATACTGTTCGTTTTTAATGGATACGATGAAATTACAATCGATTAATTTATTAAGATCTGTGTTCAATTGGCACATTGCGTAATTCTACATGGCAATGAATAAATAAAAAAAGTAACTTAAACAGAAGTTGCATTTTGATCCATCTCGCCGTGGAGCAAAATTTAGTTTTCTGAATGAAAGGTGTGTTTTTTTTTAATTGGTAATATTAGGGGACAATCTTACACACATCGACCTAGTCGCAAACTAAGCAAAGCTTGACTCAGGAACAAATATTCATGCTCATCACACTAATAAATGCCCATACCAGGATTCGAACCCGGGACCTCTTGCTTCGTACGCAGGGTCACTACCAACTAGGCTGAGGCGGTGGTCCGAGCGCCCGCCTCTGTCCCCGCTGATCGGTGTCCGCCGGCCACCTCCGTGTTTCGACTCTGTCCCCGCTGATCGGTGTCCGCCGGCCACCTCCGTGTTTTGACTCTGTCCCCGCTGATCTGTGTCCGCCGGCCACCGTCGTGTTTCGACTCTGTCCCCGCTGATCTGTATATCTGTGTCCGCCGGCCACCTCCGTGTTTCGACTCTGTCCCCGCTGATCTGTGTCCGCCGGCCACCTCCGTGTTTCGACTCTGTCCCCGCCGATCTGTGTCCGCCAGCCACGTCCGTGTTTTGACTCTGTCCCCGCTGATCTGTGTCCGCCGGCCACCTCCGTGTTTCGACTCTGTCCCCGCTGATCTGTGTCCACCAGCCACCTCCGTGTTTCGACTCTGTCCCCGCTGATCTGTGTCCGCCAGCCACCTCCGTGTTTCGACTCTGTCCCCGCTGATCTGTGTCCGCCGGCCACCTCCGTGTTTCGACTCTGTCCCCGCTGATCTGTGTCCGCCAGCCACCTCCGTGTTTCGACTCTGATGACCTTTTTTGCCCCAGTTCGGCGCTTTTGCCACCTGCCGGAGTTCCATCAATAACACTTAGCGGCGGTCGGTGGTCCTGCCGGTCATTAAGCCTATTGATACATTAACATACATTTAATGATCTGTTAGGAAGCGCTTCCGAATCCTATCAGCTGTTTTGCAATTACTAAAAAAACTGTCATTAAGTTTCGTTTTTATCAGAGGGGTTAACTTTTTTTACAAAACTTGAATCATTCTTTTTTTATTGCAAATTGCAGTTTGACACAAAAGGCTCTCGTGACCTGTTCGCAAAATCGAATAAATATTTGATTTTAGTTTTTGGCAGCTCAGCAGAAGGTACTAGCAAAGTCTTCATTAGTATTATGCATATTTTCCATCGGCGAGGCCAAGCACAGATAAACTTAATACCTACTATAAATTAGTTTGTTTTATATTCAATTAGGTATACAATTTCAAATAAATCATCTCCTGGATATGCCGGTGGTACAGCTGCATTTGTTATCGACAATCTTCGTAAGTATTTATAAGAAAAGTCGCCAACGAAGACTTCATAATTGGCTACTCATTTAAAAAAGGAAAAAATATGACAAAATGTGCTACTGTTACATACGAGTCATAGCGAATGCGATAGCCACAGACAGCCAGCAGCTATCAAATAGTTGTTCACTGTAACTTTAAGTGTGATGACACATCGAGATACAGAGTTGTCTTTGTGCCACAGAACTGTTGAATTAAAAGTGATGTTACAAGCGAAATTGTTCTAAAGTGTAAATAATAATTTAATGTGAATAGAAAAACTCTCTTTCTTTTTGGCAATCCTGAATAGGATGACATACTCGCCGAAGTGGTGTAAAGACAGACTGTATGTTACAGCCCTCTTGATCGTATCCGCGAATCATTTGTTTATGGTTGTAAGTATAGAGCTAATATCACCAATGGTACGAATTCCTAGACGAAAGCGAGATAGCGTTGACGCTATACTCAGTATTGTAGGGTACACCCTACACTACATATATATATGCTTGAGTATAGCCTTAATTAGGCAAGCCGGAGCTGATATGGCTTTTTTTCATGATCTCTGTGTATAAAGATATCAAAATAGGCAATCCTCTTGGCATCGTACTATTTATAAAGACGCTGCGTCACTATACAACCTAGAAAAATAAACGCTTGATATATATATATGTACAAAAAATGCTCTTTTAGTAGACATAGAACTGATTATGTAGAGTCGTGCTTGTACTGAAGTATGTATTTGATATCATCAGGTTAATTTGGCTATCGTATAAGTACACAATCGCCAGCCAATAATAAAACGAGAACCATCGGCTATGACGCGTGACGGCCACCACATTCCCCGGGAAATGAGTGCAAATACAAAATAACTTCTCATTAACAACAAATTGTTTACAATTACAATTTACGCGTTTGTCTACAATTAGTTGACGTTGACAGTTGTGCAAGGTGCAGATCTCGAAACAATGATCCCGGCAATCAACGTGTCGTGGCGATGGCGAATAAGTAATTACTGCAGCTAATGCGCCGATGATTAGACATTATTCACACGCCCACAGATATAACAGGCAACACAAAAAGTAACAGGTGAAGCTCTAAAATGGGGCGTAAAAGGTTTCTAAACATTTAATGAAAATTGTATAATTATCCTTGTCTGCCCGCGCTGTGACCGAACGGACTTAAAGTATTCAATTTAAAAGTCTTCTTGTCTAATTCAAACTAAATAGAACTCACGTGGCCGCGTGTATACAAGACTTGGTAAAGTATTAATTAGCTTGTGGCATGCTCACTTTCGTCAGAAACAATATAGGCTTGCGAACTTTTGACTTTCAAGGTGTCCGCTCGCTTGACAAAAACTTATTGAGGCTTAAAGATTCCCCTCTCGGAAGGTCAGGTAACAGTTTGTACGGCAAAAACTAGGACGATTGAAAACCATTACTTTTAGGATTATATAGTTAAGACATCCCGGATTCTTTCAGGACGCATCCTGATAACAGAAAGAGACGCAAAAGTATTGCAGGTATTTAACAGCGTCTGACGTACACCGCAGATCACAGAAACACTGCGGACGATTTTCGTCAGTTGATGACGTCGGTCGCAGCACATTAAATATGAAGATGGCCGGCGATGCATCAACCCGCGGCGGCGCGGGAATGCGACGGCCATGTATCAAATTTGATACAGCGTCGTTACACGCTGCGGTAAAAACTGTGAACTTGACGGATTTCGGGCGGCTGGCCCGAGTCACAGGATACGGCGAAAACACGCAGATTAAATTGCATATACACGTATATAGTCCATCTATCTTTCAAGCGAAGTAGGCGGATACCATTTTATTTATTTATTAGACACACAAAATAGATAAAATTCATCACATATACTGTAGTACTACCCACTGGTTCTGGTTAGGAATGCAACCCAAAACATGTATGCGCAGCATGATTACAAGTATTACATTACATACCTACCTAATTAAAGTTGCATCGAATTTAATCGACAGCCTCACCTTACTTGCTAAATTGAACATCCGTATATACAGTACAGCTCGGCGTAAGCCGCCACTATCCGTGCCATTATCATCCAATAACTATAGGCAAAGTATAGTTTTATGATCAGAGCGAACAACGGCTTAAATGAGGTGTTTCAGAGGTTTGACTACCTGGACCTATTCAGTGCAAGTGTTCCTTTAGTAAGACGACGCTTATCTCGACAATTTTTCGGTAGAGGTAGGGAAATGGTTTAGGCAGGTAACTCTTTTTAGTCTATTTAGAAATAAGTACTTAAATTATGTAGCCGTGTCAAGACGCAAAAACGCTGTGTTTTCGTTTGGTTTTTGCTCACTTATTTTTTACATATTCATCACGCTATCGGTGAGGATTTGCTATTAGCTCACCGTCACTACTGTTTAAAGCTACTGTGTAGTATTTAAGCTGATGATCTTCCTATATAAATAAATAAATAAATAAAAGTAACAATGAGCGAAAACTATCCCAAAAGTAACTACATTAAATTACTACATAACAATATGTTTAGCAATAAAACTAGTTTTTCAGTAATAAAAACAAACCACCATCACACCTACGTGATCTGCCGCTTTGCATCTAGAAATAGATGGCATCAACCTTTTAAAACGCCGCTCTTAAGCTACGCGGAATTATACTGTATACATAGGGAATTAAATTACGATTTTTCGCATGTGTTGTTTGATTACCGACACGAGAACGTTTTTCCCTGTCCGCTGCCCCGCCGTGGCTCGCGCCGCCCGTAATGACTCGTTTGGGCAGAGAGTTTAGCCCGCGGTCGCCGGTCACGCCGCGACACAGCTCCATTACCGCCGCCACATTATCTCCTGCTCCACTTCTTTTTATTATTATATGTACACCGTGTGACCAACTACGGACTCATATGGACGATGTAAATTCTCACCTAGACAGAACGGCACAGAATGCTTAAGGGGCTACCCGAGTTTTTCATTGATTTTTTACAAGCTTTGAATCGTATCTCCTACTTTTGCACTACAGATAGAATTATAATAGCCCAAGCACCTTATTTTCATTAGTATGGAAAAAATGGAAATTTTGAAATAATTCATAACAGCAGCTTTTTTGTGTGTAGCTGATATATTATCGTTTTAGTACCTAATTACGTAGACTCAAAATCCACCAAAATATTAGTCATAAAAAATCGATATTTAACCAATTCCTGAAAAAAGAGAAAAAATATTATTAGATATTTGAATTTTTGTTTTGTTTAATAAATAAATCACACAAACAAAATGGATGTGTTATTTATTTTTATATATTTACATCCCGATGGAAATGGTGGATTCTTGGATAAGGCATCTTAGAATAACATTTGAAAATTAAACAAACAAAAAAAACGCTGTTATAAATCAATGTTTGAAAAACAACGTAATTTTCCTGGGGTATAAGTCAAATAGTTATCGGTTCTTCAATCCTTTATCTCCATTTTGGTCTACATTTTGAAGGAAAGAATACTTAATTTTGTATGATTTTTTTAAACGTTGTCTAAAAAATACTTATTTCGTATCTCTATTGCCGTCAAAGATCTAACATAATATACGAAATCTACACATTTGGATTCGTCTATAACGTCTCTAAAAATGTGTCTAAAGTTACATTTTAAAGTAATTAACACAAAAGTTATGGCCAGAAAACCAGTTTTTAGGCCTTAAATTGTTCAACCTTGATGGCGAATATTTCGAAAACAATGAACTTTGAAGTGAATGAGATACTATATTCCTTAAAGCTGTTTTTGTTCATATAATACCTAAGCTACAAAAAACATTAGAAAACTAACGGATTCAGATTGAAGGTCATTGGCCTATGGGGGCCCCATAAGCTGAAATTGTTATTTAATGACACAAGTTCCTGACCTGGGTGTGGTACGGCAGGCCTACTAGTGGTAATAATATCTATAACGATATGAATGAGTCCAGAAAATTGTTTAAGCATAAATTAAAGTATTGTCAAAATAACCAAGATCTCATTAAAATGAATATTTTAGCCTCAAAGCATAAAAATAAAGATTTTAAAGGATTTTGGCGGGAAACGAAAAAGTTAAGCCCGAAACCTGGCGTCCCGGTGAGTGTCAATGGCATCAGTGACCCTAAAGGCATCGCAAATATGTTCGGTTGTCATTTTCAGGTGGAATCACCTCTTAAGGATGTTCACAGGGATGTTGAGGCCGTGGTGTCGGGGGTGCCTGAGAGGATCACCGCAGAACAAGTTGCTCTCATAATAAAAAGCATGAAGAGAGGCAAGTCGCCCGGACATGACGGTCTGAGCATCGAACATTTTCAGCACGCGGGGCCACACCTCCCGTGGGTGCTGGGGTTGCTATACACGTTATGTATTCGTCATTCCTACCTGCCCAGCGAGCTAATGATGACGGTCGTGGTGCCTATAACTAAAAATAAAACTGGGGATGTCTCAGATAAATGCAATTACCGGCCGATATCATTAGCTACAACTGCGTCCAAAGTGCTTGACGCCATGCTTGAGAGACAACTTAAAAAACAATTAAAGTTACATGATGCACAGTTCGGATTTAGACCCGGGCTATCGACTGAAAGTGCCATTTTGTCCCTCAAGCATGTTGTTAGGTACTACACCGACAGAAATACGCCTGTTTATGCTGCTTTTCTTGATTTATCTAGGGCATTTGACCTGGTTAGGTATGATATTCTGTGGTCTAAACTAATCAACGCCGGTGTGCCGGGTGAACTGGTCAATATTTTTAAATATTGGTACAGACATCAAATTAACCGGGTCAAATGGCGTAGTGAACTTTCTGATGAGTACAGGTTGGAATGCGGAGTGAGACAAGGGGGGTTGACGTCGCCTTCGCTTTTCAACCTGTATGTGAACCAGCTGATCGATGAGCTGGGTAGCACTAAAGTCGGCTGCTCGATTGACGGACATATTGTCAACAGTATTAGTTATGCAGACGACATGGTGCTGCTCAGCCCATCGATCTCAACACTCAGAAGGTTATTGAGAACGTGTGAAGAGTACGCTAAGTTGCACGGTCTCCTATACAATGTAAAAAAAAGTGAGCTTCTAGTATTTCATCCTAAAAGTCGTAAAGTGACGACCATGCCCTCAGTGTTGCTAAATGGTGTAGGACTCGTCAGAGTTAAGCAATTTAAGTACCTCGGCCATGTGGTGACAGAGGACTTGAAAGATGATAGCGACATGGAGAGGGAAAGGAGGGCGATGGCGGTTCGCTGTAACATGCTGGCCCGCAGGTTTGCACGATCTAGCATTGAAGTAAAGATTACTCTCTTTAAAGCCTTCTGCCAAACTTTGTATACGTGCAATCTGTGGGTCAATTACACGCAGCGAGCCTTCAACGCCCTCCGAATACAATACAATAATGCTTTCAGGGTGTTGTTGGGGCTCCCACGCTACTGCAGCGCTTCAGCAATGTTTGCGTACGCGCGCACGGAGGGGTTCAGCGCGGTGATTCGTCACCGTGTTGCATCACTCATGCGCAGGGTGAGGGGGAGTCACAACAGGGTCATTCTTGAGAATTGCATTATTCATCTCATTCCCGTGGCGTTTTTTATATTTAGATTTTTTTACTAAGTTACAATAAAATCCAATTAAATATTTAATAATAAACATATTTATGGAATGGGCATCACTTTGGGTCAATTAGGTTCGAAAATATACCAATTCAAAGTTCAGCTGTCAGGGGAATGAGAAAAAATGTCAGGGGAATCATAAAAACTACAAGGGAATCATAAAATTTACAAGGGAATGATAATCTTTGGTATTTTACAACCGTTCCGAAATTCGAGATGCACCATCGTAAAGCAAGACGAATTTATATGATAAAATATTTATTTTCAAGAAAACTTCAGAAATCTATCATTACCCCGTTCAAAAAACCGGGGGATGAGAATCAGGGGAATCAGAAACCGAGGGAATCAGAGCCAGGGGAATAAGAAAAAGTATGTTTTTTGTCGATTATGTCGAAACTATTATTAATATAAGAGTAACTATTAAATCAAAACACGCATTCATTCATGTGTTATTCTCTACGTTAAACATTGTATGCCAATTGCAGGAAATCGATTTTATATGAAAATACAGAATATCATAGTCATAGTGAACCAAAGTCAGGGGAATTAGATATCTACCTTCATTGCTCAGAGCTCCAGCGACCGACGCGTCCTCTCTCCGCGGCGTTGCTAGCGCTAACTGACAAGGGTGAGGCACGGCAGAGATTGCGAGTCACAAGACATTGCAGTAGGGATGTGCGTGTTGTTTAGTCAGACATCAGGGGAATCACAGGTTAGCTCTGGACAAACCTTTGATATAGATTCCTATAAAAACTGTGATAAATAGGGGAACCATATTTTTTTATTTTAATCATTAACTTATATTCTAGCGATTTACCTCGATACAATATTTGATTTCAATCCATAACTAGTTCTTTTCAGAGTAGATTGTTTACAAAATGGGTGATGGACGCACCAGGGGAATCATGTTTTAGGTGTTTGATATTTTTTTATGGCAGATTCTACTTACCTTAAAACAAAAAATAATCCTGCCCCAGTTAGATTAAGTGTTGAACTACTAAAAAAAAATGTTTCAGGTTATTTATTTTATTTTTTCGGGTACGTTTTCCCTCTGGACGCTGAAAATTGACCCACTCAAGAATCACCCAACACCATCCTGAGGGTCATCAGCGAGAGGATGGACTGCCCCATTCTGAGACACTGGGTACGAACGCATGCGCACGTACCGGGTGTTCCTGAGGGTGGCAGATACTTAAATTGAATTGTATTTAGCACTAAAGAACAGCATTAACCTAACCTAACTAACATAGTTTTAAGTGTTATCTACCTACCTAATTAAATAACTAAAACTAATACTATATGGATTTTTTCCGAAAAAAACAATTTTTTTTTTCATTTTTATTTAAATGACATTTCGTTTGTAGGTACCCGCGAACAAGTGCATATTTTAACCCTTAGATTGGCAAAAGTAGTGCACCTACTGCGGATATGGCTACAGTCAGTTGGCATGCCAACGTCATACCCGCTTACCCGCAGTAGACCAGGTGCACCAAGAATAACTATATATGCATTTAATGCAGTTGACCACGATCTATTATTGGCGACTCTTAATCACTTGGGAATCTCATCATCGGCGGCTGACTGGTTTGCCTCTTACCTTCAAAATCGGCGCCAATCCGTTCGCGTCGATAAGTCCTTTTCAGATTGGTGTCCACTGGCTTCTGGTGTACCACAGGGCGGCATTCTCTCACCACTCCTTTTCTCAATATTTATAAATTTGATTGTTTCAAACCTTGCCTGCTCTTACCATCTTTATGCTGACGATCTGCAGTTGTATACCCATGCGAGCGTTGGTAATCTGGATCGTGCGATAGGGGATGTAAACGCTGACTTGAAACGTATTTCTAATTGGTCCCGCTCTTTTGGGATTGCCGTTAACCCAAGCAAATGCCAGGCCATACTGCTCGGTAGCCCTCGCCTTAGCACCTTAGCCGACGTCTCCAACCTGAATCCGATCTTCTAGGAGGATGTTCATATTCCCCTGTCGTCGCAAGTGAAAGACCTGGGGTTGATATTTGACAGCGGGCTAAGGTGGGAACCTCAAGTGTCTGACGTTTGCCGCAGAGTGACTAACACACTTAGAGCGCTTTACCGCTTAAAACATTTTCTTCCTGTCCGCACTAAAATTCTCATAGTTCAAGCTGTCATTATGCCCACTATTGATTATGCTGATGCAAATACAAATACAAATTATTTATTCTGCAAATAGGCCACAAGGGCACTTTTACATGTCAAACGGTAATTTACAATAAAAATAATAATCTTACAATAAAAGAATAATAATCTGTGATGAATGGATGTGTGCTACACTAATGTTACCCAGGTTTCCCTGGACAGACTAGAGCGTCTTCTTAATAACTCCATTAGATTTATTTTCGGACTTCGTAAATATGACCACATATCAACTTTTCGCCGTCAGCTTAAATGACTCCCCATTCGTAAACGAAGGTCATTACGAGTTCTCTGTACCCTGTTTTCCATATTATTCGACCCTGCTGCGCTATCTAAATTTAAATTTGTAACCGCCCGACCTGGTGGTACTCTACGCCAGTCCCGTAGCCTGAAGCGTGTAGTCCTCTCTCACCGCACTGGATTTATGAGTAATTCCTTCACTGTCCAGGCCATTCGGCTTTGGTATGCTCTCCCGCTTACTATCAGACAAGCTCAAACGAAACTCACCTTCAAGCGCAAGTTGCGCAAGCATTTTCTCAACGATATCTCTGGTTAGTTTAGTGGCATAGTTTTTTTTGCACTGGGTACGCAAAGTAGTATGTATGTATGTATATTATATTTTTGTATTTATTAGGAAATGTACTTATTTATTATATTAGGAAATGTATTTCATTAGCTACCTTATCCTTTCCATTTGTGTTTTCCTGGTCAGCTGCCTGCACCTATAAGCTATTCTGTTTAGCCCTGTGGTTGACTGGTAGAGAATACCTTAAGGCATTAAGTCCGCCATTTGTACTTCTTATTTGTGCAATAAAGTTTAAATAAATAAATAAATAACTATAGGCCATATTTGAAGTCATAAAGAATATGTTAGAATAATTCTTTCATCAAGACGAAATCTTGCGAAGAGGTGATCAGGAATTCTAGCACAAGACAAGTACTAACTTTCCTGTAGGCAGGTATTTGCATACACACGTTCATTTGCCGCTTATGT
This sequence comes from Epinotia demarniana, assembly GCA_945867215.1. NCBI lineage: Eukaryota > Metazoa > Arthropoda > Insecta > Lepidoptera > Tortricidae > Epinotia > Epinotia demarniana. Next base: position 25,055,786 of record OX244272.1, on the reverse strand, counting down.
AAGTCGAATAAATACGGAACATAAGCTTAATGTCCGTCGTGTTCGGTGTTCGGACGTTGCTTCGTCGTACGATGACGCACGCCGGTAATGACTTCTAAATGTTTCCCGATGATCCCAGGACCCCGATTACGCCCGGGTAATCTTTGCTGGGTGATTTGTTCTATTCCCACATTACATCTATACGCGTAGTCACAGTGGATCCACAAACATGTTGCGAATGAATAATTATGAGTTTTTGAAACGAACACACTTAAAAGCTCTGACGAAATGTCGTTATCAGTATCATAGTTCGTTGGCCGGCCGTGCGGTGTACTTAAGGTGTAATAAATATATACGTGCCAATATTTGAGACCCTTATTTCAATTAAGAAAACCCTGCTATTTGTCACCTTTACTGCTGCATGAATTAAGGTGCCAAAGTCAAGGACAAGCTGGTGGTGCCAAGTAGGTAAGCATTCCTAGCCTCAACCAGAATTTTACCGCCCAAGAGAAGTGACACCGTTTAATCTATGATCCGACGAGAAATGATCACCGATATTCATCACCATCAATAACGTTTACCTCAGTAATTAACACGAAATACCATGTAAACTGTCCACGTCTGAGACCTTAACCCCTTGAGTTAGGGCATATTTTAACTTACGTGAAGGACCTCATTTTTGTGGTTTTTCTGCGTGTGAGCGGTCTCGCGGCCACGTTTATGTTTATTGCTCAATTTAGCTCCTAACGTGATAATTATAGTTATTAGCGGTCGATTTAGAGCAAACAGTTGTTGTGATCTGGTTATCTTGTGAGGCAGGGATTTAGAGGCATCTTGGTTATTGATTTTATAACATTGACGAAAAAAATCGTATGATTATCCGTAGGTATCTATGTATAAACCCAGGAGATGAGAACATTTTAGTGGGATTATAATTTGAAATAGTGAAATGTGTAAACGAATCTTCAACTAGCAATTTTTAGGTTCATATTCGCTCGACAGAATATGAATTCGAAAATTCCTTAAGGGGCTCCCATAATTGGCGTCTGGGATCGTACCTTCGATCTGAATCTCTTAGTTTTCTTAGGTTTTTTGTAGCTTATTATGTTAACAACAACGGCTTTAAGCAATATAGTATCTCATATTTACTTCAAAGTTCATTGTTTTCGAGATATTTGGCATCAAAGTTGAACAATTTTAGGCCAAAAAACCGGTTTCTGGCCATAACTTTTGTGTTAATTGAAATGAAAACCCTAGACCAAGTTTTAGGGACGTCACAGACGAACCCAAATATGTAGATTTCGTATGTGTTAGATCTTTCACGTCAATAGAGATACAAAATAAGTGTTATTTTAGACAATGTTTAAAAAGATCATACAAAATTAAGTATTCATTTGTTTCAAAATCCGGTAGACCAAAATGGAGATCAAAGATTGAAGAACCGATAACCGTTTGATTTATACTTCTATCTGTAGTGCAAAAGTAGGAGATACGATTCAAAACTCGTCAAAAATCGATGGAAACCTCGGGTAGCCCCTTAAATCGTCCTAGGCCTATTTCTCCATCAGATTTATTTGATACATCATGGATACATCCTACGGTTTTTGTTGTTTATTCTTAAAATATAATTGTCTACTAATCCCCCTCCGGGCACAGCAGCTTGTTACAATCCGAAACCGGAAATAATTGCACATCGTTATACAATCGCAGTAAGCTCTTGTCAAATAGAGGCCCTGGAAGGGTTTAATTGCTTGATCCGGAAAATGTTTACTAGCACGCACTTGAGGGTAGTTGTCTTCCACGCGTCACCAATCGTGACAGAAGACGTTTAAATTGTTCTCGTTCTATTACCGCTTGTGTACAGGATGATTCCCTGAGTCACAGTCAAGTCATGATCTATGGATTAATAGATAAACTTACTGCAGTAGATATTGGAGTGTCCAGCTTCGGGATCATTGACTTTCCCATACACTAAAACTAATCAAAAGTGACCACGAGGTGTTAGCGTTTTTTGATAGATATGATATAAAAAATACTAAACTATGTAGTTATATACTACTGCATTGAAATAACGATCATTTAGGATAGTGTTCAGGATCTCCCTGTACAGCTACATGCGCAGAGGCAGCTTAATAAAGCCGATGGTTAATTAACCCGGCGGCGGCGCGTCAAAGGGACTCCGGTTAACTATTTGGGCGCGGACCGTGCGCAAGCATGTGCGTAATGACTTTATTGACGGAATAAGGATGGCCACAGGGCTGATTAGGTGTAGTGTCACTAGCGAAGGACTTGCCCACTTAGCTGGGATGGAATATTACCTGCTTGCCTTATCGGCATTTAATGTCACATGGTAGTTAACTATTAAGCCGCGTATCCATTAGAGGCAGCCTCGGGCCGAGCTGTTGCCTCGCTCCGAGGTTGCGCAAGTGGAGACGCTGCCTCGACCTGAAGCGCGCCGCGACACGAGGCAAATACGGCGCCGCGAGCCGAGCCATATTTTGTCGGTCTTTTTGCCGTGCTCAAAGGGGCCTCAGTCTGAGACGTGCATTTGATGGAGACGGGCGTGTTGCCTCACGTGTTGTTTGAAACTGGCTCGGAAGTCGCGGATCACGATGAGGCGTGTTGCCTCAGCTTGATCCGCAACGTGCCTCGATCGGCCTGAGGCTGCTCAAATGGATTCGCTTCTTTACATAATAGGTACCTGGATTACTAAATATGTCTCCCTAGAGTCCCTACGCATGACGATTTGCACTGAAATAATCTGCCATTGTAAGTACAAACCCCTCCAATTACTGGCATTTTCTAAGTATCTCATTTCTAGTTAGGTACCTACTAGAGGTGACAATTCGGCTGCTGTTACCTACGTGTAACCATACGGGTAACAGTTATTGTTAAATTTATTAATTATTTTCGTCTAAAATTACATTAATTAATTAAGGTAAATAAAATTTGAACATGAACTAATTTTTACGTTTAACCATACTAATATTTATAAATGGGAAAGTGTAGGTATGTGTGTGTGTGTTTATTTTGTTTGTTTGTCCGTCTTTCACGGCAAAACGGAGCGACGAATTAACGTGATTTTTTAAGTGGAGATAGTTGAAGGGATGGAGAGTGACATAAGATATTTTTTATCCTCGAAATCATCCCCTAAGGGGTGAAATAGGGGAGTAAAAGTTTGTATGGAGCTGCAATATAAACGAGTTCCACGCGGACGGAGTCGCGGGCAGAAGCTGAGCGGGCTAGACTGTAGGTAGTGTAGGTGCCACTCTGACAACATTAAGTTTGTCCTCATCACCGTACTAAGTTTGGCACGCAAACAGCTGTTATATGTACATTTCAGTATGAAAATATGCAAAATACTTAAACACGTAATTTTTATAATGATCTAATTGAAATAGGCTGCACCTTGCTCGGTGTAGCATAGCGTAGCTGCAACCCATCGCCCATGCCATGCCATGCGTTTAACTATTTTTTTAATAGCTACTTAATTAGTGTTAGTCCCAGGTTACAGGTGCTTCATATCTAATTAGTTGCTAAATGCACCGCAATATCTTAGTTATGAACTTATTGAAAAGCTTTAAGCATTGTTTACACAATGAAATCATGTCAGTTGTTAGTGTTGGCACCAACGTAATGCGACACCAAGTCTATCAATGTGCTGGAAGCCTGGAACTATCACGTATCGTTACATCGTTAGCAAGCCTTATTTATTAACTCACTAGCTTCCGCCCGTGACTTATTATGGGTGGAGCCGGGATAAAAACTGTTATATGTTTTAATCCCGGCTATAAACTACCTTCGTCCAAAACTTCATCCAAATCGGTTGAGCTGTTTAAGCGTGATTGAGTAACTAACGTCTAAACATCCAAACTTTCGCATTTATAATAATAGTAGGGTGGACAGATGTATAATGATAAATAAATAAATCTACTTTCGGTTACAATCGTTTTTCCGTGAATGCAAAAATATAGTCCGTTACTACAATTAAAATAAGGTTTCACGGTAGAATCAGTTTAGAATATGTATTCACAACAACAATCTTTGGGGTAATTCAAGCCATGCAAAACGAGTGCTAATATCGCAAAAACAATGCATCAGAGCTATCTACAACTTGGATATTCTCACATCCTGTAAGCCGTTATTTAGAGATTTAAAAATATGAACTGTGCCAAGTATGTATGTATATGAAATTTGTGTATTTGTTAAACTTCATCCAGAATTTTTTAACAAAAAAAGTGACATATGCAAATTTAATACGAGGTACCCAAATCGTCTTGCTATTCCGCCTAAAAAGACTCAATTATATAGCAAGAACGCATATTGTATGGCAATTGGTTTATAATAGGTTACACGATGACATCAAAGATTTACCATTTAATATATTTAAATCAAGATTAAGATTTTTTTTGATACAGGAATCATTTCATTCTGTGAATGATTACTTTGATATAAAACTTGACATTTGTATTAAGACTTAATTAGTGAATATGAGTTTTAATTGACATTGACTCGTATTTATTGTGTAATTCAATTTTTTGCATGCCAGGTGCTGGTGAAATCTGTGATTCTCTGTGATATATGTATACTATCATCTGTACCACATTTTACGCAAAATAAATTACTTTACTTTACTTTACTTTAACACTGGCTGAGGTCAATACTACAAATTAATTTGGTAAAATAAATACTAGCGTACGATCTTACACAAATCGATCTAGTCCCGAACTAAGCAGAGCTTGTACTATGGGTACTAAACGACGATAAACATACGTACAAAACATACATAGCAAACATCCAAGACTCATGAACAAATATTAGGGGATTCGAACCCAGGACCTCTAGCTTCGTAGGCAATGTAGGCATGGTCACCAACTAACTATTGGGCTAAACCGGTCGTCCGAAGAGAATAACTACCTACGTGGTTTTTATGGCACAATATTATTAAGAATAATATTACATAATAGATAGTTTACAATTATACTGCCGGTGTCGCTTTGATGTCTCACTGATGAGCATCGATCAACGAGCCCGCAACCTCCGCATCCGAACCGAACTATTCTTTAATTACCGACAATTACTGCAACGAGGAAATAATTGACTGTGAAGAGCTCGATGGAGACATTTGCCACCGTGTTACAATTACAATGTTACAATTATAATGTTACCATTACAATGTTACATTACACTGTTCGCGCTTGATTGCGGATCACGCGTCTTATCTTCTGGCGATTGTGGAAGGTTAACGAACTATCAGCACTTCGTACTACAACGCGTGATAGAAAGTGATGGATGCTGTATCTCGTCGTTATCATGTGAAGCTTTAGATCGTCTTTATTTTTGTATAACCATACACGGCGATTTTTTGCAGCGCTACAAGCTATAATAAGTGTCGCGCGTTCGTTAAACGTGCGAATCTATCGCTGCAAAATTTCGTGTTTATCTGCTCTTAAACATGTGGGTAAGTAAGTAGGTTGTTAGAAAATTAAGTTTCATCTGCTGTGCATTCCCCTTTTTGGAAACACAGGCGTGTATTTATATATATAAAACTAAAATAAAATTTAATGTTATAATAATTAAATTTTATTTAAATTCACACTTAACATATATGTTTATCTATCACTTCGTAACCACTGTAAGCGTTACGTAGACGGAGGGCATCCAATTATTTAACATGGCTGAGTACTAACCAGCAAAAAAATGAGTGCTTCTGTTTATTTTGAACCCCAAAAACCTCTATTTTAAAAGATTTCTCATCACTTTTAAAGTACGATGTTGAGGCAACATAAAATGAACATTAAATGAGACCATAAAAATTAAATGTTGTTAAGCAGAGCCGCTCACACAGAAGTCACCTCATGTCACGAGCATAGGCCGCGTGGCAGGCACGGAGACGTCAAACGGCCGAGAACGATTTATTGCAAATGGACACTTTGTTCGCCGAAATACTGAGAACCTCCACCGGCCTGGCTGGTCTAAATCCTACACTTTATTGTCATTTTTAGGGTTCTGTAGTCAACAAGTAACGCTTATAAGTTTCGCCATGTCCTTCTTACCATCTGTGCGTCTGCTGCTTAGCTCAGTAACCCTTCCTACTAGAAAAGTGTAACCGTCATAAATGTAGAAAACCCTGAAAAATATTCATTTAGCGTACCTTCCCTTACACTTAAAGTGGATTCGTTAAGCCCATCGTTGGATAGCTTGTTCAAGAATATTATGGATTTGTAAAAACCATTTTATTTGAACATATAATGAATTTTTAATGAAAACTATCACTGTTAAGTAGGTTAGTGACCGAGTAATAGTCGACCAACTTAAAAATTTACTTGGCTAGGCAAGTTTTCGAACAAATTCGGCCGACGCAGCGGCACCATTTAGTTGGTGATTGCGTGTCGATTTATTTAAAAATATTAATATTACAAAAGACAGACGGGCAACGGCGGAACCCTAAACTGCGCGTGGCCCGATCTGCACTTGGCCGGTTATTGTTCTGTTTAACTTTAGTCCAGGTGATTGCAAATCCATGTTGATTTCGGTGGAGTTACCGACCTAACCGTGGTCAAAAATATTATGATGCGTTTAGGGTGATACACGTAACTACGGCACCTAGGCAACTAAGGCCCATAGTTACAAATACCTTACAGACTAACATACATACAACATTATATTAAAACACTAATTATTATTTAGGGGACGAAACAGTGTGGCTCCGTTGCGTCGTCAAGTTCGGTGTAGAATTCGGTAGGTTACCCTGGAACCGCCGAAACACGACACCCTTCGGCCAGAAGTCAGAACACGTGATGATTATGATGTGACATATCGACAGGACATATTAACTGCTTAACTAACCGATTGACAGCAACCTCATGTGTGTATTATATTATCATGGACGTGGTTGAAACTCTCAGTGTCTCTGAACCAGACAGCATCGTTATTTTATTTATTTAGGTATTTGAGTCAGATAACAAGGCCCATATTTACAAATACCTTACAGACTAACATACATATCAATATAACATAACACAAGTACACGTTATGCATCTCTGAGTCCACTAGTTATGATGCTCGCTGGTTAACCATTGTCACTCACAACCCTGCGATGCAGTCAGCGATGGTATTTGGTATGCAGGGGCATAGAAATTAGTTATTCAATGTGCTCGCTTTTCTTTGTATCTGTAGAATACGGATAGTGATTACGCTAATATCTTGTCAATTATATAGAATTTTTCTCGATAGGTATGTACATACCAGAATTCGTCTTCTTTTTTATTTAATAAGTACTACGATGGTGACCTACTTGGATACGGCCTGCCTGATGGTAAAAACACCGTAGTCTGCGGACGCTTGCAAAACTCCAGAAGATTCACTAAACACCACTTTTATCACCTTTATTTTTTGGAGGGTTCATTGTGTTGACAGCTTCGACCATTAAAGTTAAATATAACTATTTGTTAACTGTGACGTTGTGGGCCTACCTGTACAGCAGGATATATAATCACAGATTTTTTTAAACTGCATGATAATATGACAAATGATGTGTTTACCTATAATTGGGGTACTTACACATGTAAAATCCAAATAATAATTGTGCTACAGATACATTTATATGTATACTCAGCTTATGTAGTCCGTTGGTGTCCCGTATAATTGAATAAATAAATAAATATACTGTCGATGTATGTCGGTGGTCTGTACCGGCGGCGGCGGCGGGTTCCGGCCCGCGTGGCTGATGCACGATACATTACACGTAACGCGATCCCGTCGGGACCTCCGCACATGACACATAAACCTACTTCGTGACATGTTCAAGACGGACATGTAAAATAAATTCAGCAACATAATATTGTGAGCGGCTATACATACAGCTATCTACAGCAGGTTTCGTTCGACCTCCGCGCATAAACTACTTTAGGACAAGTTCAAGGCACCACAAATATCTTTAAACTTTAGGTAATTTCACTACTAACATAAAAACGTATTGTAACTACGATTAATTTATATTCTTTGTTTAGTAATTTATCGTTGTAGATTGTACGTACTGTCAGCGATATCGTTTGTGCAGCTCTTCACTGACATTGTGCGAGTAGCTTCAAAGCAGGTTGTAGGTACATTTATCTTTCTCTATAGTATATACATAAGAATAATGATAGATAGATTGATAATAAACTTTATCAGCGTATATGCTATGATGAACGTGGATACGGATTAAAAAGTACCCATTTTCATTAAGGATATTTATGTAGTTATAGCTATACCGGCTTGGCACCTCGGCACCTTGTCAGCGATCTCGGAATCCGGTGTAATGGGCGCGTTTTTGCGCGCGCGCAGATTGCGCGCAGCTATGTTAACGAGCCGCCGCTCCTGCCGGCGCACCGCGGATTAAACACAATTTGACTACACCGACATTCATCGAGACGACCAAAACAACGGTTTGGATAGTTCTTACACTTCGTAACTCCTTCACTACGCTCATAGCGCTACGCCGTAGCCCGTAGCGGCGTGGCCTTCATATGTAGCAAAAACCGCTTGTAGCCCTCGGAGGCTTAGCGTTTGACGGGTCATTTGTTGCTACGAAACTACAATTGATAGCACTTCGTTTTCTAAAGATCTGAAACGGAAACTAAAAGGTAAAAAATTAAACCGAGGCTACACAACGGGAGTATGTGTCCCTATAACGTCAGAAGGAATCGCGCGACTCCCCGCTGACGGCACGATCGCGGTCCGCGAGACACTTGTCTTCTAGTGAATACCATGAATTGTAGTAACTACATATTGTGATCCGTCTGTCTTTTGTACCCCTAAAGGACAGTAGTTCTTTATGTCGCTCGTCGCCGGTTCAAGTTTACAACGATACGATGTTGGCAAGCATGTACCTACGACCACCGGTAACGCCGGTAAATATAATATAACTAGCTTTTGCCCGCGGCTTCGCCCGCGTAGTAAAAGTAATTTTCCAATAATTGTTGAATTGCTACGCCGCCTACTAACCTACTACTGCTAACTTCCCCTACTAATAACCCTTCGTCATAACCCATTATGGTAAATTAATTTTTATTTACTATTATATTTATGCCCGTGTGGTGGCAGGTTAGAATTTCACCACCCTCTTTCTTCCCGTGTGTGTCGTAAAAGTCGATTAAGAGAGCAGGGTTGAAGTGTGTCGTGGGTGATGGGCTAACAACCTAAGCAATATCACTTTTTGTCGATCTTTTATACCCACATTTATGCTAAAAGTGGCTCTGGAACATAAAGTTCATGTGCTCTGCCTGCCCCTTTTGGGAATAAAGGCGTCAATGTATGCATGTATGTACGTATTTCTGTTATTAAATTTACAATCATGATTAAGGAGAATCTGTCCTCTGGAATAAAAGCTACTTTATGTTCATGAACATTAATGTTGAAATACCAAAATATCTCCACGAATGTTAAGTCAAATTTGTGGCCTGGACATTGCTATAGGCTTGTTTCCTAAGATTTTTTTTGTATGCTTTTCGAACCAGTATTTAAAATAAATACCCAAAAATTTGTTTTAATTTAACGGCGGCCAAAATGCTTAACATATTAAAAGTAAGCAGATCTTCATGCAGCACCTTGAATGTAAGTACTTATTACGGATGCAGGAACTTTCCCAATGTCTCCTACCCTCCCGTCCCGCCGCGCCGGCCGCACTCGCCTAGGTACCGATTGCTGACGATCGAGATGGCACCGAATACAAACTTTAAATCTATAACCCTATATAATGCGGGTCTCGTTCCATACCTCAAAAGCAAAAATTGAACCCTTATTTATAGGATCACGTGTGGCTGTCTGTCAGTCCGTCTGTTACAACCGATTTGCTACGAAAAAAACTGGACCGATTGAATTGCAATTTGGCACAAATATTTTCATGAATTTTCATGTCCACAACATTACATTTCAAAATCTATGTGATTTTCGTTATTAACGTCCCAAAAAACCGTTATAACAACGCCCATATTGATATTTAGACGCCACGTTGGAATGTAAAGTCGTTGTTGTTTTCCTAATCAGCGACCCGATAAACCATAGAAACAATAGATGCCGATGTTGATTTTCAGATTTTGTCACCACATGTCTCCTTTTAGGGGTAGAATTCTCAAAAAACCGGAAACACTTGTTTACTCATTTATCGTTAGGAATTATCCTGTGAATTCTCGAATAAAATTGTCTAACTAATCTTTTTTCTCCATACAAACTTTGGACCTCCTTTTTAACTCCTTTAGGTGTAATTGATTTCAAAAACGCTGAAAGCACTTTATTTGTAAACTAATAAGTAATCTGTCCACAAAGTTTTAAGTACGTAGTAGCTAAAAATAAGTTTCCCTTATACAAAATTTGGACCCTCATTTAACCCTCTTAGCGGTGGAATTTTATAAAACGCTGAAATTACTTTTTTTGTATCCTAATAAGTTATCTTCCTACAAAGTCTCAAGTCTCTAGTTCAATAAATAATGTTTCCCCTCCACAAACATTGCATCCCTATTTAACCCCCTTAGGGGTAGAATTTTCTAAAACGCTGAAAGAACTTTTTTTGTATCTTTATAAGTAATATCCCTACAAAGTTTCAAGTCTTTAGTACAAAAAATCATATTTCTCCCATACAAACTTTGCACCCCTTTTTAACCCCCTTTGGGATAGGATTTCTAAAAGTCCCGTCTTATCCCTTGCCTACGTCATTAAAGGAAGTTCTGGTGTAAATTTCTTGTTTGTAGTCCCAGTTGTTTTGAATACAAACTTTGCACCCTTATTTAATCTCCTTAGGGGTGGAATTTTAAAAACGCTAAGGATATTTATATTTGTATCCTAATAAGTAATCTTCGTACAAAGTTTCAAGTCGCCAGTTCAATAAATAATGTTTACCTCATACAAACATTGCACCCCTATTTGACCCCCTTAGGGGTAGAATTTTCTAAAACGCTGAAAGAACTTTTTTTGTATCTTTATAAGTAATATCCCTACAAAGTTTCAAGTCTCTAATACAAAAAATAATGTTTCTCCCATACAAACTTTGCACCCCTATTTAACACCCATAGGGACAGAATTTCCAAAAATCTTGTCTTATCCCTTGCCTATGTCATAAGAGGAAAATCTGGTGTAAATTTCAAGTTTCTAGATACAGTAGTTTTTAATTCAAATTTTGCACCCCTATTTAACCCCCTTAGGGGTAGAATTTTATAAAACGCCGAAAGTACCTTTTTGGTATCAATAAGTAATCCTCCTACAAAGTTTTAAGTCTCCAGTTCAATAAATAATGTTCCCCCATACAAACTTTGGACCCCCATTTCACCCCCTTAGGGAAAGCATTTCCAAAAATCCTGTTCTATCCCCTACCTACGTCATAAAAAGAAGTTCTGGTGTAATTTTCAAGTACCTAGTCCCAGTAGTTTTGAATACAAAATTTGCACCCCTATTTAATCCCCTTAGGGGTGGAATTTTCTAAAACGCTGAAAGAACTTTTTTTGTATCTTAATAAGTAATATCCCTACAAAGTTTCAAGTCTTTAGTACAAAAAATCATATTTCTCCCACACAAACTTTGCACCCCTTTTTAACCCCCTTTGGGATAGGATTTCCAAAAGTCCCGTCTTATCCCTTGCCTACGTCATAAAAGGAAGTTCTGGTGTAAATTTCTTGTTTGTAGTCCCAGTTGTTTTGAATACAAACTTTGCACCCTTATTTAATCTCCTTAGGGGTGGATTTTTAAAAAACGCTAAGGATATTTATATTTGTATTCTAATAAGTAATCTTTGTACAAAGTTTCAAGTCTCTAGTTCAATAAATAATGTTTACCTCATACAAACATTGCACCCCTATTTGACCCCCTTAGGGGTAGAATTTTCTAAAACGCTGAATTAACTTTTTTTGTATCTTTATAAGTAATATCCCTACAAAGTTTCAAGTCTCTAATACAAAAAATAATGTTTCTCCCATACAAACTTTGCACCCCTATTTAACACCCATAGGGACAGAATTTCCAAAAATCTTGTCTTATCCCTTGCCTATGTCATAAAAGGAAAATCTGGTGTAAATTTCAAGTTTCTAGATACAGTAGTTTTTAATTCAAATTTTGCACCCCTATTTAACCCCCTTAGGGGTAGAATTTTATAAAACGCCGAAAGTACCTTTTTGGTATCAATAAGTAATTCTCCTACAAAGTTTTAAGTCTCCAGTTCAATAAATAATGTTCCCCCATACAAACTTTGGACCCCCATTTCACCCCCTTAGGGATAGCATTTCCAAAAATCCTGTTCTATCCCCTACCTACGTCATAAAAAGAAGTTCTGGTGTAATTTTCAAGTTCCTAGTCCCAGTAGTTTTGAATACAAAATTTGCACCCCTATTTAATCCCCTTAGGGGTGAAATTTTCTAAAACGCTGAAAGAACTTTTTTTGTATCTTAATAAGTAATATCCCTACAAAGTTTCAAGTCTCTAGTACAAAAAATAATGTTTCACCCATACAAACTTTGCACCCCTATTTAACACCCTTAGGGATAGAATTTCCAAAAATCCCGTATTAACCCTTGCCTACGTCATTAAAGGAAGGTCTGGTGTAAATTTCAAGTTCCTAGTCTCAGTAGTTTTGAATACAAAATTTGCACCCCTATTTAATCCCCTTAGGGGTGGAATTTTCTAAAACGCTGAAAGAACTTTTTTTGTATCTTAATAAGTAATATCCCTACACAGTTTCAAGTCTCTAATACAAAAAATAATGTTTCTCCCATACAAACTTTGCACCCCTATTTAACACCCATAGGGACAGAATTTCCAAAAATCTTGTCTTATCCCTTGCCTATGTCATAAAAGAAAAATCTGGTGTAAATTTCAAGTTTCTAGATACAGTAGTTTTTAATTCAAATTTTGCACCCCTATTTAACCCCCTTAGGGGTAGAATTTTATAAAACGCCGAAAGTACCTTTTTGGTATCAATAAGTAATCCTCCTACAAAGTTTTAAGTCTCCAGTTCAATAAATAATGTTCCCCCTACAAACTTTGGACCCCCATTTCACCCCCTTAGGGATAGCATTTCCAAAAATCCTGTTCTATCCCCTACCTACGTCATAAAAAGAAGTTCTGGTGTAATTTTCAAGTTCCTAGTCCCAGTAGTTTTGAATACAAAATTTGCACCCCTATTTAATCCCCTTAGGGGTGAAATTTTCTAAACGCTGAAAGAACTTTTTTTGTATCTTAATAAGTAATATCCCTACAAAGTTTCAAGTCTTTAGTACAAAAAATCATATTTCTCCCACACAAACTTTGCACCCCTTTTTAACCCCCTTTGGGATAGGATTTCCAAAAGTCCCGTCTTATCCCTTGCCTACGTCATAAAAGGAAGTTCTGGTGTAAATTTCTTGTTTGTAGTCCCAGTTGTTTTGAATACAAACTTTGCACCCTTATTTAATCTCCTTAGGGGTGGATTTTTAAAAAACGCTAAGGATATTTATATTTGTATTCTAATAAGTAATCTTTGTACAAAGTTTCAAGTCTCTAGTTCAATAAATAATGTTTACCTCATACAAACATTGCACCCCTATTTGACCCCCTTAGGGGTAGAATTTTCTAAAACGCTGAATTAACTTTTTTTGTATCTTTATAAGTAATATCCCTACAAAGTTTCAAGTCTCTAATACAAAAAATAATGTTTCTCCCATACAAACTTTGCACCCCTATTTAACACCCATAGGGACAGAATTTCCAAAAATCTTGTCTTATCCCTTGCCTATGTCATAAAAGGAAGGTCTGGTGTAAATTTCAAGTTTGTAGTCCCAGTAGTTTTGAAGACAAACTTTGCACCCCTATTTAACCCCCTTAGGGGTAGAATTTTAAAAAACGCCGAAAGTACCTTTTTGGTATCAATAAGTAATCCTCCTACAAAGTTTTAAGTCTCCAGTTCAATAAATAATGTTCCCCCATACAAACTTTGGACCCCCATTTCACCCCCTTAGGGATAGAATTTCCAAAAATCCCGTCTTATCCCTTGCCTACGTCATAAAAGGAAGGTCTGGTGTAAATTTCAAGTTTGTAGTCCCAGTAGTTTTGAATACAAACTTTGCACCCCTATTTAACCCCTTTAGGGGTGGAATTTTGTAAAACGCTGAAAGATCTTTTTTTGTATCTTAATAAGTAATATCCCTACAAAGTTTCAAGTCTCTAGTACAAAAAATAATGTTTCACCCATACAAATTTTGCACCCCTATTTAACACCCTTAGGGATAGAATTTCCAAAAATCCCGTATTAACCCTTACCTATGTCATAAAAGGAAGGTCTGGTGTAAATTTCAAGTTCCTAGTCCCAGTAGTTTTGAATACAAAATTTGTACCCCTATTTAATCCCGTTAGGGGTGGAATTTTCTAAAACGCTGAAAGAACTTTTTTTTGTATCTTAATAAGTTATATCCCTACAAAGTTTCAAGTCTTTAGTACAAAAAATCATATTTCTCCCATACAAACTTTGGACCCCTTTTTTTAACCCCCTTTGGGATAGGATTTCCAAAAGTCCCGTCTTATCCCTTGCCTACGTCATAAAAGGAAGTTCTGGTGTAAATTTCTTGTTTGTAGTCACAGTTGTTTTGAATACAAACTTTGCACCCTTATTTAATCTCCTTAGGGGTGTAATTTTAAAAAACGCTAAAGATATTTATATTTGTATTCTAATAAGTAATCTTCGTACAAAGTTTCAAGTCTCTAGTTCAATAAATAATGTTTACCTCATACAAACATTGCACCCCTATTTGACCCCCTTAGGGGTAGAATTTTCTAAAACGCTTAAAGAACTTTTTTGTATCTTTATAAGTAATATCCCTACAAAGTTTCAAGTCTCTAATACAAAAAATAATGTTTCTCCCATACAAACTTTGCACCCCTATTTAACACCCATAGGGACAGAATTTCCAAAAATCTTGTCTTATCCCTTGCCTATGTCATAAAAGGAAAATCTGGTGTAAATTTCAAACTTTGCACCCTTATTTAATCTCCTTAGGGGTGGAATTTTAAAAAACGCTAAGGATATTTATATTTGTATCCTAATAAGTAATCTTCGTACAAAGTTTCAAGTCTCTAGTTCAATAATTAATGTTTACCTCATACAAACATTGCACCCCTATTTGACCCCCTTAGGGGTAGAATTTTCTAAAACGCTTAAAGAACTTTTTTGTATCTTTATAAGTAATATCCCTACAAAGTTTCAAGTCTCTAATACAAAAAATAATGTTTCTCCCATACAAACTTTGCACCCCTATTTAACACCCATAGGGACAGAATTTCCAAAAATCTTGTCTTATCCCTTGCCTATGTCATAAAAGGAAAATCTGGTGTAAATTTCAAGTTTCTAGATACAGTAGTTTTTAATTCAAATTTTGCACCCCTATTTAACCCCCTTAGGGGTAGAATTTTAAAAAACGCCGAAAGTACCTTTTTGGTATCAATAAGTAATCCTCCTACAAAGTTTTAAGTCTCCAGTTCAATAAATAATGTTCCCCCATACAAACTTTGGACCCCCATTTCACCCCCTTAGGGATAGCATTTCCAAAAATCCTGTTCTATCCCCTACCTACGTCATAAAAAGAAGTTCTGGTGTAATTTTCAAGTTCCTAGTCCCAGTAGTTTTGAATACAAAATTTGCACCCCTATTTAATCCCCTTAGGGGTGAAATTTTCTAAAACGCTGAAAGAACTTTTTTTGTATCTTAATAAGTAATATCCCTACAAAGTTTCAAGTCTCTAGTACAAAAAATAATGTTTCACCCATACAAACTTTGCACCCCTATTTAACACCCTTAGGGATAGAATTTCCAAAAATCCCGTATTAACCCTTGCCTACGTCATAAAAGGAAGGTCTGGTGTAAATTTCAAGTTCCTAGTCTCAGTAGTTTTGAATACAAAATTTGCACCCCTATTTAATCCCCTTAGGGGTGGAATTTTCTAAAACGCTGAAAGAACTTTTTTTGTATCTTAATAAGTAATATCCCTACACAGTTTCAAGTCTCTAGTACAAAAAATAATGTTTCACCCATACAAACTTTGCACCCCTATTTAACACCCTTAGGGATAGAATTTCCAAAAGTCCCGTCTTATCCCTTGCCTACGTCATAAAAGGAAGTTCTGGTGTAAATTTCTTGTTTGTAGTCCCAGTTGTTTTGAATACAAACTTTGCACCCTTATTTAATCTCCTTAGGGGTGGAATTTTAAAAAACGCTAAGGATATTTATATTTGTATCCTAATAAGTAATCTTCGTACAAAGTTTCAAGTCTCTAGTTCAATAAATAATGTTTACCTCATACAAACATTGCACCCCTATTTGACCCCCTTAGGGGTAGAATTTTCTAAAACGCTGAAAGAACTTTTTTTGTATCTTAATAAGTTATATCCCTACAAAGTTTCAAGTCTTTAGTACAAAAAATCATATTTCTCCCATACAAACTTTGCACCCCTTTTTAACCCCCTTTGGGATAGGATTTCCAAAAGTCCCGTCTTATCCCTTGCCTACGTCATAAAAGGAAGGTCTGGTGTAAATTTCAAGTTTGTAGTCCCAGTAGTTTTGAAGACAAACTTTGCACCCCTATTTAACCCCCTTAGGGGTGGAATTTTGTAAAACGCTGAAAGAACTTTTTTTGTATCTTAATAAGTAATATCCCTACAAAGTTTCAAGTCTCTAGTACAAAAAATAATGTTTCACCCATACAAACTTTGCACCCCTATTTAACACCCTTAGGGATAGAATTTCCAAAAATCCCGTCTTATCCCTTGCCTACGTCATAAAAGGAAGGTCTGGTGTAAATTTCAAGTTTGTAGTCCCAGTAGTTTTGAATACAAACTTTGCACCCCTATTTAACCCCTTTAGGGGTGGAATTTTGTAAAACGCTGAAAGATCTTTTTTTGTATCTTAATAAGTAATATTCCTACAAAGTTTCAAGTCTCTAGTACAAAAAATAATGTTTCACCCATACAAACTTTGCACCCCTATTTAACACCCTTAGGGATAGAATTTCCAAAAATCCCATCTTATCTCTTGCCTACGTCATAAAAGGAAGGTCTGGTGTAAATTTCAAGTTTGTAGTCCCAGTAGTTTTGAATACAAACTTTGCACCCCTATTTAACCCCCTTAGGGGTGGAATTTTGTAAAACGCTGAAAGTGCTTTTTTTGTATTCTAATAAGTAATCTTCCTGCAAAGTTTCAAGTCTCTAGTTCAATAAATAATGTATCCTCTATACAAACTTTGGACCCCCATTTCACCCCTTTAGAGGGTGAATTTTGAAAAATCCTTTCTTAGTGCTCCCCTACACCTTATAAGGAACCTACGTGCCAAATTTGGAATCTCTAGACGCAGCGGTTTGGGCTGTGCGTTGATATGTCAGTCGGTCAGTCAGTCAGTCTGTCAGTCAGTCAGTCAGTCAGTCAGTCAGTCAGTCAGTCAGTCAGTCAGTCAGTCAGTCAGTCAGTTTCTTCTTTTATATATTTATAGATAGATGTAACTCCAACTCGGCTACCACGGGACGGTCCGCAAGCTTTGTCGCGGTGTAGTACTGCCGTCTCTTTCGAAGTGGTCTAATTAGAAGGATACGGATAGCCTATCTCGCCGCGACACAACTAGCGGTCCCCCACAGACCCTGTGATAGTCTTTGACGACATCCTTTACCGCCTACTTTATTTCTATTAATCCCTCACTCTAGGTATAAGGATGGTGCGGAGTAGCAGCAACGTCGTCGTCCTGTGGTATAAGGACGGTGCGGAGTAACAGCAACGTCGTCGTCCTGTGGTATAAGGACGGTGCGGAGTAGCAGCAACGTCGTCGTCCTGTGGTATAAGGACGGTGCGGAGTAGCAGCAACGTCGTCGTCCTGTGGGAGTTGGAAGAGCGGATGCAGGGGGTACAGCAAAATAATACTTAGTTTTAAGATAAATCTTCAGTTTTTTTTTAATAAAAATGAAAAGTATTTAATGGTTAACTAACCTACTTTAGGTCGATAAGATTTTCGCTTTTAATTTTTTTATAATATTTTCTAACCATTCCTCTGTCCAGTATGCGAAAGAGCCCATGAGGCCAACCATCTTGCAGTTTTTTTGGAACAAAGTGCCAATGATACCTACCATAATAACTCTATTGACCCACTAATTCCTTTAAAAACATGTTCCGTAAACCTATACTTTGCAAGCATGGAAACATACCCTAGACCACAATGCGGTGTCGAGTGACGGTTCCTCCATAATGAAAGTAACCGATACACGCGTTTACGGTAGAGATACGCTTAATATAATTACACTAGTAAAAGTTACCGAAGCATTTTTCACGAAGCATTGGCTCCATGCAAAAAAGAACAAGGGAATTAGCAAATGAGCCGTGAAATTAGGGTCTGATACGAGAGGAGCCGGGGCCAGCGCTAGTATCGCGTTACCGGCGCGAGGCGCGAGCGGCGAGCGGTCAGAGGGGATAGTCCCGTAACATAACATTTTGAACGCGCTTTAGGAAGGGTAGATCCAACTGTCATTACTTATTCCATAGTCCATATATAAATTGTCGCTTAGATCTACCTAACGTAGCTTTAGCTTAGCTGTCGGTTCTCCTTAAAAAAACCGATCGATCATTGGTACTTCGTAGTAAAAATATAATGCTAATTTAAGGTTCTAATTAAAACTTAATCTTCGCTCTAAAAGACGTCCAGCGTACATGCAAATATAAATCGATTAAGTAGTGTAGGACTAGTAGGAGATTTTCCTTATTTAAGTGATAATTCAGTTGCTTGAAGAAGGCTTTGATAGGCTTCAATTAGATTAAAAAGCAATTGTACTTTGGTATGACTCGAAAAGGTTGAACAAATGGAGTGTTGACGAAATTGGAGACAGTCCCCACGCGACACCATTATTAAATAGTTTAATATAGTGTGAAATAATTTTTTGACGAGACATTTAAAGGATTTAGTAATCCTTAAAGAATCAGTCGATCAGTACCTACCCATATTTTAACTGTCACAAGGATGTATTGAAAATTATCTTGTACGTATTCAGCAAAAAAACATTTGAAAATTATATTATATTCCACTAGAACTAAATACAGGTACTTAAGGGTTTTTTCCACCTAGATTGGCTGACTTTTGATTTACCTACCTATAATATATTATCATATATTATTTGTGGTACAGTCATGAACGCTTTGCCCACTACATTTGTTTCTTGGCCCGCTGCAAGCTCGTGGCTCGCGGCACGCCGCATCCGCAATCGCGTTATTAACGCGTTTTACCGCGAATCGGTGCGATTTTTTTACCGCCCTCGGGCGTAACCCGACACCGCCGGTGTGGCCGGCGACCAGCTGAAGCGCGGGGAGCGATGAGCCAGCAGTAGTGCGCAAGAGCAAGACCATCATCAACATTATATGAAATCATCTTGGAAAAAGTCCTGTCGCTTTTTCGAGTAGGTATATCACACTCAGTCGGTATTGTCGGTCAAATAAACAGTTTTTTTTAATGTATCGTCGTAGCAAATTATCCCATGAAACGTCATTTTATACTGGGGGTATTAATTATTCGGAAACAACTTTGTCATATAACTACGACATAATTTAGGTACCATTTTAGATTCAACAATGAAACCACACCCCACTAAAAGAACCCTAGTTCATCGTCGTCTCTGATCCTCCTCGGACCGTCTTGATGTCCATGTGCTAGTTCAAGCCTTTCCCTTTTGCTTTATATTGGTATACCTATTTCAGCACCTATACGATTTAGGCTGCCTTTCCGATTTAGTAACAATCAAGAACAAGCTGCTATATTATAGTCAGCGGGAGCCAGTGAAGCGTGTTCCGTGACTCCCTGTGCGGCAGTGTGTCAGTGTGACGGCGATCCCGGGTGCAACCCGACCCGCGCGGCCCACCTGGTGACGCCGCTCGCGAATACTGCTGTTGCTTACCGACCTTACAGTGCGGTGCTCGTCTCAATTTCGCGAGCCTTCGAACCAAGCGGAATAATTAAATCCTTGCGACATCCTTTATAGGAGCTTTATAACGGTGAAAGTTTTTATCGACAAGCAGGGCCATTAAACTGGATACCTATGCCATGTTTTCACTCTTAAATACGTTAGGCTACCATAAAGTCGCTAACGGGAGTAGCGGGCCTTCGTCTTCGTCTATATGGTAAATGCAATGTTACTTTAGAGGAGAGAGTGTACCCTCACTTTAACATCAAAACAGACAAAACGACAAATCAAACTACTAAAAGGACCATCCAATCTTTATTGATCTCAATTCATCGTAACACGAACACGACAGTTAAACTCTCAAAGCTATTACCGAATGTCAATACAAATAACTCCAATCCTATTCAAAGAATTATCACTACCGTCTCGCACAATTAGGCCTAAATTGAACTCCACAAACTAATTAAAGCAACGTAAACACGAGTGTTTACTTGGCGGGGGAACGCCCAACAAATCGTGTTTTAATTTTTTAAACTGGCAACTCGGTGAGAAAGGGTCGCCGTGATTGGTCGGGAGATGCGCTCGTCATTTATTTTAATCGTAAGGCACGACTGACAGTCTGTCCCCTCGGAGATTACGGATGTGTTGTTTGGCTTGTGACACGCTCTTGCGACACAATAAAGCTTGACTAGTAAAGTTGACGGCGCGGGAGTCGATAATGAGCATGCGTGGTTACTATTTGAAACGTCACGTTTCGTGATTAAATGTTTGTTCATATCAAAATTATTTCGATGGACAATTATACCAAGTATCTGTATTTGACCGAAGAGCTGGCTGCTTTCTCGCGCAACGCATCAGCATTGCAATTCAGCGAGGTAATGCCGCCAGCATCCTCGGTACAATGCCTCGAGGGCCTTTTTTTTAGATTTAACTTAGCTTTAATTTAATTTAGTCAATGTTATCATCTTGTATATACTTTAGAAAATAAATGATTTAAAAGTATCTGTATATGTTTAAATCACCTCTAGATTGCCAAGCAAAGGAAAGGGATGGATAGATGTCGATTTCCTCTAGGCACATAAAAATACAATTGCATACACATAATCGTAAACAAGTGTTCAGGTTATTGCATTCCGGTCTAATCAAACATCGAATTGAATTACGTTGAAAATTCATCAACACGTCTCAAAAACTTGAGAGGCGGTTGCAACAAACAGTTAAACAAATAAAAGCCCCTTTATATAAAATGGCAATGTATTGTGCAATAAAGAAATAAAACCATAAACCCGAAACCCGATAGCGAAGTCAAAATCGCGTGAGCTCAGCTTGTCTATTACTTTCTATGGTGCGACAAACTTGAAACCAACTGTTGTCGAAATCGAACATTAAGTTTATCGTGTAGAAACCGTCTAACTGTTAGCTGCAAACTTAAGTTGGTAGTTGTAGAATGGTAGTATTTGCTCTTTAGGATGGGTGCGTCATATTAATCATTCATGCACTGTTGATCGGGGGGTAAACTGCTTAAAATGGTATGAAGAACGTTTCTAATATTTAAAAGTTGTAATGTTTGTTTAACTACATGTATAAATGCGAATAAAGAACTGTTCGTTAGTTATTTAAGTACTTCACGTTACGCGACAGATGTTTTCAAAGTTTATTGGTAGAAAAAATACTGGAATCTTTGTGTCAATAAGAATATTCATTCTTATAAGTTATAGTTCTTTGGCTGTGTATTGTGTAAGTTAAAGAGCTGATTGACTATCCAATTAAATATTGATATAAAAAAATTGTGCTTATGTTCATTCCTGGACCCTAGAACATAAATGTATACTTAGACATCGCGAACTTGACATAAGGCAGACTTAGTACCTACTCCTTTATTGATAACAAAACAAGGTTATAAAAAGTTTTTTTTTACATGAGATCAGTAAACCCAGCAGACATCAAAATCAACCGACGCCTCACCAGCGAGCAAAAAACCAAAACAAACGGAAACCTCCAGAAGTACCTCCGTGACAGTGTTCAGACAGACAGACATACAAAAACCTTTGTTTGTTGAGTGCCCTCGGAAAGGGTTGAGTGGTTAATGAGGGCACACAAAACCTTTTCAATCGTGTAAAACATCTTTCACGTATTTTGATACAACGAGAAACTTTATGAGTATTCCTTTGGCTTTTTATCATTTTTTGCGTGCGGCTTTATTGAACTCTGCATTATTAATACCTACTCATCATTAGCAACAGGAGTCTTTTGAAATGTAGCTCTTTGTGGCGAAAATAAAAAGATAATATTCTACCTTTTATGTCGATGTCCTTACTCAAGCGGTAAATAATGAGCGAAGTGTCGATGTGCGGCTATTTCTGTTAATATAGTTTGTTAGTCTTGTATTGTGATAATTTTTCACACAAATGACATAAAAGTCAGCAATAAAATAATTCTTACGTTGATATGGTTGTCTGAATAAGGGATAATGCGTTACAAAAAATGTCGTGTCGGTTCACTTGTTACTAGATAGCATGCTGCTAATGTTATGAAACATGATTGATCGATCACTTATTAAGTAACTTTTTTTTACTATTTTAATAGCATTTTTGACAAATATCACTATTTAAACTTATTTAAAAAACTTGACTACTATTTAAAAAATATATAAACAGAGGGCATTGTCTGTGGCATCGTCAAGATGTTTAAATTCCTAAAATGTGATACACAAGTGTGTATTAGTTGAAGGCGCACGCATTGCTCTAACTTGCACCTTTTTTGAGCATTGAACACGAAGCGGATTTGTTTAAAGAATTGCACTAAAATATTATGCCATAACGTAAGGTCGACGCTACAATACCATGGTCATGCAGGTAATACAGCATTAGGACTTGCTTGCTTCGGTTGTGTTTTGTTTTTGGTTCAGTTTTAGGCACACTTGCTCAGTATGTGAGTTCCATGAGAGATACTTTATTGAGCCATATCTCATTTAAAGCACAAAGCAGAACGAACCGTAGGCAGCATTTATTCAGTGTAACTGTAGCTACAAATAATCACACCATAGTCGAATACCGCGAATGCCCAATGTGCTCCCTGTACAATGATATTAACAAAGATCTGGACATTTTCCAACACAGTTTTATTACATTTAAGCATAAAGTTGCATCCCGACTTAAACAGACTTGAAAAAACCCAGTAAATATTCGATGAGTGTATTTAGATGTTGTGCACGGATATTATCGATGTACAAATTTACCAAGATATTTATATGTAACTTTTTTACAAACTACCTTATGATTTGTATGTTGTTACTGTGCCTAATAATAAATAAATAAATAAATATGGCTGTTGTCTACATGTACTCCTAAAAATTTGAGCTATTCAATCAGTGTCCCTTCATTATTACAAAAGATCCGAACAGGCAATTTTTATTATTATCGTCCCGACATTGAACATATATGTTATCTTAATTTTGCGTCAAATATTTATTTATAATTAGGTAGATTAAGTGTTTGTGTAATAAGTATGATCAACAAGGCTGCTTAAAACAATTTTACTAGTTTAGGTGTGGATGTATTTTCAAGAACTCAATATTTGTATTGTGCTGCACGCGTGCGAAGTTGGATTAAAGGTTCGAATAATCAACATATCTACAAAATGTCAGCAACAGCGAGTGCAAGATCGATTGCGGTGCACAATTAAACCGCGAGCGCCAGTCGCAGCATACTCGATTTTAATTGCGATAAGATAATCTACGACCAGCTACATCATATATCTACAAGCCTTTATTATGTTTATGTAGAATTAGTGTGTTCATGATGATAACCCTACCCTGGTTTATTGACTACTATTTTCAGTATTATCGGAAATTACATTTATATCCATTTATCTGTTTCTCCGCAAATTGGCCCATAACTCAGTCCGGACAAATGCGCCAAGTGTGTAAAAAGGTCGCGTCGCCGCCATTATTCCATAGAGCAGGTTGTTTGTCTCTTGTCTCTGGTCGGTGTGACTTGTGCGAGTCATCGCAGGAGACAGTTGTCGATGCCGGCGCAGCACTTAGCCCCGTCCATCGATGAAAAAACATCTCAGAAAAAATATATTTACAGGAAATGTTGAGTCTACAAATTGACTTTTTATTTGAGAATTTATGTGTATGGGAAGGTAGATGTGTTTTGCAGTAGTAGGTACCTATGCCGTCATAATATGTATACGTGTTACATTATTTATTGTTGAATTATGATTCACTCTTAATTCCGCATAAAAACCACGTATGGTGGACCCCCGTGTATTTCTGGAAAGCATTACGATTAATATTTAATTTAAAACAGTAATGGGTATTTAATTACGATCGTAACACAATATTTTTGATAAGGGTGCAAAATAAAGCCCGCGAAGTGAACGGAGGCGTTTTTAATCCTCCGAGCGGGGCTAATTTACCAAAACATTCCGTCGAGTGGCCGCAGGGCCGCACCGCACCGTAGATTGCAAGTCATGCTCGACATGTGGCGACGTCAAAATTGGAACTCTCGTATTTACTTTTTAATTTCTTTTTTACGAATCGAAGTCATTAGATTGTAACTCATAACGGTCAACCTTTTTTGCCCGCCCGTCAGGTGCGTTCGGTATTTATTTTCGTTACAATTCGCTCGAAGAGCGCGAATTATTCAAATGAAACGTCCCCTCTGTTTAATTTAAAAATAAAAACTATGAGTTTCTTCGATTATTTTAAGGTGACCGAGCCAGTTGTTGGTTTATGTTAATTTCTTTTTAAGTGCCGCCTGCAGTTTTTCTTGGACGTGATATACGACGTGTTTAGACCGGCTATAGAATAATCTAATGAGTTTATGCACTATTGCAAATCCTAGGAAGACTTTGGCGAGCTGGTATTACGCGTTTTCTTGTGTTTAACATGCAACTCTACACACAAAGTATAGAGTTGAGTACTAAGTCGCAAAGTATCGCGAGATACGCGGTTTATGTAAGTAACTTTATGTAAGTAACTCCTTTTAGTTGTAGTACGTAAGTAAGAGTTAAAATGCATGCGAGTGTCGCTGCCCTAGTCGGCACGTCCTCGATACTATCGGAACATTATTTACACGGCTAATCAGCCCGGCAGAGGTGGTAAAGTTCATCGATTATAAAATCGCGTAATTAATAAAGGTAAGTAGTACCTAAGTTTGAAGCTCACGGCTGTTTCCTAATTGGATTCCATGTCCTTATGATAAGTAGGTACCGTAGTCAGTTGAAAACAGCTGTTAAATAGGTTGCAGGCAGTGTATTCTTCAACAGCGATGTAAGAATTGTCAATATGAATTAATTACCTAATTTGAACGGTTATGAAACGGTATTTTAACAAGCCTTATTTAACTGGCACTGTTCGTATACACATTGTAATCATGTAGGTCATTTTTTTTTTTTTCGTTGATTTTTGACGGGAGCCCCTTAATAAGGTATATACAAGATGATAACTATAACATTAACTAAATTAAATTAAAGCTAAGTTAAATCTAAAAACGGCCCTCGAGGCATTGTACCGAGGATGCTGGCGGCATTTCCTCGCTGAATTGCAATGCTGATGCGTTGCGCGAGAAAACCGCCAGCTCTTCGGTCACCAGTTACGTCAACCAGACGTTTCGCGATTTCCGCAAATAACTGTAGGTCATTAGTTGTATAAATTCGAGCTGATTCGATGACATGATGGAGACAGAAGCTGGCCATAAAGGCACCTAATAATTGTCACCGAAATTACTCAACTTGGGTAGGTGTGCCATACTGCAGCACGCGGCTCGTGGCTGCGAATAGTCTGCCGATTTTGAAGAACAACTTAGGCCCTCCACAATCATCGCGCGTTCGGTGTGTGGAGGTCTTTACATACCAGCACGTATGGGGTATCAAATGAAAACTGAATAACCTAAGTATGGTTTATTTTATTCGTGTTAAGATTATATTATTTAAGTATTTTAAAAACTAAGAGAAAACAATATAAATATAAAAAATGCCGTAAAATCGAAATTTAGCTTTTTGTCCCGTCTGTTTTTTTATTCTTCTGTAAATAGCTCTTACGTTTTAAAATATTTGATATAATTGAAATGTTGTATTGAGATTGAATTATCTTTAGCATATGATCATTTCATAATCAAATAATGAAGCAAGTATTGTTCGAAGGAAAGATTGTAAGGAAGTGGACAGAAGAGGAGGGCGCGAGAAGCACAGGAGTTACCACATCGAGGACAGTGCCGCGCCTGCGCCGGCCACTGCTGAGAGGTAATAAAGGATCGACTAGACTTTAGAGCGCTTGTCACTGTCACGAGAGTCACTATCCCA
Source organism: Epinotia demarniana (assembly GCA_945867215.1). Taxonomy (NCBI): domain Eukaryota; kingdom Metazoa; phylum Arthropoda; class Insecta; order Lepidoptera; family Tortricidae; genus Epinotia; species Epinotia demarniana. The sequence goes on along the minus strand of OX244272.1, from coordinate 25,029,578 downwards.
AGATTATTATGTGTCACGTGCAACGGGGAGAAATATAACATTATTCTATGCCACACAATTGAAATGTATTACTATTACTTATGTACTCTAAAGTTTTATTAGTTACAAAGTATGATCAAAGTAAGTACGTGTTTCAAAATGTATCGTTCTTCGAGCAATGCCTTCACGAAGGGCCTTAACATAATGAAATGCAAGTAAGACATCAAAAATCGTAGCAGCTGTCAGCTTGGGCAACTCCTACACGCCATTACGATCGAGCCTACACAATGGCCTAAAACAAAAGACCCACAAAAAACGAGTATATCGATAACACGATCTATACATTTAGACAACAATACAAACAATGCGATGCTGATTGAAACGTCACCGTCGGCGCGGGCGCCGCCGAGCGAGCGCATTGTAACTATTAACTACGTAATTATGCCACGCTGCGATCCAACTATTTATTTTGTATCCGAATTTATTATTGAGACGTCAAAAAAACCGATCGAATGATGATTCGTGCATTTTCGGTTTTTTCCCGAGTATTGCTTCGAGGTTTGTTTGTTTTTTGATACAAACAATTGGATCGGAGTACGATCGCATTTTTTGTCGATTATTTGAGATGATACGATTTGGTTGTTGGTTTTTGTAAGTAGCGAGTGTAACGACGTGGCTTTTAGTCATGCTCTGTTGTTGTGAATGGAGTCTTACGTCGTTGTCGCGGGTGGCAGCCACTAGGCAACCTAGCTAATAGGACGGCTCGTCGTTGGACGTCTACTCAGAAAACTGCCACAATGGTCCCGCCGGTTTCTGTCACCGATGTCACCAAAGACGACGGCATGGTTTGGCTTCGATTTTTCCTAATCATCAAACTGTCAATGCCTTCCTGTATAATAAAGGGTTCCAAACACATATCTGTATCTGTATCTGTGCCAGCGCAGCGGGCGGCGCGCGATTCAATTACTCCAGCGGTGATGCATCACAATCTGCGCGAGCGCTTAATTATGATGTATATTTTACTTAATTTTGACAGCAGGACTGCAGCCTTTACAATAACCCGCGAGTGACTTAGCGGCCAGCGTCTGGGTTTAGAGATTTAGGTATTCTTATGTTTATTCCTTGTGCAACACGTAGCCAGTCGTATGGATTCCCGTATCCTGCAAGCTGAGCCAACACAAGTAGTGGATCTGGGTTGTTACTACGCGCTAAAGCGGCTCACCCCGCCGATCACCCGTCACGAAACTAGACCTCAACCTACGCTTAGATAGTGCGCATCGATGTGTCAATATATTTTTATGAGTGAGCGTTGAGGTGAGCTTAAAACAAGTTACAGAATAGGGGGGCTGTGAACAGATTTAAGAGTCCGCAGCAAGCTCGGCCGAATTTCACCTTCCCATACAAACGTAGTTACGCTCTCATTTTAAAACTAAGTGTTGGATTGTGACGAAACATTGCATATACAATGACATGAGGTATATCTATGTCTGTAATTAGTTTATATGGTTCCAGTTTATAAAACAAACGAAATACAGCCAAAACCAGTATGAAAAACTTAAATTCGCTGTATTTTTTTACTATGGTATCTGAAGCTACATAAACTAATTACAGATATAGATGTACCTCATGTGCATGCAAAATTTCGTTACAATCCAACACGTAGTTTTAAAATGAGAGCGTAACTACGTTTGTATGGAGAATCAGCGAGCTTACTGCGGACCCTTAAGTTCAGATTTGTTGTTCTGTTTCTTACCGGTACGGGCGAGCCTGAAATAACCGCAATGTTTAATATAATGCCAAACATTTGGCACGTCGTTTGGCTTTGAATGGAATTTCAAGTACCGACCCAATTTTCGGAATAGAGAAAGTTTAAATATATGTATCTCTCAGCAACTTAGCTTAAATAAGCCAAGTACCCAATAAATAAAAGCAAATGGAGTGTAGCGTCCACGTATCTAATTGTGCCTTTTATTTCTTCTGAACTACCCATCAGCGTGAAGTCTATCTAGGCTATCTATTACGGCGGACTTAAAAATATCCTACGGGCTAAACATTAGTCAGAAAACATAAATTCCCAGTAATTATATGGTTCACAAAATTAATTGCACACATCAAACTTCGCTGACATGTTGCTCTAGCTAATAGATTATAAAATGGCGGGCTGTCTCGTCAGTATGCTATTATACAACAACTCTTTAATAACGCATAATAGAAGTTTCATGTCATCTCTGGATTTATAATATTAGCTACCTACTTACTCTGGTGTGAGGTTAAGATGTTGGTTCGCAAAGCTGACAACAAATGAGTGAGTCCAATCTCAAACGAGATGATCGTTTACAAAAAACTTACAGTCAGCTGGAAAAATATTTTGACTTAATCAAGATTTTTTTTTGGCGATTCCGACACGTTCAATGGTTCCACATTAGACAGCTATGTTGAATGTGAATGGAACTATCTGTCGCTGGTACCCTGTGTCAGCTAATAGATTACAAAATGGCGTTGTGTCTAGTCCGCGTGACGTGTAGGTACACGACAGGTACAAGTTTCAATTAATCGCGGCGCAGGCGCACGCGGGATCGCGATGGCTACGATATGGCCGTTGCGTGTCCGAGCTGTTACGAGGTTGATATTGATTGGGTTTTGTTTCTGAGAAGGTAGAATTAAGGTTGTTTTGGACGTGGGCCGTGCTATACACCGTTATAGACGGTAGGTACGGTATTAACAATATAAATCTTCTAATTCAATATGTAAGTATTAGATAGTTAAACGATGTGCGCCATGTTTTGCAGGAATTGCAGCAATTACACAGTCGTGAAATCCTAAAACCTTCCCGGAAAATATAGCTAATAGAGCTTGTGCAAACTGGATTGGTCTAAGAGTTTACCGGTGCAGTGCGAACAGACAGAAAGGCAGAATGGGATCCACTAGCTACCAGATTTTTATTTAACTGCAGCATATTGATTTTTGTTTTGCCAAGACTAGAAGTCACATGAGGCGACTCTTTTGATAATTTATTTGCTTAAAACCACGCTTTGCTTATACAAAGGTGGTATTGGCAGTTTAAGGTACGAACACTCCCTCCACTGAGGAAAGAAGTTGAGCTCTAGAGCTCAACTTCCTCACTCATCACCAGGAACACAACACTATTGCGGCCATCCCTAAGGTGGCATTGAACTTCATTTTTGGATCACATCAGACGCAACTTACGTTGTCCTATATCGATTCTTTCCTGACTTGTCCACAGCGAAAATGTTCCATATAAAAACACATATATTTCCTAGTTACCTATACTGGATATAACTCATCCTAACACTACACTTCCCTAATTGGAGTACTTAATGGAATACAATGGAATAAGTTGGATTACTTCACCGACAAGAGCCGAGCTCTGTAAACTGGATGATTCACCCATCCTTACACGACGGTGTTACTTGCGCCCGCGAGTAAAGTAAGACAGATCTCACGGGGCGAGCTTGATTCCTAATAACGTATCTTCGATCTGTATTTACACTGGCGTCTCGGTTATCGGTGTCGACGACCACTGACAGCTGACGTCTTCATCCGAGGCTCTCTGGGGGTCTCCAGACCAATGTTCGATTGTCTCAATATGAAATAATGAACATATATTATAGACAGTACGCTCGTCTCTTCGATGGCGTCTTGGAGCATGGTTTGCTGGCGTGCTAAGACAGTTGTGAAATCGGAACATTTTATTTTCAGAATTTATGCAAGAGGCATAAAGGTGGGTAGTGAAATACATTATTTCAGTACTTATTATTCAAATGTATTGCATAAAGTGGTGATCATGATGATGGTAAGGATGTGTCCCACTGCTGGCAAAAGACCTCTTTCGCTTTGTAGGGTTCCGTAGTTAACAAGGAACCCTTATAGTTTCGCCATATCCGTCGTCCGTCCGTCCGTTCCGCCTTCGGCTTAGCTCAGTAACCATTACTAGGTACTAGAAAACTATAATTCGGCATGGATATTTAAATCAATCACGCCGACAAAACAGTGGAATAAAATCTTGCGTTTTTTTTTGGGTACCTCGAAATGGGGGAATGTGGAAAAAATCGCGGCAGTAGTACATATAATGAATTTAAAAGGATAACTATCACGGTTAAGTAGGCATAGGTAACTAGTTACCGAGTAATAGCCGACCAACCCTACACTGCGCACTTGGTCGATTTTTTTTATACATACCTACGGAATGAAATAACTTGCGCTGTAGTTTCTACTAATAGTGAAAGATGGAAAGTTCTTGATTCGTACATACGTAGGTGCCTATACCTACACATTGTGCAAGGAGAGTTAAAGGAATTATTCGATCTGAGATTGCGAAAATTTAGATTGTATGAGTGACATAAGAAATACGTAGGACCTGACCTTACGAGTATGGTGTTCGGATTCCAAATCTGATCTTATGTGAATATATCACGAGTCACTTCCTCAAGTATAATAACTAATTTTATTTTACCTATGTTTAATTCACTGCTGGTAGTTAGTGGAGTATGGTGGATATAGGTTTCTATACAGAAGAAATTTGGATTATCAGGTATTATTAATGTATGAACCAAAAAAATACAAATCCAGAGTCAAGTGTGCTAGCTGACCCTGCGGGAGGACCGCCCGCCTAGGGCTGCCACTTCGCACAAATGTTCCTGATATGTCAAGAATGCTTTAAGAACACAAAGCAGTAAAGGTGTTTTCATATCTCATACCTATTAGAAAATTAATCTTGTATATAAACATATACAAACGTATAAGTCTTGACTGACTGACTTACTTACCTAAATTAACACCCAGCCCAACCCGTTGAACCTAGAAAGCTGTTTTGTTTACAATAAGTAGTTTATACAACGTCAGTATCTACTACGAAGGGATTTTTTTTAATTTTACCCTCGAGGGGAAAAAGGGGGGTTGCAATTTTGTATGGGGATGGAGTAAATTTTAAGTGATAGACTCGAAACTTTGTATATGGACTTTTTATTACAATATAAGAAAAGCAATTTTAGGGTTTTGGAAAAACCCACCTTAAATAAAAGTTATGATGGGTGAAATTTGGTACAGAGATAATTTGAGTGCCGGAGAAGGCCATAGAATAGTTTTAATCCCGTAAATCAGTCCCTAAGGGGGTGAAATGGGGTTGAAAGTTTGTATGGACCTATGATATAAACGAGTCACATGCGAATGGAGTCGCGGGTAGAAGCTAGTAAAAATTAAAAAAAAAAACAATGTCAGAAACCTGTATAGCCAATTTGATAAAATTTTATTTAATATTGAAACTTTTTGATAATCATCATGTGTATTTTTATAAATATTGATAAGTAGTAAGTATATTAATTATTTGATGATTATTATTACTATTTGAAGATTTTTGAATATTTTTAAGCGTTCGTACTTCAACGTAAACGCGTCATAAAGTCATAAAATGGCAGGAATCTATACTGCCACACTTCCATAATAGTACATTTTACAACTAGGTAGTGTGAAAATAATGTCTTTCTACCACTAGTACCGAGGTATCTTGCCACGAGCTGAAAGCGAGTGGCAAGACTCGGTACGAGTGGTAAAAGACATTTCACACGTGTTGTAAATGACGTTTTTTAATACAATTGCAAAAATAATAAATTAATATATCATTGCGATAAAATATGCTTGCTTCGAAGTTATTTTTGAACGAACCCATACTTTACAAATGACACTGACAGTGACAACATACTATTGGAATCAGCGCCATCGGGTAAAAAAACTAATATAAAATTACTGCGTTTCGAAAGTATAGTTTGGAACTAAAAAGTAAAAAGCACTAGTTCGAGAAATTGAGCTTCTCGTACGCTACTCAGCCACAAAAAGTACCACTTTTTGAGCAACTGTATTAAAAAAATAATTTTAATTTTCAATTTTGTTGATGATTAGGATGGGTTTAATTTTTTATTACTATTTGGTATTTATAAATACGTTTAATAATGTTATTTTTCATGCATATACAATAAAATTTACGTCCAGGAAGGTCCACACACAAACATTATTAATGTCAGTCAGCAGTTCCCGCCCAAATGGTCCACACACAAACGCTTTTAAAACGGCTTTTGTAGGATCTGCATGATTTAGACAATTTTTTTTTTGGCTTTCCTTTCATTTCCTTGTGTTCGAAATGAAAAGTAGAGTGTTTACCTAAGGGAAAGTCACCCATTTCAGCCTCGAATTATTGGCGCTCCCACTGATATCGCAAACATCTCGTCGCAAATGGGTGGCTCTCGGTTGACAATCTACTTTTTCAACACGCTTTTATTAGGTCGACCTGTATGTCACTAACTATGCAATGGAATCTAACGTAACTAATTTAACCATCTTCCAAGGATCGTAGCGTCATGAAATTTGGCAGCTGTATGTAGAGACAATACAATAATATGGTACTGTCGAGCTGATCTGATGATGGAGCTGGAAGATATGAACTGGAACTTCATGATGGAACATTGTATCATAGTAGTTTTTGCACTTGTGAGAAAGGTCACGTAATGGACTTTGAACACAGGTCAGGTTTCAAGGTTATAACAACCCTATTAAAGACTAAAAAGTATAAAATACATTAATAGTTTAAAAACACGCTTTTATAAATCCACGTAAAAACTAAAATAAATTATGGATCGTTCAAGATGTCTCTATTTCTGGTCTGAAGTGAGAACTATGTGTTTTTAATTATAATATTTAATTGTAAAAGCGTGGTGCGCTGGAACAGGAAATACTTATTGTATAACTTGCTCAGAAATCAAGTTAAGCGATGTTACGAAAAGTCTTTCCTGTACGCTTACCATGAGTTTGACAATGACGGCTTACGCTAACGAGTATCGAGTTTTCTATCTGTGCATCCCGCTCGTACTGACAAAGTGCAATAGAGATGCACAGATAGAAAACTCGATACTCGTTAGCGTAAGCCGTCATTGTCAATCTCATCGTAAGCGTACTGTTCCTGCGCCTCACGCTTTTACAATCAAATATTATTTATAGTAATTAAGAGTTGTAGGCCTTTTCCTCCTTTTTATTCCAGATTTCTTTTTACAATCTATAAAGCAATTATATCCCATTTAGTAACAATAATGTCTTACCTGGCAATCCTAGGTCCGGCGGGCCGGCGCGGCGGGCCGGCGCGGCGGGCCGGCGCCCGCGCAGACCGCTGCGTCACGCCGCCGTGTGAACCCGCCCTTATCGCTGGGTTGCCACACTTATTGTTTTTCTCTTTCATTGTAATTTTGTTTATCTTTCACTTAAGCAGATTGTTTGAGGAAATGAAGAGAAAATTGGATCGTTCATGTTTCTACAGGAATATTCTACAGAGTTTATAATGATACATACTTAGATATGTAATTGTTTTGACGTGGCGGTTGAAGAGCACCGTGCATGCGTTCATGGCTCCTAAAATTAAGAGGTACACGGTAAGGGTCGGATTTTGTAGCGAAAACCTCAAATCTTACACTAAAGCCCCGGCCATTCATTTCTATATGTGATTTCCTTCCATTAACTCTTTAAAATTATTATGAGTTAAACATATATATATAAATATGTGTATATATATATATATTATATATGTGTATATATATATATATTATATATAAACATGTTTTTGTAGCTGTCGGTACTCCTTAAGTACAAATAACAAAATAAATAAAATGATGTGACGATTGTCAATCATGGCGTGCGAGGCGTTGTTCTGTCGTTCATAAACTTTGGTAGATTCAATTTATTGAAATTCCGCATTATGACGACTCACATGATTCTAGCAGGCGTTAAGTACGTATTATTACATTACGTACCTATAGGACGGTGAATTCGTGAATGTCCCACGTCACAGGTGTTTGTGGCCCGAACCGAAGGTGAGGGCCATAAATATGCGCTCTGGGGCTTCACGAATTACCGCCCGTGGTAAGTACAAAATTTTACGTCTTCACCTGGCCACAATGCGAGTTTTTCGTACGCGCAGCGTGCAGTAAAACTCGCATTACTCCTCTGAGCAGGCTTTACTGGATGAACATTCAGCTGTAAAAGAGCCTTCATTACTGAGGAGCTCAAAGATATCTCCTTTATTTCAATTAAAATAACTGATTAATACTTATTGATAATGCAGTAAAATCAATTTATTGCAAATGTACTCACTGGGGTACCTACTCGTATGAGTTATTTCTAAGGCTGAGTAATAATTTTGGCAACACTGAACATTTATTTCAGTACCTATCTTGATTCATGTTTCAGAAACTTTAATTTACTTGGACTTTATTTATGAGCTTTGTTAATGTTTTAGAAATGAAAGCATCCGTGAAGATACAAGTAGATTATTAAGTCAGTGTCATTATAAATTACTATACCTCGGTTACATTAAGTTGCAAAATGCCCTAATTTAGTTCGACGATAACATCAGTTAACCCTACACCGCCGCCGGCCGCGCGGTTTTACGCAGAAAAAACTGAGGATTTTGGCACCGTTTCGCCACAGTGCTGCCAGCTGGTGGCGTAATAATGGATTCTGAAAAAGTGTAAGCACAATAGTCATTGCAGCCAGCCGGGGCAAAACGAAACGAAATGACACTGCCGCCTTGCCTCTCATTAAGGCAAATGGACTAGAATGAACAATAAAAATCGCATTTATTAGGAAAAAATGACGTGATTAATGACGTGCGGTGCATTAATTAGTTCACGGGCGGCCGCGGACAGGAGGGCCGTCTGTGCTCGTCGCTTCCGATCTCCATCGCATTTCAATGTGTTTTATTAGTGTCATAATTCATTGGCAATACCTGCATAACGCGAGGCGGCACTATGAATATTTTATTACTTTTATTTCATTTCGGATGGCTGCATGGCCTACGAGTGATAATGACTCTAGCAACTGTTTTTGTGTGGCGGAAGAAAACTCTCCGATAGTTCACTACAGATAGTTTCAACAAAACAACCTAGTTACACGACGAGCATAAGAAGACCCACTTAGTCATCAGACAGATAATGACACGCCATCGTCTCGCCAGTAACAAGTGCCCAATAAGAGTGGCATACCTACCCCGCGTTTAAACAGAAGCACTCTCGTCGTTACGGGTAATGGCCGCCGTCGACTATCAGCCCGGAATGTGACGTGACCTGCACTTTTACACCATTATATAATACCACGACGGTGGCTAACAGGCATATGGTCAACTTTTTTGCAGACACCGTATCCTCAGGATGCTTTCTTTTTCAAGGGAGACTGGCTTGAATGATCAGAATGAAGCGTGTTTGCTGCTGGATTAGAGTATTCATTCTGTTGATAACAGCTAGAGAAGCGCCCCACACTTCCGTGCGTTTGTTTTGTTTTTCGGTTCGATGCCGGGAGGACGAAAAGTGGCTGCTTTGCGGCTTCAACGACCTATACTTTGCAACTTGTAGTTTGTATGCAAATTGTACGCAAATAGTAATACTTTTTGGAAACCAAAGGTTTGACATGAAGCAAGGTAAACGTCCTAGTCCCCGACGTTGTACTAGTATGACAAGGGCAGCTGTATGTCAAAGTTCTTTAGTTCGAATATAACTCATGTTGCTTTGACATAAAGTGCTTTTTTATACACTAGTGCAACGCCGAGAACTAGGATGATTAGGTAACCTAACTTAGCTTAACCTAACCTAACTTAGGTACTTTTTCGGAAACTATGTTTTTGCTGTATCCAATTTTAGACGGTTTACTCACAATTTTAGGATTTTCACAGAGCGCAAACTGTAAAAATGTGCAACCTTTCCAACTTTTATCACTACCAGAAAAAATATTCAGAGTAGAAACAAAAACAGTCTTCGTATTAGATTAAATCATAACGCAAATGAAGTGTTCATGAAACTGAAAGCGATAATGCCTATGAAATAGCGACCAAATATATGTACGCATTGCACGCAAATTGGTGCAGTGTTACGTCTAATGATGTGTACAGCATCTGATTTTCGGACGGATTGACGTTCGCGTGGCGTTGTCCGGATGGATGGCGACGGATCACGGTCATCACTTGGTTATTCAAATAAGGCACAATTAGGTAGGTACAGATAAGTCCCAATGCAAGCCAAGCCAAGTAAGACGTTTGTGATTCAAAATGGCCACAACGGAAGACCAGCGCTGGCCCTGCCAGCATTACGCTGAGTTGTGGCCATTTCGTGGCAAATGTGGATGTGCGTTATGTGCTTATGTGTCCATAGTTTGTCTTTTTTTTGCCACGAATAAATGTTTTTTTCTTTCTTACTTACTTTTCTTTCTTTCAAACAGTAAATTCCGATTTAAAAAAAGTGTCAAGTCTCATTATTTTATTCCACTGTATCATGTTTTTCCGAACCTATTTAGTGAAAAACCTAGAAACTGGGAAAGTAGGGTATTTTTTTCTGTGTGTAAGTATCAAAATCAATAGTGGGTACAGTAGAATTATTTGGGGTTAACCACTGACAGATAGTTTTCCTTCATTTAATTTTCAACTTTAACCTCATACAATTAGTTATTTCTAAATCGGTAGACGTGGGTAACAGTATTCTGAAAATTGCTTTTTTTGTATGATATTAAAGTTGAAAAATAAATGAAGGCAAACTATCTGTCAGTGGTTAACTAACAGTAATCGTACTGTACGCGATGTATGATTCTGAACAGTAAAAACAAAACAAATTCTGAGCAAAAAGGAAAAGCCTGCCAGCCTTTTTTCTTCCCGCTAGAAGCAATGCATACAATTTCAATAGGTACGTGATCATAATTGGACTGCGCAGGGTTATAGACCCGCAATATAAGTAGGCCTACTTATATGGAGCCTGTACGTAATAAACAAAACAAAATCACAAACAACTACTTATCTCATCCACTGTTAGAGATCGACAATGCTTTCTTACCATTTGTTTGTTCGTTTATAACCTTCTCACATCGTTAAGAGGTGACATTAATTTAATTTTATTCTCATTGTATGAATCTAATTCAAATTAAACTTACTCGGTTTTCTTCCGTGTAACGAGTTTTCGAACGTTAAAAAAGCTAATGTTGTGTTTAATTAAAAAAACGTGTTAATTAATTGACACCGCGATTATAAATGGAACACTGATAGCGTAATGATTTGAATACAATATTGGAATCGGAATGTAAGGTGGCGTGACATTTGTTTGATTACAGGAAGGTAGGTATTATTACAACGAGTGCAGAATGTGCTATAACAATTATAAAGTTGAAATGAATCCAAGTTGCCCCAACATATATAATTGTAAATGATAATATTTTACTTCCCAAATCCACCTTCAAAAACGTAGATTACATACATGATTATTTCGATAGTTTCTATTCTCCGGCCGTGTAACTTTTCGAATGCGCTTTCAACTGACATTTTTTCAAGGTAAGATGAGAGTTGATATCTTAACGCTCGTTCGAGCTGGAGTTACCATTGTGATGGTGTATCACAATGGTAACTCAATTTCGGTATAACTTCGGTTTCTATGGACTGTTTTGTGTTAGGTACAGTTGCAAATACTTACGTCAGGCTTTTCTGGAAAATACTAGCGAGGCAATTTTCAGTACGATCATATTTCAATGTCTTAAACCTTGACAGTATTTTCTGGTTTTTTACTAGGTATGCATTTTCTTAAGATAGCTGTCATACAGTGCAAACACGTTACGTGAGCGACATTCTCTTTGTCGGTTTATTATGGCGTACCTACCTAGTGACGTTATTGTAGGTATGCTGCGTTTTTTACTAGATACAAGTTTTTGCACATACTCGAACGATTTTGAAAGCCGGCTTGCTTTTTGTACCGTAGCTTACAAAAACCAAATTTAACACGGACGAATTGAAAACTTTAGTTATTGTTTTCCACCTTCTTGTCTATGAAATTCGTGTCTAGGGTAATAATTATCACAATGTAATTTTTCATTGACTGCAATAGCACGTTCGCGCCTGGCCGGAGTGGCCGGCTCCTGGGTCTACTCGCGTGGCGCCGCAGCGAGGTGCGGCAAAACTACAACAAAGCAATATCCAACGTTAATATCATCAATTAACATTCGATAGATTCCAGCGAGTAAACGTTTTACCTTATTTAAATGAGACTCAATCAAAAAACGATTAATTGTCATAAGAACATGGCGCAATATCGTTTACAATAAAAAATTAAAACACAATCAGTCTAGAAAAATATGTCTGATTTGGTACGCAATGCACGATAATGGGCTGCTGAGAACAAGAAATGTCAATGAAAACTACTCGACGCGCATTATGGAACTAGTTTTTTATAGCTTTGTTTTGAAGTAATTCTTAAATTTTATCAGTTTTTAGAAGAGACGAAAATTTTAAGTGTAATGCCATCCGATGGCAGACGAATGAATGCCCTGTCGCCGTGTGGTTTTCAGCGACGTCGGTCTAACTCGATACTTTATCTCGAGATACATCGGGCTTCTCTGTTTCAAGTGCAATTACCGATTTTGCTGGACTACTTTTTTACCTTTGATAATAGTTTAGCTTGGTTTCCTAAATTTATTACAGTAAACATAAATGGAGCTAGCAATGCATTGAAAAATCAGTTTGCAGCGACACAAGCTATGCCAGTTTCATCTGATGATGTACCATGAAAATAATATTATTGATATTAGGAAGAAAATATTATCAAAACACATTTTAAACAAACAAAATTGAAAACCAACAACCAACAACCAAGGGTTGTTCAGCTTGAGGAGCAGAATCGGTGCTTGGATTTAAATCGTCGGATGTACGCTGGACATCTACAATTTTGAAATGGATCGTATATTAAAATATTAGTTATATGACATTACATTGTACCTACTGACTTAATGTAAAAACCGATGGGAAACGAAGTCGCAGCAGGCGCCGTCAATGGCAGTCGACTGCAAATCGAATCATTCGCGAGAAAGGCCCGCCGACAGGACCGCGGCCTGCCGACAGACAACTCCATTATCATTTAACAAGAAACGAATAGACAAGTTATGTACTTCAGCATCACTAATAGATACCTTTCTGTTACATTATACCATAAAAGATGTGAAGAAATGGATAGTTCCTGAGTTGGTTCTAATTGTAGGTATATGCATTATTTATTAATAACTCGGGAATTACTCTGCTATCGTCGTGCGTTGAAATCCGCGCCGGATAAGGTCTACCATAATGACTCAATCGTTTTTGAATACTCGTAATTTAACGGAATCAGGAATGGAAGTGATCGTTTATTACTTATCACACTCTCTCCACACCCACACAAACTATACATGCTTAAACTGCACGCTTTTGTAAAATCCTGTCTAAATTATTTGATGTGAAACTTTCACAAAATCAGTATCCTTAGTTGATCCAGCGCGCGCCCCCACGAGGCGTCGCCCCCGAGCCCCGCTCCCGAGGGAGCGAGTTATTGTTTCAATCTCGCCGCAAACTCCGATCGGGTGGATTGAAAAAGTTGCGTCGCGGGGGCGATCGCCGAGTGCGAATATGGGACTTGATATTGTTTTTAGATATCTATAGATGGTATCGAAGTAGGTTTTGTCGTCATTTGTTTCCGTTCAGCTTTTATCTTCGTCTCGACTCCTTATCATACCCGATCTGGTGTCGGGACCTGTCCTGTTCGGAATAATGATAAATGACATCACAACAGTTATCAAGTCATCCCAATGTCTCCTTTATCATCATCACCATATCAGCCGAAAGACGTCCACTGCTGGACATAGGCCTCCCCCAAAGAGTGCCAAAGTGACCGGTCCTGCGCCACCCGCATCCAGTGGACTCCCGCAACCTTTACCAGGTCATCGGTCCACCTTGTGCGGGGCCTACCTACGCCGCGCCTTCCGGTACAGTTTATGCGACTGATCCATAATGAAGGGCCTTAAAATAAGAGTGTGGTTTTATGAAACGAGCGTCAGCGGGTTTCATAATAGGATCACACGAGTGTTTTAAGGCCTAATTATGTACAGTTGCATACACTACTTTATCTACACACATATCATAAGTAGGTAAGTAACAGCAAAAAACCAACAAAAAAATGACAACTTACAGCAATGGTGGTTTTTTTAATCATAGACAAACGAATGAAGTTCCTATACTCATATCACTCGAGATCAAATATCGTGCGGTTTATATTTAAAAAAAACATACTGAATTGACTTTTCCTATCGATAAATGTTTTAATATCTATGGATACCAGAATAGAGACTCGCTTGAGTTTTGACAGCTGTTCCAAATTTAAACTCATAACGATACAAAAATCTGCGCTGTAATAACATTACAGTACAGATTTTACCTACTACCACAGTCAAGAAAGTTCTCATAGTAAAATCGGTTGTAATAATGCTGGTCACTTTCTACGGTTTCTGAACGCATTTTAGAGCACTAATGATATGTGCGTAGATAAAATTAGTTCACGGTGTAGAGCAATTAACAGATTGTGAGTCATTGCAAAGGGACATCAACTTAGTTTTTCGGTGGAGTATGGATAACAAACTTCTTTTTACACTCTGCCAAGTGTTGTGTCTGCACCTTCTGCCGTGCACATATGCCGATTCATGCTCAATACATGCTCGGAGCAGAGCCTATCAACCGTGTCTCCAGTGTTAAGGACCTCGGTGTGGTCTTCGATATGCGACTTACTTTCCATGAGCACATATGCCTTGCTGAAAGCTGCTATCGAAGATTAGGTTTTGTGATTCGCAACCTGCGTGACTTTCATGATCCCGAGGCCATCAGGCTAGTTTATAATGCACTCGTTAGAAGCAAACTTGAAGATTCGTCAATTATATGGAACCCTCACGAATCAACTTACGCCCTTTCACTGGAGAAACTTCAATTCAGAAATCATTCCTACGGTTTCTATTCTATATAGGAAAGTTTTTGGGTACCTACTATCCATTCCTGTATCATTCGGATATCCCCAGGATAACTCTCAGGGCACGACGACGCGATTTACTGCCGGTGCCGGCAGCTCGCACTGTTTCACGCAGGAACTCGCCGCTGATCCGCGCTCTCTCACAACTCAATGCATTCTTGGCATCAGCACCGGAGTGTGCTTACTTGCGTGGCGATGGATGTATGTGTGCGGTGAATGTCTGAGCTTCTGTGAGGAGATGGGTGACAGGCAATCAACTGTACCAATGTAATTATGTGTTTTATTTTTTTATGTTTTTTTTTATATCTAGTTTCATGACGCATTGGTTGTACTGTAATGTCATGTTTACATGTTTTCAATAAATAAATAAATCTTATGCCAGATTGACGGAAGACCGTTAGGCTGGCTTGTCATGTACTATTAACGATCGTTTTATAAGGGACCAGGGAAGCTTAAATTCGATTTGATGGAAAGTAGAATTCAATATTTTAGTTTCTAAAGCGGCAATTACACTTCGTCATTCGCCGCACGCTGCATGCGGCGACCGCAAAAGTATAAAGAACACGTAAGTCGGCCGCATTCGGCGATCGATAGCTGCCAACGTTTAGTAGTAGGCGGACTAGTGTATAGACGACGTTTATTGGCCTCAGTAGTTTAAAATGAATTCGGCGACCGCATGCGGCGAACGACGAAGTGTAATTGCCGCTTCACTGAATATTATTTTAGGTCTTTTTGCAAAGGTTACTTATTTGCGGAAATCACGAAACGTATGCTTGACGTAATTGGTGACCAAAGAGCTGGCAGGTTCCTCGCGTCAGCAGCATTTCAATTCAGCGAGGAAATGCCACCAGCGTCCTCCTCGGTACAATGCCTCGATGCCCTTCTTTAGATTTAACATCTGAGTTTTAGTTTAATTTAATGTATTTAATGATATTCATTTTCTAAATTATATCCAAGATGATAACTTATGTATGTATGTATGTATGTAAGCACTTTATTGTACACAATAACAGGTCAAGGAATATACATGTCACACAATAGATCAAAGTACAAAGGCGAACTTATCCCTATAAGGGATCTCTTCCAGCTAACCTTTGAGCAATTGAGAGGAAGGTAGGTAGAACGAGATAGGCAAACTTATACCGTGTACAAAAACAGAGAAAATAAAGCAAATCCTAATTAGTATTAATTCTAGACAAATAAAAACATGCCAATACATATATAAATATACAATATAAAATATAATACACACTAACATATGTTACATATATATCGCAAATATACAATAAATAAATAAATACTATATTCAACCAATTCACAAGTCATTGGAAAGCCACAACTTCTTCAAATTCATCTTAAGTGACGCAACAGACTGCGACTGTCTCAGCGACAAAGGCAACTCATTCCACAATTTAACAGCGCGCGCAGTAAAAGATCTGGAGTATGTTCGCGTCTTTCTAGACGGTACAGCAAGAGTAAGGTTAGTACTCGACCGCAAGCGGTGGCCACTGCCGTCTGCCATATAACTAAACCGCTCAGAAAGGTAAGGAGGGGAAGTAGGGCTGAACAGTGTATTGAAAAGTAATGACAGGATATGCACATCCCTGCGCCGGCGAATCGGTAACCATCGAAGCTTAGAGCGGAATTCAGAGATATGATCATACTTGCGTAGACCAAATACATATCTGATACATACATTTTGTAGACGCTCCAGCTTATCAAGTAGCTCCTCGTTGAGGTCCAGAAACGCAATATCGCCATAGTCCAGAAGAGGAAGCAAAAGAGATTGAGTAAGGGTCAACTTGGTACGAAGAGGAAGGAAATTCTGGAGACGCCTTCACTCCCTAGAAGGGATCTAAAGATCCTCTGACTCACCTCAGCTATATGGGGTGACCAAGAAAGCGTCTGGTCCATGGTGATACCCAAATTCCTGACAGTAGAGGAAAGAGGAATAGAAATTCCATCAAAAATAATGTCAGGCACCACCACCTCTGAGAGCTTATCTACATAGTAAGGACTACCAATAACAATCGCTTGCGATTTCTTCGCATTAATTTGTAAACCATACTTACACGCCCAGCAGCGTATAGATTCTAGGTTTCGATTGACTTCCGAAATTAATGCGGAGACATCATCCACAGTAGCCGCTGCATAAATCTGTAGGTCATCTGCGTAAAGGTGATATGATGTAGTTAGGGATTCGGTGATACTATTTATAAAAACAGAGAACAATAATGGAGAAAGCACCCCGCCCTGTGGAACGCCAGCGGAGAGTTCGCACCACTCGGACATCTTGTCATCGAACGTAACGCGCTGGCGCCTGCCAAAGAGGTAGCTGCGAAATCAGGATAAGGGAGTTTCATACATGTTAAGAGAGCGGAGAATACCTAGCAGAATATCAAAATCTACCGTATTAAAAGCACTGCTAAAATCAAGAAGAACAAGGACAGTGAGCTTTTTGGACTCGATATTGAGACGAATGTCATCGGTGACGTTAACTAAAGCGGTGACCGTGCTATGCCCGGGGCGGAATCCGGATTGGAAAGGATTAAACAAAGAATTTCTGTTAAGATGAGAAAGGAGACGACGATTAACATAATGTTCAATGATCTTTGACAAAACTGGGAGAATAGAAATAGGGCGGTATTGAGTGAAAGATACAGCATTAGGGATTTTGGGGAGAGGAATTACGTGAGCATAGTTCCACGATGCCGGAAAGGTTCCAGTGGACAAGGAGAAATTTATAATATCCGAAAGGGTAGGAACAATAAAATCCGCCACGAGCATAAGCATATCCACACTGAGGCCATCGTCACCGATTGCCTTCGTCTTAATAGATTTGAGAAGGGCAAGCGTCTCCTGCGGTGAAATCAAACCAAATTCAAAGGGAGATAGGTCGGGGTGTGTAATATTGGCAAGAAGTGAAAGAGTGGATTGCTTAATGGATGGGTCAAGAGTAACCGGCGACGTGCTGAAATGTTTGTTAATAGCGTCAATGTCAAGAGTATTGGAAGAACATTGCTGAGTTTTGCCGACCCCAAGAGACTTTAAAAATTTCCACAACTTAGAAGGGGGACACTCCTCTATTGATTTGTGGATATGGAGGCGTTTTGCTTCCCTACAGACTTTGTTGCAGCAGTTACGTATGGAAATATACCTCCGGCGATTTTCTTCCGAAGGAACCAGCCGGAACTTAATACGAGCTCGATCGCGCTTGGCCATGTACTGTTTGATCTCCGGCGTGAGCCACGGTGCAGGAAAGTGTTTAACTCGCGTTGGTTTCAAAGGAGCATGCTTATCAAAAATCGCAAGCAATATGGCATTGAAAGCCCCTACTTTCATGTTAACATCGTCATGACGACCTACACTGCTCCAATCAGCATGTGAAACATCATCCCAGAGCGCTTCCAGATTTACATCGCGGAGATTTCTACGCATGATTATCTTCTGTCTCTTCTTCGGGGGACGAATGTTAAAAGAGGCGTAAATTAAGTCATGATTGGAGAAACCTGCAGCATTGAATTGCCCGTGGAGGGATACCAGATTTGGAGAAGTAGTAAGAATGAGATCTAAAAGAGAAGGAGGGCCGTTATGAGGAAAATGCGTAGCATCAAGTGGCAACACGCTTAGATTTATAGAAGTTGCAAGAGAACGGAGCTTAGCGGAGCGATGGTCATTTTTAAGGAGACAGGTGTTAAAGTCACCCATAATAATGCTGTGATCAAACTGAGGGCTAATATTGACTAAAACATTTTCGAGGGAATCAAAATAATTAATTTGAGATGAAGGGCTATAAAAAACGCCAAGAAGAACTTTGGAGTGATGTAAAGTCACGTCTAAGAAAAGATACTCGGAAGAGTTCGAGTAGACTGATGGCGACTGAGCAACTACTTGATAAGCGAAATTACTTTTTATATATATGGCAACACCGCCGCCCCGCACAGTTCCCGAACCGCCATCGCTAGGGCCAATCCTGTCATTACGAATCAGAATATACCCAGGCAAGGGATATAAAGTTGAAGGAAGAGAGGGCTTTAGCCATGACTCGGAGATAAGAATTGCATGTATATTGTTATTGGAGCTGAACGATGCAAGCAATTCAGTGTAATGAGCCGGCACACTCTGCGCATTTATATGAACGACATTGAAGTTTTTAGTAGAAGTTTTAAAAGTACAGTGCAAGCGTTCACTAAGATCAGGCATATCTGATGCGTCACTCAAGGAATCGTAAAAACTTGAAGAAGAGAGTGAAAAAAACTCGCTGTCCAAACTAGCATTAAACACGTCCGACATTGTAAATACGGTTGAATACAAATATATAGATATATATATATACAGAAATATAAATAATTAATAAAAGAACCTAAGCTACTAGCTAAATCAACAAACTACTAATTACACTAAAGAGCAATCTGCCTCAATCGCTCGCCAGCTAAAATAAGAGTTACATCAACAAATGGCAAAAAAAAACAAAAGTAACGCAAATAAAACTGAAATTACGGACACACCATCAGTATAAACATATGCACCTAGAAAAATACACCAATATAATTTTACTGCGCAATAACGAAACGCACAAAACGTCAAACAAAAATTAACCTACTAGTGACATTGACAAGAATGACAAGTGATGCACGACATTTCGAATAAATATTTTGAGGTGTACCGCGTACAAAAAAATAAAATAAAAATGATCTAGATTGGAATTTGGAATAAGAACAGCACATAAGAGGATACTAAGTATGGGCACCACGCCGTGCCGCTACGCTAGCGCCAACTCGGGAAGGGTTTTTGGGTCGACGCGGCTGCGTAGGAGGCACTCCAGCACCTGGCACCCTCGGAGCACCCGCTGACCCCGCACTTGCCCCCGCCGCAGGACCGTCCTCTTCCGTAGCCGCAGGCGCAGGCAACGACCGCAGTTCTTCCATCGACGTTATTTTCCGCCGCACTCCATCGCTGCACTGTACCACAATACGCCCGTCGCTTGTCCAGCTGTCTCTGACGCCATACAGCCTGCGAGCCTCCACGAACACAGCATGCCGGGTAGAAGTGAGGAACTCAGAGAGAGTTCTACCAGAGCCCTTGAGCAGTTTCTTCGAGGTCCAAACTGCGTTCCGAGCCCTGTGACAGCTGAACTTAAGTAGCACAGCCCGTGGTTTTGAAGGCATAGGGGTCTTACCAAGGCGGTAGCAGGCCATCATGGAATGCGCCGAGACCCCATCCACTTTGAGGTCCTGCTTGATGATGTCCATCGCTGTGTCTGTGATGTCTTCACCTGTAACCTCCGGAACACCATGCAGCAGCAGAATTCCAGCTCGAGAACGGGTTTCCATCTCCTCCAAAGTCTTCAAAACGAAGCCCATTTGTTCCTGGAGTGTCTCGACGGCCTTCCACAGCAGAGTTTTGAAGGTGCCGTAGCCACCCGCCAACAAATCCCCTCCCTGGTTGGCCACGGAACTCTCAAAAGCGGCCATTTGGGAAGTAAACATGGCCTTCATGTCGTCCATGCTCTTTTGCAGCTGTGCTAGGTGGTCCATTGTGTGCAGAAAGGCGTGTCCACTAAAAGTGACCTTTGAGCTTGTGTTGTTATGCCAAAAAAAAGTGATGAAATAGGTGGATATTAGCAGAGGGCAGCAATGAGGCAGTAAGTATCACATGGAAGTGGTTACTACATTCAGAAAATGTAAAATACTATTTTTCCTTTATTTTAAAATACAGCTCTACTATTTTGACTTGTTGTTTGTTTGACTACCCACGGGAAAAAAAAAAACTTATTATTTAACTTAACTTATTAAACTTATTATCTTGGATATAATTTAGATGCTGAATGTTTATTATTTTATGGGTAGGTATTTGCCTCAATATTAGGTACAAGTAATTTCGGCACATATCAAATTCGTGGCGTTCTAAAAACGATTCTGTTATTTGTCAAAACGTGAGAAGGCGGTTTTTCAGCCGGTTGTATATGTTTTAAGACTGATGTCGGTATTTAAACGGCAGGCGAGGTGACCCCCGAATTGCATTTCCACTTCACACGTAATCCCCGGTAATGCGATGTTACAGTAATTGCGCTTTGTGCTCAATGCCGCACTAAGACCGCCATTAGACGCGACCTTGCCGGGTTTCCGAAACCGCCGAATTCTATCTAGCTATTCACAAACATATTATATGTGTCTTACTGTAATATTATTATGTGTGTCCCTTACTGTAATGTCTCGATTAATATTATTTTTTAAAGTCGATGCTTTTTGTAATGCATGCTGTGATCGCCTGTAATTGGTGGCGCAATTAAATGTAAACATATTTTTTTTTGTATTGAGTGCCTGCAATTGTTGTTGCCGCTGTTGGCGATCCTTAATTATATATAAATAAATATATATTACTTGACTGAGCTTTTCTCTAATATACCTAATATTTGGCCCTATATTCATATCGTCGAAGGTATTTTTTCTCCGTATATCAAATTTCTGAAAACCATGTTCTTCAGGATACAATACTCACCTAATTTAAGCTATTTGTATCCCCGTTGTAGTTGGCGCTTTATCGACAGGTAGAGCTCCTAACACAGCGCACCTTGGGAGCTCTACAAAAGGACTCACCATTACTCACCATCATTACACACAACAACTCATGCGGGTGCGGTCCTCTATAAGGTGAAGGTACAGTCACCAGCAATAAGATCTGCCACAACATAGCACGCATAAATATCTGACACACTCTTTGTCTAATGCCATAAGGACATGTCAGATATTTTTGCAGGCTTTGTTTCGGCAGATATTGATGCCGGTGACTGCACATCCCCATTTGGACTGTGTAACAGTAGTCGGAGGTCCAACTTACGCTGGTTGAGCTGTAGCGGGTGACACGTTGTGAATAGGTGTTGTAATGGTCGCGAGCATTATCTCCGTAACCTTGCACAGCTGCAGACAAAGACAAGCTAGCCCACGATTTCCACGCGGAACGGATTTTGAAAATATTTAATCGTATTCCTAACTGACGTCTCTAGCGGCGGTAACTACCTGCCTTACAAAGGCTGCGACATAAAACAACATCCAGCTCCCAGTGAACCGGCTTACTCATTAGTCTTACTTAGGTATGTTTAGTGAAATGTAAAAATTTGAGTGTATATACAACTTAGTTATAAATACCTATTCCCCATCGCTGTTATGTCGGCGGATGAAGGTTTCGGTAAATATTTATGAGACGATTCAGTCGATAGGTACCAACATGTTTTTGCACTCTTGAATGTAGGTTTAGATTCATCATCATCATAAATTTAAGAGCCGGGCTCTTGTCGGTGGAGTAATCGCCACTCTGCTCTTATCTCAGCCACTGTTTTGAGCTCTTGATACGACATTACACTAACTTTCTCTTTAGCTTGGTCCATAAACGCACGTCTTGGTCCTCCCCTGCCTCTCCTTCTTTCTATCTTTCCTTCAATTATAGTTTTTATGTAATTGTCATGTCGTATCAGGTGCCCCAACATATTTCCTCTTCTGTTTGCAATCGTTTTTAGCAGACATCTTCTTTCTCCTATCAAATTAAGAACCTCTTCGTTTGTTCTTCTTTCTGACCAACTAATACCTTCGATCCTTCCCCATGCCCATTAAGTATTTAGATTAAGTATTTATTTTTATATGTTTGATGGTTGTTTCTTCTGTAAAACGGGCGTCGCGATACATTTAGTATGCCCTCTTCTTCTCCTCCGATGAATGCAATTATAGATTTTTTATTCTGCAAGTACCTATAGGCCAGTAATGGCACTTTTACAAGTCAAAATTCTACCAGCGTTTCTAATAAAGAAGACCAATGTTAAGAAGAACCGCCGAAACAAACTCAACAGTCACAATTTTTTTGCCAAATTCTTTTGGCAGAAAAAATCCATAATAATGTGTTGTACCTACTACAAGAAATCATGTCCGAAGGTGTGTTACATAATACAAGGCAAGATAAAAAAAGAATGGAAATGCTACTGTTAACTGTTCTAAATCTTTGGGTATGCTTTCTTCTAGGAACTATGTCACCTAGCTCCCTAGACGTGATACAATGACTAATTATGAATGAATAAGCTATTTTGGGCTCTGGTTTGGGCCATGCATTTCTGTCCGATAGATAGTCCTCAACCCTGTAATAAGCCTTTGACATCCATGTTTTTTTTAAGTAAATTTTAAGAGCTGTGGAAACGAAAGGGTAAAGAGACAAAATTTAATTAAGTTATTTATTATATTAATCTTGTGTACCCAAAAACAATCAAAACATAGGTTACAGTCGCAAACACAAGATTCTCATACTGACGTTAATAAAGGGTTAGGTATTAAAATTCCCAAAATTGCTACGCCACTCCGACGTCTCGCGAAAGGTTTCCGCGATACTTTCGACACGGGCAACGTAATGAGGGCCGCCCGGGTAATGACTCGGCACAGCGCCACATTGTGCCGTAGCTCTCCTCACACTCCTGCATTTGGTCACGGATAACAAGCGAGCTCCACTAAAAACCCGACAAAAACTAAAACAATAGGACCTTCATAATGCCTCAGATACCATCGATGTTTGGATAATTGCCAGCGTTTTTATTAAAAAAATAATGATGTTTTATGTGAAAATTATGCGAATGAGCGCGCAAATGACTTGCCATTGTCGATATCTTACACTCGCTGAATTCTATAAATTGTCTTTTTCCTTGTGCCTATTATGACTTAATTATTGGGACGGTTGCGTGGCCCGTCATTTACCTATTACCGAGAATGTCAGCTCGGTAATACCTGGCTCGAGCCATATTAGCCGGCCTGTTTCGAACACTCTTTAATTACAATCCGATTCCGGAATACAATGTTATTTGGGTAAAAAAGTCGATACTTTGTTACGACACATTCTGAACACTTTGCAGACCTTGAGAGCCCGATGAGACGGGAGTGAGGATTATAGAACGCAAAAGAAATATCGGTACGTCCGCGGTAAAATTTTAAGTGTACAAATTGCCAACATTTCTGGAACGCAGCTCTTATTGTAACTATTTGTAAAGAGAACCAAAAAATAACATATTTAGTGGTAGCATTTCATGTCATTCCTTATTATCAACTGACCAGAATCATAATTGTAAATTTTATAAACAATGTATTGTATCACACTATAAATCGAATAACAACTAGATGATTGTTAATTGTAACCATAGCCTTTCGTGATTATCAAACATAATAGTTAAAGTTAAAGCAGCTGGTGATTAGAGTCGTGTATCGCAAATTGAATAAGTTAAAGTTAATAGGAAAATATGTAGGTAAAGGGTCCCGGCGGCGCGCGGCCGGGGGCAACGCGGGTCACCTGCCGCTTCGCCCGGGGCGCCGCCTGGTGCACTCGCCCGTGCACTTGTGTCTAGTATAAGTAGAACCCGGGATTAATGACGACTGCGCAATCTGAAGTCACACTTATACTTGTCGAGCTGCACAATAAGTCTATAAGTGTTGTGAATACGACATGATGACAGCCCTGTGGGCATGTCCTCGTTGTTGCTTAATGTCAGTTTTTCAGCATCTTTTATAAAAACAAAATTAGCTATAGGTAAACAACTACAACACCGTACAAAAATAGCGCAAACATCCGTTTTACTATTTACATACCTACTTAATCACGTGCCTACCTACATATTCTTGCTACGTCTCGACCCGCACACTAGAAAACTCCATAAATAGAATAACAAACATAAATCTGCAATCAATAATTGTAAATCATACATCATAATCATAAATCTTTACTTGCAATAGATAAGATAAGATAAGATAAAGATTTATTTGCAGAATAAGGGTAAGTTACAGGCCTAGGCCAGGTCAGGCCAGGTTAACAAATTATCCAGCCTTCTTCAGCTATTTCTTAACAGCATGCAAATAGTTATGTTATGTACACAGAGATGAACATTGAATATTACATATATCTACATCTTGGTACATAGAAGAATCGAATGTTTACATTTTACCTTACAATTGTTTCTCTAAGTATCTAAATAATTACTCAAACATATAGGTAGCCGTAGCCATAATAGTATTATCATCAATTTTATATATTTAGTCATACTTTGTAATTAAGGAATTCATTTGTATTATAAAAACAGTGTTCTAGGAGCCATTTTCTTAGGGCTCGGTTGAATTCTCTGCCCTCTAGTGTTCTTATGTGTGCTGGTAATCTATTGTAAATACTGATACACATATTGTAGGCATTTCTTTTGTAGATGTCAGTTTCACAGCGTGGTTTAAACAAGAGATCTCTATATTGCAATCTTGGATTTCCAGAACACATTTCAGATCTTTTGATAAAGTATCTTGGAAATCTTTTGACAAAGCTACAAATCTTAAATATGTACATGCGTGGCAATGGTAGAATGTTGAGTTGTTTAAATTTATATAGGTTTACAGCTACTCCTTATCCAAGCGTTTGCTATTACACGTACACATTTCTTTTGGAGCTTGAATACCCTTTCAACATCAACCGAGTTGCCCCAAATGATAAGACCATAACTAAGTATAGATGACACATGACCATGGTAGGCCGTGAGAGCTGCTTCGTAGGAAGCACACTGCCTAAGTTTCCTTAAAGCGAATATAAAACGGTCCAGCCTTGAACATATCGAGCTAATGTGATCCTTCCAATTTAAAAATGAATCTATATTTATACCCAAGAATTTAGTGTTTTTGGTTTCCTGTAATTCAGTGTTGTTAATATTGATATTTAATTTTGGTCTATTTGTTCTATATGAGTAAAATTGCATGTACTGTGTTTTATTCAGATTTAATAGTAGATTGTTATTGATAATCCAATTATTCATGTCAGCTAAGGCTTCGTTTATGTCAGACTCATATGTACACTGATCTTTCCCCTTAATTATGATAGTTGTGTCATCTGCAAATAGTATGGTTTTAGGCTTCATAGCCTTCGGAAGATTATTAATAAATATAAGGAATAATAATGGGCCTAGATTACTCCCTTGAGGTACTCCTGAAATAATAGCACGAAGTGGCGATCTATATATAATTTTGTGGATTTGGCTTTCAACTTCTATAAATTTTGATATATCTGTGCATTGTTGTCTATTACCTAAATAAGATTTCAACCAATCGTTCGCCTGTCCTCTGATTCCACATGCATCTAACTTTCCGAGAAGCTTCATGTGGTCAACCAGATCAAACGCCTTGGTCATATCAAGGAATACCGACATAACCGGTATTTTTTGTTAATGGATTCAGTCAAATATTTAATTAATTCAAAACAAGCTAGTTCAGTGTTAAGATCTTTTTGAAACCCATATTGGTCCGGATGCAATATATTATGCTTTATTAAGAAGTTATCTAATCTAACACAGAATGCTTTCTCAATTACCTTCGATAGGATTGGGACAATAGTAATTGGTCTGTAGTTACCAGGGTTGTCGCGATCGCCTTTTTTGAATATTGGTTTCACAATAGATACCTTTAGTTGTTGCGGAAAATACCCTTGACTAAATGACAGATTTATTACATGAGCTAGAGGGTTGCTTAAAAACAATGCAGTTACCTTTATTAATTCTGTTGATATATCATCAATGCCAGAAGTTTTACTGTTGCTCAGTGACATAATAAGTTTATACACCTCATTGTTATCTGTTGGCATCAAAAACATTGTGAATGGGCTATTTTTAATATTATGCTTTGGCTTACCGTTACTAGTGTTTCTATTAGTATTATTTAATTCAATAAAATAATTATTTAGCGTAGTACAAATATCATCAGGATCACTGTATATATTGTCATTACTTTTCAAATATTGCATATCAGTTAAGTGTTCGGTATTCCCTGTCAAAGAAGCTATTATATTCCAAGTCGCCTTGCATTTGTTCTTACTCAAGGATATATATTTATTGTTATTAATTTGTTGAGATTTATGTATACACTTTCTAAGTAGCTTAGTGTATCTTTTAAAAGTATTTTTACTAAAGTTCAGGTTATCTTTACAATTTCTACTATCAAAAAGCATAGATATATAGTAATAACAGATCTTAGGCTAATAGGTCCATATATCTAGACTGAAATTGGTCAGGACAACATCATCATCATCATCACTTAGAATTAAATAAGGCATGCAAATTTTTAATTTTGTAGCTTATTACTCCCTAAAATAACCTACGTTAAATACTCACATTAAAATATTCAGTGGTACTAAAAGCATTTTTGTACTAACCAAGTAAATAGTTTGTGCCTTAATTTTTTGAGGGGTAATTAATTAATTATCTTAATTGCTCTGGTAAATTATGGGATATCTTAGTACACATGGCGTAACAATTTCTAACCCTCATTGCAGTGCGCATTTTTGGAAGCACGAGTCTATCCGGATATCGTGTGTTAATATTTGTTACATCTTTTCTTTTTGAACATTTCATTGTGCAGCTTAACAAATATACACACTTCATAAATGTACAGTGAGTGAACTGTTAGTAATTTTAAGCTAACAAAATATTCCTTGCAGGATGTTGGTATGTGAATGTTGGCAATTGCTCTTACACATTGCTTTTGCGCTAGAAAAGTACGATGATGCAGATTATTGTCTTTAAGCCATTGTATTATGACAATAATGGTATTATTCATTAAGTCATTGTAGTTGTGTTATCCGGGATAACTACCGATATATCATCTGCAAAGAGAGTGCAATCGTAGATAGTAATTAATGGAAAATCATTCACATAAAGTAAGAAAAGAAGACGTCCTAAGATAGTCCCTTGAGGTACTCCTACTCTTTTAAATTTCGTTTCTGATTTGTATTGCTCTTCTATGCTGTCGCAATTAACCTTGCAATTTCAACCATTTGACGCCGATTGGTGAGATAGCTTTCAATCCATTTCTGAACTACACCTCTTAAACCATATGCTTCACATTTCTTTAAGAGGAGATGAAAAACATGGTCGAATGCTTTACTCTTGTCGAAAAAGATGGACACTGTATTATTTAATTCATCTACATTAATTATATTAGTTATGACGTTAAAAGCAGCTTGACTTACTTGACTTAATGTCCTGTGTCCCCTAGATGGGGCAGAGGGCTTCCACAGTGCTTCGCCATCGCGTTCTGTCTTAGGCTACGCGCTTCGCCTCGGACCAAGTCAGCCCGATATCCTTCAGTTCCGCTGCCGCTGAACGTCTCCAGGTGTGTTTCGGCCGGCCACGTTTCCTCTTCCCTTGTGGTGTCCATTCCACGGCTTGCGTTGGGATGTGATTGGGAGCTCTTCTTAGGCTGTGACCGACCCAAGTCCACTTGCGGCGTTTAATTTGGTGACCGATTGGCGTTTCGCAACAGATATCCCAGAGTTCTGCGTTGGAGATCTTTTCGGGCCAGTAAATACCGACGATCTGCCTAAGGCATCGGTTGACGAAGACCTGTACGCTTACCATGAGTTTGACAATGACGGCTTACGCTAACGAGTATCGAGTTTTCTATCTGTGCATCCCGCTCGTACTGTCAAAGTGCAATAGAGATGCACAGATAGAAAACTCGATACTCGTTAGCGTAAGCCGTCATTGTCAAACTCATGGTAAGCGTACTAGATACGGCGCGTGATGTCTTTACCTAATGACTCTCCACGTTTCGCACCCGTAGAGCAGGACTGTTTTGACGTTAGAGCGAAGTATTTTTAATTTCACCCTACGTGTCAGCTTCTTAGACTGCTTGCTCATGTCGAAAAAGTTGGACACTGTATTATTTAATTCATCTGCATTAATTATATTAGTTATGACGTTAAAAGCAGCTAAGGTGGTGGATTTTCCTTTTTGAAAGCCATGCTGTTGTACACTCAATACTTGGTATTTATTAATAAAATTAATTAATCTTTTGTGCATAGCTTTTTCCATGAATTTGGCTAAGATTGGAATAAGTGTAATGGGTCTGTAATTATCTACCTTTACTTTGTCCCCTTTCTTGTAGGTAGGCTGGCTAGGCTTTCAATTATTACATTACCTTTTCATTAAGACCATGAAGGTGATGAAGGTCCGTGCCCCGCTTGGCGACAGCTGTTGAACCCCGCCGGGACCGCGACCCGTGGCCGGGGTTACGAGTGTTACGACACTCGCGCAACATGCCCACAAAAACTTGGCCTTACAACGCTTAGGGCAATATTATACTGCTGACCAGCCGCCGGCAATAAGTATGACATGACAAAGAGCTCTGGCACTATCTGAGAAGCTAAGCGGAGCCGCGAGAAAAAATAAATATTCTTCTTGAAACTCTGAGTCTGGTGACAACAAACAAATCGTATGAGTACATACTTAGTTCCAGTTTACAAATAAACTTGCAAATCTACAATCTTCATTCTCACAGACTTTTCCTCCTTATAGGGTAGGCAGAGCACATTTAACTTATGTTCCAGTGCGACTTTTAGCATAAATGTGGGTATAAAAAATTAGCACAATGTAATATCGCAGTGATGCAGATGGGTTGCTAGCCCATCGCCCACAACACACTTCAAATCTGTTCCCTTAATCTACTTTAACGACAGTCACGGGAAGAAAGGAGATGGTGTGATTCTAACCCGACACCACGGGGCCTTTCTCGTTATAATATTAGTAAAGACTATCACTAGTATATAGACTATATAAGTAAGACTAAGTATATAATTATTATAGACTTTTATATCTATATTTGTAGAGCGACCGTTAGAGCGAGTCAGATTTCATATTTCTGAGCAGTTTGCCGCATCAGAAAGTACTGCGGGGTGCATGTACCTAGCAGCAGATAACATTACAAATGTCCCACTTTACTACACCGTACAGTGCCTTCAGACTAGCCGTGTTCCACGTTACTTCCCTTATTGAAGAAAAGCTTTTACTCGCTGGGTTTATGCGAGGTTTTTACTTACCGTAGAGAAGAACTGCAGCGATAACTTTGAAATCAGTAGTTATTGCTTCACTTTGCTTACAACATTGTCTTACTTCAAGTAAAAACAGAACCATCCTTTTTACATGTCGAGTAAAAACCAACAGCTTGCGCTGTCTCGCAATCGAAAAAACATATGAAATACGTCCTTGCTGGGTGCTTTTTGCGCCGCGCAAATATATTAAGACTAACCGTAGTCTTAGTACCAGGGAATAAGGTGTAGTTTCCT
Organism: Epinotia demarniana; assembly: GCA_945867215.1. Lineage (NCBI taxonomy): Eukaryota > Metazoa > Arthropoda > Insecta > Lepidoptera > Tortricidae > Epinotia > Epinotia demarniana. Next base: position 24,999,645 of record OX244272.1, on the reverse strand, counting down.
TCGGCATGCGCGGGAATTACTTTGAAAGCCTCCATTAAAAGTATAAATAGTTCGGAGTGTCTCTGACGCCATTTCGCTGAGTTATGGTGCATCGGAATGGATGGCGATCGGCCGTACGTCAAATTGTGCTTTTTTAATCGACGACTAATGTGATGAATGTCATCAGGTGTGTTTGGTCATTGACAGGGCTAGGAGGAAAATGATGTGTAGACTGTAGAATTGGTCGAACATTCAAAGTGCATAGAAGTAGTTCAGATATATGAAACGAGTCACAGGATTCCGTTCCTATTTTATCTGAGGGCACGGATGTGCCCCCGCCAAGTCGAGCAAAGAGGCCCGGCCGTACCATCCTTGTCTCGAAACTCTTCCACCGTAAAAATTTGTGAGATATTTCGTAGAGCCAAATCAGACGTTGTTATTAACCTCTTTTTGCTCGCTAAATAAAGTTTTGTGACTTATAAATTATAAATCAAAGGAAAAATTGAAAAACTTAATGCTCCGAGCCGGATTCGAACCGGCGACCACAGGCATTCATGGCCCGTCGCTCTAACCAACTGAGCTATCGGAACAATCCGGTTCGGGCACCAAATCCATTAATCAATTCCTTCATACAAGATGCCTTAGGGAGGCGTATGTAGCGACATCTACCAGAAGACTTAGGCTCCTTAACGGCACCAACGTCTCAAATCATAATATTGAGAAATCGTCAGTAACGATGCGCCACCCCATTCTAAATTAATTTTTATTTTTTAAGCAGTAACGCTGCTAACGAAAATTATAAATTTTAAATCAAAGGAAAAATTGAAAAACTTAATGCTCCGACTTGCTAATCACACAATACTACATAGTTTTAGGTAGGCAAAAACTTATAAATGCAGTGAAGTTGTGTGTCCCCAAGTTGCAGAACTTTATGATTAATAACAATGCCTTTGTCTCTACGAAATATCTAACGAATTTTTTACGGTGGAAGAGTTTCGAGACTTGGCATATTTTTTACATGAAATGTTTTTATGGGATCATTTTGACAATCGTCAATTAGCAAAGACCATTAACTGTAGGTACAAGTACTTGTACTTGACATTATTTGAGTTGGCCGGACGGCGTCAACGCAGTTCATTCAAAAAGCAACTCTGTCATCCACGGTAGACGATTCAAATTCTAATGACAGTTTTATAAAAAGTCGAGCATATTAAATAATCTCAAGCATATACATATAACTGGGTCGATTCGATAAGTATACAGTCAGCCAGCACAGTCATAGGTACCTACAGTCGCGGAGTAGGATTGTGGCCACTGGCTCTAAATAACCATTAATGCGAATCATGATTTTACTATACATATAAAGTTTCATTTTATTGTAACTACGTTTGTATGGAGAGTTCACAAGAGTCAACCGTGATGCGGTCTCTTAACGTGATCGCGTCCCACAGGCGTCGGAGTGCTACGGGCGTTTTTCGCTACATATGGGGCTAAAGATACTACGGCCTACGGCGTAGCGCTACGCGCGTAGCGAGGCACTGAATGGGGGAACTGGTTAATTCATTGACCTAGGCACGTAAACAACAGGTGTCTCCAGTGAACTATAGTTAGGTAGTGCAGACAGTGCTTATAGGTGCGCACTTAAAAATAATACATAAACAGAACCACTTTGAAATGTATATAGGTATCTCTTTTTGTTTATTTACATATATGTATGAAACAGTGTTGAGGAAACGGGTTTTATAGTCAAGTTGCATTGCCAGGAATCGATTAGAACTTGTCAATGAAAATAACGAATTCTACCGCAAGTTCCAGTTTTTTTTTATAACGAGCTGAATTAAATGACGTTCGAATTCAAATACCGTTCAATTAGCTACTGTCAAATTAGTGACACAAATACATCAACTAATTATAAAAAAATGCTATCTACTACTTAATTATTGTGGTTGTGGTTATACTTTAATTTAGTTATTTAAACTTTATTGCACAACACACAGAAATACAAATGGCGAGCTTAATGCGAAATTGAATTTTCTACCAGCTAACCATTGGGTACAAACCGAGATTTATAAAAGGCGTAAAGAAGAAAGTACAACAATATCTTATAGACAATATGGAGGAAAAAAACATTTATTTATTTATTTATAAGAACAATACATAATAATTTAGCGCCATGTCTGTTCATAATTCATCATCATCATCGTCATAATATCAGCCGAAAGACGTCCGCTGTCGACATATATCGGATTTTACCGGTGTTCTTAGTTTCCACCTACCTGCAACCTTAATACGAACTTACTTACGGCACTCGCTGGAAAAGAACCCGCATTAAAATCCCCCGCGCATATCCGTCTGAGGAAGTAAAATCAACAACCAATATGACGAGTTTCACGGCGCACGTTGCCACGCGATCATCGCCCCTGTTCCCGCGGCGTAGAGTCCTGCGTGGAGGTGCCTCAGTAAAGTGATTTGGGGGCTGTTGAGAAAACTCAATAATCTCGATTGCGGGCCCCTTGACGGGAGATTGTGTTTTGTTTCGAAATAGGAATACACTCGGTTTACGGGTCTTAGTACTTACACGTACCAAAAGTTATGTTACGCTATGCGGAATTGCAATCTAGTTGAGTATAGTCAGAATATGCGTAGGTACTACAAGGTGTACTTATTAACTATTTATAGTCAAAGGTCAGGATGTTACTTTGTCGAACTTGTTAACGGTATTACCGGGCCTTAGGTACGTACCCATGCTCCGCTGCCTATTCATAAGAAATGGTAATACCCTGTACCCTTTGCGACGGAGATTACCTCTAAGTTTCTACTTACTTCAATTATATAATAACGTCTGGACTCAGCACGGTTAGCACAAACGGCGCGCGAGCTCTCTTGCACTGTCCGTCTCTTTCTAAGTATTCTAATAAGAGAGAGACGGATAGACGGTCAAGGATAGTGCGAGAGACCTCGCGCGCTGACTTGTGCTAACCGTGCTGGTCAAATATATTTTTATTTATATCATTAACTTACCCAATACTTACCCCACTCTTCACCGCTCGGCCATCTTGAATTAGCTATCCAGTTGCTCCCGTCATCACAATACAGTTATTAGTTGCCCTGCAGCCGGACTCTTAAAGCGAATACCATACTGTAACCCTTTGTGACATTGGCCTATAGCCAGGGGCGGCCATGTCGGCTTGTTGGCAGGGAACTCCGTTACAGATTTTAGGGTCCCAGTTTTGTGCGAGACGAAGAGAGATGAAAAACTCAATTAAGAGATGAAATGGATAGAAGGGATATCTAAATTAAATCAAATGCAACTTAGGTAAGTTCAGGTTGCAAAGTCCCATATGAATTTCATTCACCATATTAACTAATTATGCAGCACTCTTAAGACTTTAAAACTTAACCCTTTCGTTCCGGCAAAGTCATACACAAAATCTACCCAGTTTTCCAGATCCAGTGAAATGATACCTGCTCCTCAGTCCTGTAGGCGAGTGTCCAGTTTTGCAAGTGACTGTCGATTGCCCTAATCCACGATGTAAGACAATTTTTTTTAAAGGAGTATGTACTCGTATACCGGATCTGAGAGCACATCGCACAAGACGAGTTAACTCGGCATCCGGAACGAAAGGGTTAATACGATAAAAGTTGTTTCTCGAATTCTTAACAGAGATAAGTAAAGAACTAGTGTATTGGTTACATGTTACATATTTTTCACTTCTCATGCTCAAAAAGTGCATCATATCATATTAGACTTGGCAAGCGGGGCTAAAGTAATACATTTAGCCCCTAGGGAAAATATGTATACATATTTATGATTTATAAAACATTTTAATTTGACCACTCACAACAGTTCAATATTACATCCACCAATCACAACTCTTTAAAAAAACATTAGTATTTGCTATCTACTAACCAGAATACAGCTAGACATTAAAATTGACCAATCAGGAAACAGAATTCAATTCAAACTTTGGGTGTTTTTCAAGCTTGAACGTTTGGATGGAGCTATAGTTGGTCAGAGGCGTTTATTTTTTTAATTATTGTAAATTAGGGAATGAAAAACTCCTAATGTTTGAATTGAATTCCATTTCCTGATTGGTCGATTTAAATGTCTAGCTGTATTCTGGTTAGTAGACAGCAAATACTAATGTTATTTTAAAGAGTTGTGATTGGTGGATGTACAACTTATCCCTAAGTGAGTCTCTATGTTTCAATCTATATATCGCCCGAATAGCCCGTTTCTGCAGAACAAAAATCGAATGAATGTCCGAGGCACTGCCCCACAATAAAATACCATAAGACATAATGCTATGGAAGTAGCTAAAATATACAAATCGAGCTGTTTTCACGTCTGTTAATTGACGCATCTTATTCACTGCAAATGCTGCAGAACTCAGTCTATTCGAGAGATTAGCAATATGGGGACCCCATAGAAGCTTAGAATCTAACGTTAAACCAATAAAAACTGTACTATCAACTAGTTCCAATTCCTCATCGTTCACAAAGACACTCCCTTGCTCGTGTTCAACGTGATTAAATACTCAAACAACCGCGTGCAAAGGTGCCCATCATGCTCGCCGTATTGCCGCGTTAGACGCAAGGGAAATTGGCAGATACCAGCGCCCTCCGGATGATGTCATTCAGGGCTAGGTGGCGAGGGAATCTGCCAGCACACCTGAAGCAGCTGAGAGCTGGTGGCCATTGCTCTCCACTGTGGCACCGCAGACGCACACATGGGGTTCACAGACATCACAGCCAAGGCGGAGAGCAACAGCCACTGCATGGAGTCGTTATCGAGGAGGGTGCTCATATGTGGAGACGGGACGGCGTGAAGCGACGCACCTGATTCGGGCCTCGACACCACCCGCCTTGAGCCTGGCTTTTTCCACACCCAACGCGGTTTCCAAGAGGTTATCAAATATCCGTTTTTTAACTCCTGCGCTGTTCCACATCCGTTGGCTGCTAGGTTTTTCCGGAGCAGATGTACTAGGGTTGAGCAAAGACCAGGCCATCCAGGCACCGGAAGAGAAGGGAATGGTTGCCTTGTCACCATTTAAGGGGAGAATTTGAGTGACAAGGTCCACAACCCCGCTCGCCGATGCCAGGAAAGCCGGTAGGCAAACGTCTCTTGCTCGTCGAATACCCAGCCATGTTTTAATAGGTTAAGGGTCTACTACTGAGGCTCACTAGCTAAGGTAAGCTAACCTTACCTAGGACTAACAGTGGTGTGTCTTAGTGTCGGAGGCCAAGATCAAGTTCAGGTCACTGTGATAACGTAGTAAGAGGCCAGTAGACTGGCGGCAACCATATATTCATAGGCAAGCCGAGGTTGATCTGGTTTTTACTTTAAATAAAATAAATAAGTAAATCAATATTTGGGAACAATCTTAAACGAAGCGACCTAGTCCCAAACTAAGCAAAGCTTGTACAGAAGCCATCAGATTTATTGGAGCGGCCAAAGGGCTAACAAATAATTCTGATGGCGACTGTACTTAGGGTACATACTAGACGAATATATGCATACTTATATAGATAAATAAATACAACGAAAACATCCATGATTCAGGAACAAATATTCGTCCTTATCACACAAATAAATGTCCTTACCTGAGCCGTCTCCTGGAGCTTTAGAATAGAAGTTGTTCAATTTACTTAGCCGGAAATCGCCCTGCCACTACTGGCGTCGCAATTTCGCGATAACAACTACTTAATTGTTACGGGAATGCCATTAAAAGAGGAGTGCCATGTTTTGTGCTTATTTTTCCTATCCTTCGCGTTCTTTTCTGTATCGCTTTCTTCTATTAATGTATTCCTTTAATAATAAGTATCTGTATTGTATTTGTCGCCCCTGTAAGTAGTCCTAGGTACACAACACGAGTTTGTGCCCTAGTAGCCCAATGCCCGGGGCGCAGGGCGCGCTCGGCCGCCGGATATTGCCGCTGCGATATTAACTTTCGTCTGGATTCGCCATTCGCTGATGACGCGCGGATTGCCGTTCAGAGTGGAATATTTGCTGGCTAGTTGGAATTATAATGATTCAGAAACTGTCACGTGAAATACCAGTACTTATTAGATTCTAATTCCGTCTTTCTGATTCAGATTTGTTTGCGTTCATGTTGTAACAAAATGTAAGGCTAGGTGTAGTTTTAATATGAGCTCTGTCGAGCATTGCAATATCTACAATATCTACATATAAACTTAGTAATAAAACTTAGAATTATTACATTAAATATTATTGGTAGGTATAACTGTTAATTTCAACGTGATGTTCTGAGGAAATGGTTTCTAGATTAGTTTGTCAATGTCTTTTACATTAATTAAAAGCCTAAACTTGTTAAACAAACTAACTAATATTAGTTAACTGTTGTGGAGAAAACAAAGAACTTACAGTTTAAAGAAACAACCAAACGTAACATTCGATCAAAAACTTATCAGATTTCGGAATTACCGAGCACACACATTCAATAGTTAGATGGTACCTAACCATAATAGATCCTGGCTAGCGCAAGTTTGACCCACTACATTCAATTACGCGACAACACAAAAGGTTATAAGGTACGCATACATTATAACCAGCAGTGTCGCTGGATGATTAAATCTAGTCGGCTCCACTCGCGCTTACCAGACTCTGTTAAGTTTAAAAAATACTATCACTCCATAAGTTTTGTGACCGCTACCTTTGGGCGGCCTTTTGCCGTCTGGAGGATATCGCTCTTTAGCGATAAAAAAGTATGTTTTTTCACCTCTGTCTTCCTGTATCTCTGTGTATTATTTTATACCTGCTTTATCTGCGTGAGGAGGGCAATAAAAAGTATTCGTATTGTATTGTAGGTATAACAATTGTATTAAAAACGAGTTTTGTTTGAAAGCATATTATCTATATTCTAAAGTATATAATACTCGTATAAGTAGATAATTTATAGGAGAATTAAGTTCTTGATTCCAATTAAAAACATTGCTGGTCAAGTTTGACTTCCGATCCTTTTCTGTCGACATCTTTCCAATCTCTTTTTAACGCTCACCCTCGCCATAATGCCACGTAACAGCGTTAGGGCGGCTAAGTACTAAACGTCGGAGGGTCTTGGGCCGTCAAATAAATAAACACGCGTATTCTTCGGTAAGTGACATCCGAACCTAATAACGTTACTAATCGCTTACTAACTTGTTGATGTAGGTCTGTAGGTATCTATTGAATTGCTATTAAGGTAACACATTCGCTGTAAGTATGTATTTATTTGGATATCAAAATTGACGTATTGTCCAACTACGGCAGAGCTGAACGCGATTATGTACCTACTTATATCATTTTAGCATTGTATGGCTATATTAACGTGTGTTCCGTAGCGTACTGAACAGATTTTGTTGAATGATTCGAAATTATAATATGCTCATGTTGACAATAGGCTACCTTTTGTATGAAAAAAATAACCTTTTTTCAGATTGTTTTCCATTAGTCGTGATACAGTTTTTTGGACTTTAAGTATATGATTGATTTAGTAAAATTATACATGAATAAACAGCACTTGTGTTTCTGTAAGTAGCTGTACCGTAGAACTATTATATAATCTATACCTGATTATATAGACATTCAACATTACATTGTGGACATCGTCAGCATACAGCCTACTGGCTCAGAATCAAACAGTCAAACAGCGTTCGTGGCGGCTAGCGATTATATTAATAATTTGGTTCATGCAGATTGAGTAAATCATAAGTCGTCTTAAATCATATTATTAGAGGAGATTTCATGAAATCAAAACATTTTTTTCGACTATTAAGGAAAGACGACCTTTGATTTATCTACTCAAAAATTAGGCTTCACAGCCCTTAACTTTGGCAATGTGATCAGAAGAGACGTGAACCTAAATCTCTGTAGGTATGACACGTGAAATTTAATGTTAATGAAACACAAACTGTTCATACCAGTTTAAGCTTGGTACTGTATGATGCGACATTGACTATACATATTGTGGCGATTATTTCATACAGCAATTGACGTCAGTATCCTGTGAAGAAGTGAGTCTTGGGTACCGCAGCACCGCTCCTGCCGCTATTACGTCGGCGTCCACAGCGAGAGTCACCCTCGTCCCCAGCTCCCCAGGGCCCGCGCTCTAAACGCCGACTCGACTCCGCAAATAACTGATAATTGAAATCGGGGGCGGCGGCGCAAGACTCGGGATCAAGGCACTGTATAGTCAGATGCAAAAATTTATTCACTTCATCTTTGCAACACGCTAAGGTTATCTTATCTTATGTAAGATAATCGTACGTTAAGTCATACATCTAACTTTTAAGTAATGAAAAGTTAGATGTACGACTTGGAAATTCAAGCTTAGTCCGATACCAAACTGCTTCGTTTCTCATTATATTGGGTCATGAGGTTCGTAGTATTCACGGAGCGTAGCATTCATTTATTTGCTGAAACGTCACGTTGAATTCTGAGCAGATTTTTTTTTCTATTCCTACCTCCGCCTACTCGGCCGCCATGTTTCCCGCTGCCGGGCCTGCCTTGCTCCCCCGACCCACCCCCGCACTTCTTGCACGCACAATGCCCGATCCGAATCGAGTGGTTAATGCCTCTTAACTCACCTAAACATTGTGCTAACGCAGTACTTAATTGCCCTTTTAATTGTGCGGTGACACTATAGGCATGCACTTTAATTTATCACTTGTCATATACGAGATGCGCTTTTTGTTCGGAATCGTGAACACGAAACGAATAAGGAATGTTGAGGACCCGAAACGGCACATTACTGGAGTATCACTCTTTCAATGTTAATTTATATCTAGATATTTATACTTAAAGCCAAAGACATATATTGTAAATACAGTAAATATAACAATATTTTTTCATTGATGCCTGTTGAACATTCTATTGCCTTAACTATATAATATACCTATATTAAGTGGACTCTATAGTTGCCGAGGCTCAGTTAATGGGTTTGTATTTCGCCATAGAACGAGCGAGCGAAGAGAACGTTAATAAGTTTCCTGACCTGACAATTTCAAATTATTAGACGTATAGCAATTTAGAATACAGTTAAATCATGGATTTTAAACAATTTTATCTATGGTTTAAAGAAATACGACGACCTTATATAATTTGTATAATGCAATGACTATATTTTTCGGTAATTTAACATGGTTTGGTAAAAGTTTTATGCAAAATTGATAACATTTTAAATTGTAAGTAAAATTATTAACTATAATTTCATGCAAAAAAATTGACATGATACAATGAATAATGAAAGTATTTCTATTCATTATTAAAAGAAACGTGTAAGGCATAGGTAGAGTGCCTGCCATAGTATAGGTAGAGTTCAGTGAAACTTTCTGTATGCAACTGTAATCTGGATTCGTTATACGTACTTAATATATTTCATTTCATTTCAACGAAGTTATTCGTTCCAGTATGGGTAAAACATATTTCGTATGACCGACGCCTGCTGGTTGTTATCCTCTGCAGGATCAACAAATCAAGCGATTCTCGTGAAATTTTGTTAGTAGTTTAAATAATTATACGAGTATATGTAGGTATGTACAGGTTTTTAAGTCAATTCAGCCACTAGTATATTATAACTGTTGCTTTAAATCCTCCACTAATTATCAACTAAGTATAGTGTCTGTTGAATTAAATACATTTGTTATCGATTCCGCATTGGCAGCTCAGCGCGGCCTAATGTGCGTCTCTAACCTCTAACTACGTGTTGCGAGAGCCAATGCTCTACTCATCAGGGGCCGTAGACAAGGTTACAATCGACAAGCGCTAACGCCAATAGAAAACTAATAAAATGTATGGGAATGACAGATGCCGACGAAACACTTTTCGTTGACATCTGTCATTCCCATACATTTCATTCGTTTTCTATTGGCGTTAGCGCTTGTCGATTGTAACCTTGTCTAGGCCCCCTGACATATTCACATATATGCTCGATAGTATATTCAAGGAGTATTCTGATGAGGCTTCTTGAATAGAAACACGAAGGAAACAATGCGTACAAGACAAAAGTTTGTGCCCTGAACTAAATAGGTACCATATCTTTTGCATTTATTTAGCCAAGGTTACTAGTTATTAAAATAGAGTTGGTCCACGATTTGCATAAGACCTGCCAATCTCGTCCAGTGTGTTATTTGGGCACGCGACGACTTAAATCATCGTATTATTCTACAATATACAAACTGGACCCGTCGATTATACTGAGACGTTGCCCAACCGATTAATAGCGATCAGCAAACATAACAAAACAACCTCGCAAAACCAAAAACAGACAATTAACATCCTTACTGTCTCCACAAAAGACACAGAGTCCATTTGGCCGGTTACAAATTTTGGAGCTGTCAAAAAGAACGTTTCTTTTTTAAGCTTAGAGGAAAAAAGTGCGTTTGAGTAGACATGTTAATTGCACCTCAAACAAATTAACGGACGTATCGTTAGCTAATGAGTCTTGAACAGACAGGCTGAGGCACTGTAGTAGGTATCTATACCTACTTGTAGGTAGGTATTGAGAAGATATATGAACGGTAAACGCATACCTACTTTTTAAACAAGATTTCTCAAAATTAATATTTTGACATTGGTACACTAAACTTAAAGAAATTAAAACGGTCCCATTGCATAACAATTTACAACTTATAATACAAAGCGGTCTTTTTATAATGCAAGGATTTGAAAAGAGATTTCCGCTTGTAATATAAGTTACAATACGTGTTGTTATGCAAAGGCCCCAGATTGTAGGTATTTGAAATAAAGTTGTAAGTACCTGCCTAAATGTAACATTGTCTGTCATGATGAGCAGGCACTGCCAAGGAATTTGATCAACGTAAAGATACCAGGCAACACTGCTCGGACGGCTACAGTGAATGCAACACATAATGTGAAGATTTTTCTGTTCTAAAAATTATTGCAATATTGTACAAATCACTTGATTTAAACGTTTTATTTATACTTGCAATCTCTTATTGTAATTGAATAGTGGGTAAAAGTAATCTAAACACCATTATATCCAAATATAAGTAGGTAACACGTGTACCCAAAAAGGACGAGAAACGTGGTTGAAATCCTAGACGACTTTTTGTAGGCCTATATTGACGTTTCCATCGCCGGCGCCGGCGCTGTCACGCGTTTTGACAGGCTGTAACTGTTTATCTTTTTTATTCTATTTTCAAACTTAATTCTATTCAGCCAGCTTCTTTTGTTTTTATTTAGTTGACAACACTATTTGGTGTTGTTTATTCAGTTTGAGTAGCGAGTCTTTTGTTTTGAGATGCTTGAAATGAATGGTTTTTCTTACATGTTGAAAGCAAGATATTTACTACCTACTAGATGATGCCCGCGCGACTTTACCCGTGTAAGTACTTATTACAAAGAAGCCAGGCGGAGTCACGGAATAAAAGATAGTGTATATATATATACGTTTTAAAGTAGGTACCTACTATTTTATGTATATTTATGGTGTTATAATTTTTATGTAATAGGTATACCTCCTACTGTATTAGAAGTAAATAATGAGGTAACTTATTAATTTTAATGACCTGAAAATTCTTTGAAACAAACACAACAGCTGAATACAAGAATTGCAGCTACACACTAATAATAAAGCAGGGACAGAGAATTATCCTCACCTGTCCCTAATATGATGAATATAATTCCCACAAAAGATGAAATGTGTAGCAACAATTAGGATTGGATTGGATGCGGAGATGATTTGTTGCGTGCCGCCGACGCGCATCCATCATCAGCCGTCATTCACTAGTCATTGTCAACGGTTCCCTGTCCCAACTTGAACCCGACATCTGTAACAACTGTGGGTGACTGGAGATCAGCCTTGCGGTGGTGTGAGGTGGTTGGTAAGTGCTGAATGTCCAGGACACGCGAATTCGTCATTGGACGCGCGGACGCCATTACGGCGATAATGTAGTGCGTATAACGTAGCGCGGCGGCGGCGCGGCGGTGGCCGGTACAGGACGAAAACTAATTTAATTTTCGTTAAAGCCCTGCGGGAATACTGCGACCTGCAACACTGCCGCGAATATTACCGGCAATGTTGCCGGCCCAAGAATAATGAATTTCTCGATTTCAATCGCAAAATACTGTCAGAAAAGTTGGTGCGATCACCTAATATGTAGTCTAAGTAGTAAGTAAATAAAATTATTTTGTACACGGGTTGGAAACTAAAATGAACACTTTAAAATGATGCTGAGGTTGTTGCCGAGAACGTTGACAGTCGTTGCCAGAAATTTTCCAATGTTCCTGGTAACGGCACATAGCCTGTCTAAAGGAAAACATATTTTTGTTGGCCTATCATTCGGTGATGAACTCTACCTACACCTAAAATAAATTCAGCCGTGAGTACGTCTCAACCCAGGTATTATACTATTAACAATAATAAGAGATTTACTGATTTCAAAATTAGCTATGTACAGAAACGGCCCCTATATTGTACACCTGCGCTACCCCCACAACTCTTACATGAAACAAACGACAAAGTATTTTAAATAAACTAAGTACTGCAAGAGAAATGTTACTATGTACCTACCATTGAAGGATATTTAAATGATGACGCTTTGCTAAATTGGTATCAATAATATTCTTTCATTTTATTTGTGACTATTAGTGATTAATTGTACAATTATAAAATAATGAATGCCGCATAAATCCCGTTTTATTAAGATTTATACCATTTATTGTAAAGAATACTGCAAGGTGTTCTCAAATTATGTTACATCAAGTGTATTATTTGTTTGCATTATGGTCCTAACAGGGTACCATGTATGTACAACCGAATTTATAAAATAAAATAAAACTTTTATTTCAGACCCAAAACGACCCGAAACCCCGACCCGAAACTTTATAATGTATTAATACCATCCTATGTAAAAATTAACATGGACGCTATAAAGAAAGTATAAAGAATGAATAATTTATTCCAAGATTATGTATCCATAGAATATAATGGTTTTTCCTTGTGCATAGGTAATAACTTGTCTAGGAAGTAGGGCGGCTTGATTTATGATCGAACAGTCATTCTGCTTACTTATACCTAAGTAGGTACCTACTTACTTACCTATATAATTATCGTACTACTCATTCTAAATCCTACTAATATCCCTCTGTATAACATCCAAACTTTTGCATTTATAATATTAGTAGGATTACTATTTTTTTTGTGCATTTATAATATTAGTAGGATTACTAATATTATAAATGCAAAAGTTTGGATGTTTGTTACTCGATCGCACTTAAACGGCAACCGATTTGGATGGAATTTTGCACGAAAATAGTTTATAGCCTGGGTTAAAATATAGAATAGTATCCCGGGCCCACGCAGACGAAGTCGCGGGCGGAAGCTAGTATTTAATATACATTGAGATGTATCGCTAACCAAGATAACGTTTTGGTTACCTAAATAGAACTTAGTCTCCATTTCCCTTTCGGTTATCACGATTATTACCAATTTGTCTCTATTTGACATCATTCGATAGAAAGATATAAGGTGTACCCAGTGCTTTACACCGTTCCATTATTTGTTATTTTCTATCTTTGTTCATAAAAATTGTACCTAGGTATAATAAATAATAATAAAGAGTGCATTGGACGTACGGCGTCACACATTGGAACGTTTTGCCATATGCTTCATCTCGTCTTACTGACAAAGGCGACCGTGACATTTATGGTTTCTAGAGCTATTACATACCTACTTTAGGTATATATTGCATTACACAAGATGACATTGATAAAACAACCTTGTCAATAATCAGCCTGAGAAAATATAAAAGTATAATTTATATCTCGTTCGTTAATCGTTTTGTAAGTTCGGCAAACAGCATCCACTCACTTACGGGGACTAAGATGGTCGTGAAGGCGGCGCCGCGCCGGTGAACCGCAGTCACGAGCCCAGGTCGTGAAGGCGGCGCCGCGCCGGTGAACCGCAGTCACGAGCCCAGATCGTGAAGGCGGCGCCGCGCCGGTGAACCGCAGTCACGAGCCCAGGTCGTGAAGGCGGCGCCGCGCCGGTGAACCGCAGTCACGAGCCCAGGTCGTGAAGGCGGCGCCGCGCCGGTGAACCGCAGTCACGAGCCCAGGTCGTGAAGGCGGCGCCGCGCCGGTGAACCGCAGTCACGAGCCCAGGTCGTGAAGGCGGCGCCGCGCCGGTGAACCGCAGTCACGAGCCCAGGTCGTGAAGGCGGCGCCGCGCCGGTGAACCGCAGTCACGAGCCCAGGTCGTGAAGGCGGCGCCGCGCCGGTGAACCGCAGTCACGAGCCCAGATCGTGAAGGCGGCGCCGCGCCGGTGAACCGCAGTCACGAGCCCAGGTCGTGAAGGCGGCGCCGCGCCGGTGAACCGCAGTCACGAGCCCAGGTCGTGAAGGCGGCGCCGCGCCGGTGAACCGCAGTCACGAGCCCAGGTCGTGAAGGCGGCGCCGCGCCGGTGAACCGCAGTCACGAGCCCAGGTCGTGAAGGCGGCGCCGCGCCGGTGAACCGCAGTCACGAGCCCAGGTCGTGAAGGCGGCGCCGCGCCGGTGAACCGCAGTCACGAGCCCATCAAACCGAATTATTCGCATTACAATCGGGTTTCCGCCAACATTCGCGGGGTACACGTCGTTAGGGCATTCCTCGCGAAGTTCGCGATGTATCAGTAGCAGGATGTTGTAGTAGCAGCGTTATCCAGAGGAGTAATTAAGTAATTTAGAACTGTCGTTTTCCCGCACAAAAATGTCATTTAAGATCTAGGGTGTCTAACGTACACTACGTAAGAAACATTATATAACCGACCAGCTGATCTCCGAATTGACAGCCGTTCCCTAATTTTTAATCTAAAGTGCAGTCGAGCTCATAAATATATGTACGTTCCCAGAGCTTCAAATATCTGCACTATCTATTATCCAAAAATATCCGTGCGCCAATTCGATCATAAATATGTGCACATTTATCGAGTCATTAAAATGTTTACTTTGATACGTTCATTAATATCAGTGCAATGACAGACAAATATATTTAGGCAAACAAGCAGTGCGTGACTTTTTTATGTAGGTAGTATTTATAGACAAAAAGCTAGTAATTCTCTGGGCAAGGCTATTTTCCGTCGAATGAAGTGTTATGATGTGATAAAAATAAATTATTATGATGCGGTTGGTACAACTCTTAGCGCCATAGAGCAAACGAAATTTCAGCAGCAGCAAGCCAAGGCCCACCGCGGCCGCCAAGAAACTGCTGATGTTTACTGGCCGGCTACACGGGCCGCCGGCGGGACATCGACAAGTTTACTGGCCGGCTGCACGTCGAAAATCTTGTGTCCTTAAATGCACGTTATATCGAACGGCACTATTTTCTAAACTCTAAATCCCTACGTAATATATAAAAAAAACTTTTATTTTACTTTTCTTTATTCTAAGTACTTTTATCAACAGATTGAACTACCTACTACTTATACAAATGCTAGTAAAATCTGTTTTGGAGTACCTATAATAAAAATACAATACAATACTCAATTTATTGCACACATCAAAACATGAATCAAATAAACATAATAACTTATTAAAAAATAGATGTTGACAACAGGCGGTCTTTTCGCTAAAAAGCGATCTCTTACAGACAACCTTTAAATACGTAGTGTTGACATAATATTGTAATTACGCACAAGACATTTTTATTAATTTTAGATTTTTATTAGTTAGAACATTTGAACTTACAATAACTTGCGTATTTTAGCAAATTTAATTTTCGAAGTGTCTTTGAGAATTTCGTAAGCAAGAAATGTGAATTTAACCTTTATGCAGCTACTTAAGTTCCTACACGCTTCATTCCTCCACTAACCAGGGCTCGAATGGAAGAGATCAATATTTGTTTTACTTAGAAGTAGATACAGACAGAACTGTATTTTGTATTATATTATTATTATTTTGTACCTGCTTTTAAGAGAGATGTGCAATTATTTATTTATCGTATGGCTGATCATGTGATTATAAGTATATCTCTACTTCGAAGATGTACACTTTTCAAGTAGGTACGCAACTGCGTCTTCGGTTAAAGTTTTAAAATCCTCCACTTGACCGTTGTATTTGTAGATGTGCAATAAAAGTTCATCATCATCATCATGTCAGAGCTACGGTAGCCTAGTGGTCCAGGCATGCGACTGTCAAGCGGCGGTCGTGGGTTCGAATCCCGCCTCGTACCAATGAGTTTTTCGCAACTTATGTACGGAATATTTACCGTTAGCTTTTCGGCAAAGGAAAACATCGTGAGGAAACCGGTCTAATCCCAATAAGGTCTAGTTTTCCCCCTGAGTTGGAAGGTCAGATGGCGCTTTCGTACAACTAGTGCCTATGCCAAATCTTGGGATGAGGTGTCAAAGCGGACCCCGGGCTCCTTT
This sequence comes from Epinotia demarniana, assembly GCA_945867215.1. Taxonomy (NCBI): domain Eukaryota; kingdom Metazoa; phylum Arthropoda; class Insecta; order Lepidoptera; family Tortricidae; genus Epinotia; species Epinotia demarniana. Next base: position 24,983,300 of record OX244272.1, on the reverse strand, counting down.
AGAGGCACAACCGGGAATAACGCTAGGAGGATACTGATCATGATGTCAGCCGACATACTTCCACTGCTGGACATAGGCCTCCCCCAACGTGTCAAGCCGAGAAAGTTTGACCAGTGTGTGGCCAGTGATGACATATGGCGCAGCAGAACTTAGGTGGGTAGAGTATATGTGTATTTGAATGTATAAATTAAAGTGTACACGGAGAGTTGAATAGGTCTAAGAAAGAGCAGCTAAATATACAACAATCCTAGATAACCAGACTGCGCGGGATCATGCCATAACACGCCCACAGATGGAGCCATTATCGCTAATAATTACAGGCCATTTAAAACTCCCTGGATATTATACATCTAATTTTATTTTTCCTCAATAGCAGCTCATGATTGAGTGTCGATAATTGTCACTTAGGTCAGAGAAAAATCTTCAAGTGACGCAAATTGATGCGTAATGATAATTATTGTTCAGTTATCTATAATGAGTTGTTAGCGTTATTTAAATGTAATTTAACCAGTTTTAAATAATGTAAAACACTGTGTCAATCCAATATCACTTAAGGAAATGTAAGTACAGTCGACGTCAAAATGGTGTATCCATTTTTCGGAATTTCACAAGGAAATAAGGTTCAAATGTGTAAACATACCTATATTTTACGTCGACTGTACATAGGTACATCTTGCGATAAATGTGTGTCCAGATAGGTTGTTAACATCGTTGCTAAGTGTGTTGTAACGACGCCATCGTAATATCGGGAGTAAACAATTTGAGTTTTTAAAGGCCTAGTTCCATTCCTTATTTGAATTTTGATTAATTTGAAACCGACGTTCCACTGGGGCTGAACTAAAGGCTCAGGGGGACCAAGCGTGGGTGATAGTGAAACGGCCATCAAATACGATGGTTAGCTAAGAATATGTTGCATAAGGAGTTCACAACCAAGCAGCGACGACTACCATGATGTATTAGGTAGCGGAAAGACTCCCGGCTGAAATTTCTCTAGAAATGACTTAGGCCCAGAGACGACCCTGGACATGGGGAATTAATTAATACCGCCAGTAAATAAGGTTTCTCCTAAAGCTGGGCTGGAGAAGTATTCGTATTGGCAGAAGGTTGAAGAGATTCTGGTAGTGCTCGGGGTCTTGAGAGATTCACACATTATCTACATTGAGTCCCTGGGCGACCGAGCTCTGCTCGTGTGAAAATACGGAGGAAAAAAATGTTCCCAGACATGAGACCTAGCCAGATCCATTTTTCGCCCCCGTAAAAACCTATATTCCCCATTTTTAATTAACCTGATTTCAGATATATATACCTACAGGTACAAATATTGCTCATTGAATAGTATATAGGTTGTAGTAAAAAGCGTAGTAGTTTAGAAATACTCGGTTCAACTGTAGTAGCCACTGTATTAATGAAATGTTCGTAAATTATGTGTAGACGGTATATAATAAAATAAAAAGATACTTTTACAGTAGGTACATATGGTGCTACTTTTCCGCACTAGTGCGGAAAAGAGCACTTTTCGTGCATATGTCGAAACTTTAAAGTGCCATATGTACAGTAAAACGTTGTACGATACACGTGCGAGTATGTAATTCTAAAACTCGTGTCGATTTAAAACACTCCCTTCGGTCGTGTTTTAATTTATCACCACTCGTTGCGAATTTCCTATTTTCGGCACTTGTATCGTAAATAACTATTACAGTACATATGGTGCTACTTTCCCTCACTAGTGCGGAAAAGAGCACTTTCCGTTCATAGGTATGTTGAAACTTTAAAGAGCCATATGTACAGTAAAACGTTGTACGAGACACGTGCGAATAGGTAATTCGCAACTCGTGTCGATTTAAAACACTCCCTTCGGTCGTGTTTTAAATTATCACCACTCTTTGCGAATTTCCTATTTTCGGCACTTGTATCGTAAATAACTAGTCTGAGTCAGTCGAAAATAACTAGAGCTTCCGATTAATGTGTATTTGTTATTTGGATACATAATTACAGTGATAGGGTAGGGGGCAGTGGGGGGGTAATCTATGGGTTAAATTCTGGGCTATTTAGCATGTAAGTAGCGCTCTGTAATTCCGTCGGATAAAAACGTTCAATGCATTGTATTCGATCTGGGAATCTCTATTTATTATTAAATAATCTACCTTCTTGCCTGGCTAGATCTAGTCAAGTTGTTCATTCAAACATTTGACTAATTTCTAATCAAAAAGTGCAAGGAAACGTAACTGACAATGATACATATTTAAATCAATCACTCTTTAGACGATAGTATACCTAGTATTAATATAGAACACTTCTCGCACTAAATAAATTTTAATTTAAAATAATCCCGTCGTCATTGTGCGCATGTCGAATGGAGGTCTTATCTGAACTCACAATTGTACTTGTATCATAAAAACTACTGAAGATAGTTTCTAGGTACCTATTAAAAAGCTATTGCAGTGATAAGTGTATGCGCACACTCATACACCAGTAAACAAGTAGGTACTGCCCGTTGGTCAGCACCGGCGCGCGCGCCGATATCATCGGCACTTATTGTCAAATGTGCCAACACGGGAGCCGCTATGTTGCAGCAAAAAACTCGCCACAGCTTTAATATCTAGGTAGCTGTTTATGTTCTACATTTTGAAACGTGAATAACATGGTCATGTTCCTATTTTAGTGAGTTTAATTAGGTAGACGTAGGTACTTACCTATTCCGTTTTAATTCACTTTTTATCTATTTCTATTAGCAGAGATGAGAATGACCGCAATGAAACAGATAATTTAAGGCAACATATTAGGCTATTTTCTTGCCCGTATCAGAAGTGCCCAAATAGTAAAATAATACAAATACATTGTTTACCAATATAATTTTATTAACAATTTTAATTTAATGACTGTAATGTAAGTCGATATCAATATTTACAATTTGCATTGGTTTATAATACATTTATACAATCTCTCTCGATCGCCGTCGCAACCCCGTGTAATGCACGCTGAGTATAAGATAAAGTACAAATATTACGGGACTACGCACTTGCGTCTTGTCTTTGGAACTAGACGGTTTTACGAAAACATCAGGCATATAATGAGAAAGTATTTTTAGTGGCATAATAAAGGAAAAAATATAGTACTTATTTAATATTTTACGCATTTAGCGTGTAACCTAAACAAAAAGTAACATTTCGTACCTGTTCTTTTTTTTTCGAAATACGTGATAACTATATTGGTATCAATTAAAAAAACTCGCTGTTATAATATTAGTACGACATGTACTTACACAATAACGGAAAACCCGAATGGTTCCAAATAGAAGACTTAACACACAATAAAATAACAGTTTGTGCTTCGAACAATCCTAAATTCTAGAAGTGCTGTAATAGGTTCAATTTGCTAAAGTATACAATTTATACTTAGTAATTTAAAATAGTTTACCATTTTATTTAATAATATTAAATTATTGTTGAGCTCTTTCAAAGTTTTACATTCCTTTTAGATAAGTATACCTACATTTTGTACATGTCATTAGCAGGAAAAAGAACTAAAATGTTGTGATGTTCAGGCCCAAATTTTTTAAGCAGTTTATTATACGGCTAATTATTACATTTTAATTTGCATAACATATTGATCTTAATTATACAAGATTGACTTGAGCTTAGGTATATTTTTATAAAAAAATGTAAGAAACAAAATTTTTTAATAGTTAACAAAAACTAAATTGTTATTTTCATCAAGTTATAAGCCTATGTGCTTCGTTTATTTTTCTTTACATATTAATAAAGTAGTAGACTTGACAACATGGCAAATAAGTATGGTTTATTTTAGAGCATAGGTATATGACAAGATCTATTTGCCGAATATGTTTGGCGACATTTATTTTAATGCCAAATTAATCCCATTTAGTTAGGCTGACATTGAACATTGTTATTTTTTCGGTCGAATTAACACTAACAGATAGCGCGCGTTCGGGACTCGGGAGGTAAACCGATATGCATAAAATATATATTATTTACCTATACTAACGGTTAGGTAAAAATTGGACGTTGTTAATACATGGTAATTTCGTATTAATTACGGTAGTTATTCTATTTATTGCCCCATCAATTTCAATTTACTTGACATTCATTGTGACAGGTAGGTACTAAATGTTAAACAACTAAAATGCCAGTATGATAATTTAAAACTCAAACTAAAGGAAGACATTTATATAAATATTTATTACACGCAATCAATAATTTTATAGCGTTGTTGACGGACCACACCGACATTTATAATTAGAGATTTATTGGTTTACGGTCATTGGTCACGCCATTTACTTCTTTTTTACTATTTGTAGGCAGGAATCGCAAATAAATTTCTTAATTAAATTTAACAATGATTAAATATTTTTTAGTGGTAGGTAATGTAGGTAAGTCAGGTAGAAATAAGCAAATTAAATTACCAACTCTTTTTTTAATTCCTGTTTACATTTTAGTGAAAACATTGCCGCAAATTTTTATAACTAAGTATATATTACCTACGTAAAAATGTCAGCTTCAGTTTATTCTCTTAGATTATAAAATAATGATATCCAGAATTTTACTGTGATATAATATATATTCAAACAAAAATGGAGAATTCGATGTAGGTATACCTTTTGAAAAACTATGGTGTATTTTAGTTTAGACATTTAATAACCAAACATACCAATATTTCAAAAATTGGGTGGTAGGTATATTTCAACCAACCACGCTCAAAAGCGGAGAAAGCGGGGAATACTTCCAACACAAATGGTTTGTTTGAATTATTCTTGAAACATATTTTTCATCTTTTCTTCACCGACGGTACGATTTGCCTTTGTACACTTTGGGCGATTACCTACCAAAAATTTTCTTTCAACATTTTGTCACTTTGTGTATTTTTTATAGGTAGGTAAATGATACTCCATTAACATGCCCTACAGTTTTCTTTTTCCAATAATCATTTAAGTGAAATTAAGCTATCATTTTGTATTTTACCGCAGATTTTACTTAAATTTCTAAGTTGAGTTTAATTTTTGTTCTTAACCCGAAATAGTTTCACAGTTTGAACTGACCAAATAAAATGTTAGATAATTGGGTACCACTAACATAGGTGGGTGAAGATCAAAAAAATATGCGAAATAGTTAAATTAAATTAAGGCCTTAACTATGTAGCATACTTTTTGATCTTCACCCAGGTAGGTAATTTTAATGTTTAATTTCTTAGATTGGTTTACATTTATTTTTATTATTAATCAATTCAATAAGATTATAGTTAGCCAATTTGCAATTTAGTAAACCTCTTACAGCACTTCTTACTCGTCACCACTGATCAGTCAGAAATAAATAGATAACTTGCCAAAATTCACAAAATAAGTGAAACAATTCACTAATAAATTAGCAAGTGGTTGATATGATGCGCGCTCAGGTACTGGACAAACCGACATCAGGCGTCATTTTAGTCTAACCCATATCTACAATCTTCATAATAACTATAAAATACAACTAAAAGCAATTACGATAAATAAAATCTATATTTATTGGTAAAAGAGACATATCAATATGTTAGATAAGTAAATGCTTCTGCGAAGGCGTTACTAATCCTAATCATAGCCCCCGCCGGAAAATAAATATAGCCTTTTAGGAAAGCGCAATGAGTAATAACACTCGGAAATATAATTAAATTAACCCTGTTAATACCCCAGAGAGCACCGCCTGACGTTCCATAATCTGCGTAATTTTCTACAATCAATCGGTATATTTGTATTTTGCAACTAATAAAGAGGCACCAAAATTAGTTTACTATAAATATAGGTACATACCTGATACGCAGAATTGCTGATTTAACTGCAAGCACTCTCTTTACACTTTCAACGACAGAATTAGACCCTAACAAACTGGTTTACATTGCCTTGCTTCTAATATAAAGAAATCTCGTTCATATTGCAATTCTTCGAGTGTTTATAAAATCGTCGTACGAAATTAGTATCACGTGATATTTACACTATCAGTCTGTGGCTATGGGCTACTCCTCGTCGACGTTGATCTCGGAGTCGGCCGAGTCCTCGTCGTAGGTGGAGGAGGAGGCGAACCCGCGGCCCAGCAGCGCCGAGCGGTTCTTGGCCGCGGCCGCGCGGTCGCGCTGCCGCCGGTTCTTGAACCAGTTGCCCACCTGCGTCGGCGTCAGCCCCGTCGCCGCCGCCAGCTCCCGCTTCTTGGTCGGGTTGGGGTACGGGTCCTGCAGGTACCACTCGCGCAACAGCGACCGCGTCCGCTCCTTGAAGCAGTGCGTCTTCTGCTCGCCGTCCCATATGGTCCGCGGGAGAGGAAACTTCTTGCGAACTCTGTATTTATCGACGGGGCCGAGCGGACGCCCCCGGAGTCTTTCTGCTTCTTGATAGTGCGCTTCCAACCAGAGAGCTTGTAGTTTGGCGTGGCTCGAGCGCTGGAAGCGATGCCGTTCCAATAAGGAGTACAGTTCCCGGTGGCGGCCCGCGTGGAAGGCGACGACGGCCCTGGCGCGCAGCACGGCCTCGCAGCGCTCCAGCTCGGCCACGTTGGGGTGTGCCACCGGGAGCGACCACAGGAACCTCGCCAGTCGCTCCACGTCTCCGGATTCTTCAAGTGTTTCGCAAACAGTGGCGACCTGCGCGGCGCTGAAGGAGAGCGTGGGCAGCGGCAGCAGCGGCGTGGGCGCCGCGAGCTCGACGCTGAGCGGCGGCACGGGGTCGGCGCAGCCGGCGGGCTCGGCGGCGCGGTCGGCCGCCGCGGGCCCGCGGTGCGCCTCCAGGATGCGCGCGTGCAGCGCCGCCGTCGTGGACTCGTCCCAGGAGCCGCGCATCGGTGCGAGTGTGCGCGGCGACGTCGCGCGCGGTGTGAGCCGCCCGGGCGCCCGGCCGGAGGGCGGGCGAGCGCGCGCCGCGCGATTGGCTATCGGTTACTGTGCGCGCTCGGCGGCGGCCAATCCGAGTCCCCGCCCGCTCGGGGGCCGGATAGCTTTCAACCGCGCGGCGTGTATCCGGCGGGCGCGTTTAACGAGGGCGACGGGGCGCGGCCCCCCGCGCCGCCATGATCCGTCACGCACACCGCCCCCGCGCGACCGACACTCCGCGATCCCTACCTCGCACCTCGATCGATTACTTGCAAACCTGCAATTAATAGCCTCCATATATTCATCCGGGTAGATTACCCGCCGGTGTTTGCGCGCCGGTCGATATTCGCTATTAAACGCGTGATCACAGGCTACACGAGAACAGCTCGAATTAGAACCAGCACAGCCACGCTCTGCAGCCGGTCACAGCTTTTACGGCCGTCATTATTACATAGGTACCTACCTCCTTATATATCACTTTTGGTCGTTTATCGTTTCCCAATTCAAATAATACCTACCTAGGTACTTACATGTAGGTAACTGTAACGTAGGTAGATAGCTAAGTATCTAAAATAAATTTGGCTATACCTAGGTACGGTGTGATTGAATTGTTATAAAATCTGTCGTGTACATAAAATAAAAAAATATCATAACGAGTATAAAATCGTTTATAAGCGTTATTGCTTAATACAAAATTAATAAAATCAGTAATATATCCAATATCCTCATTTTTTTAATAAATAATATGTACCTATAGGTTTACCTACTTAACCTTTAAATGCATACCAACGAAAGCAACGAATAACATAATTGCATGAAAAATAATGCTATAGCAAGGTAGTTATACATCATATTGTAGATATAAGTATACTTTAGAAAATAAATAGTTTCATTGAGTAGGTTTTTATTTTCTAGGTTTTATCAAATCTTAAATTAAAAACACTGAATGATACTTATTATTAGACAGTAGGGTTTTATGAAATTAATCGTTTTAATAAAAATCGAACCTACACTCAGATATAATTAAAATTCGTTTTCATGCCAAATATACCTAATACAATTTATTACATTCATTTACAAATCATTAAACACTTTATTACCGATCTACAAAAATGAACGCCAGGTAGATAGGTATGTAACTTTGAATTTTTATTTTAGGTAGGTAATTAAGATTATTTAAACCATTTATATTTGTTACCATCACACATTCAATACCTACCTACTACCACCTAATCGTCGTGTCGTTCTACTCTTAAAACTAACAATCTCTGTTAATTTTGACATTAGGATACTAAAAAACAGTTACTTAGGTACTATTTTCCTAAATGCTTTCCTAATACAAATAATTCTAACATGGCGCTACAACTCAGAAAAAACTTAAAAATTTAAATGTAGGTAGAATAGTGGGTACAAACTACAAAAACATCTGGAGCATCTCGACACGTAGAAACGTTAATAAAATTCAAAACCAATCACAATAAAATAAGTATCAAAACTCAAGTCTCAAGACCGTTCGTACCGAGGCAGCGAGATTTCAGCGTGAAAGCCTTCCAGAGTATTAAGTTATTGAACGGCAAACCACACCCCCCAGCACCCACCACCCCCGACCCATTACGGTTGGGTTACCTTCCAGCCCGTATATTTAACTGGGATATAAACAAGTAGGCTGCTACCTAAACGGCTGAACGCGATATCTTGTAACGAAGTAAACGAAATACTTTAATTTCGTTGTTTAAATACCATGTAGGTATTATATGTAGACACCTAGATATCAAGGATTCATTGAATAGGTAAGTATGAAGCGCTCATAGCCATAGTTAAGCAAAGATGGCAGCGGTCAGCCTCTGGATGGGTGACCGCCTGATGTTTGAGTGGTTCATATCAATGAGCGCTTCCGTGCTTTGGAAGGCACGCTAAGCAGTTGATCCCGGTCGCTGTCTATGACAGTAATCGTTAAGCCGAGTTAGTGGCCTTCCGGCGGTTTAAGAACTTCTAACAGTCGAGTTGCCCACTCACTTAACAAAGGGGGGACAACTGTTACTCGCGTCCGCAGGAGAGGTATACCTACCACAACCCTGCACGTGTCCCCTGGGTGGTACTAAAGAGTGACAAACTTTAAAGGCCAAAATAATGTATGCCATACGATTAAATAAACAAATAGGTAAGTAGGTACGTACTTCGATGTTTTCTATTTATAAATAAATAGAGATATATTTCAGACGGATATTTCTACCTTCAATAGGTAGGTAGGTGGTTCTACCCATAATATCATTTTTCTCAAAAATCATCGGCAATGTTGACTTTATTGGTAAAAAATCAGGACGTGAAGTGCATAGTTTATGGTTAGTCAACATTTAAAAAATAAAAAACCTTGCCGGCTCGATTTTGCTCGACTACAATGTTGCATACAAATTCCATTATTTGTCGTGGTACAAACTTTTTAAAAATTTGAAACCACCATATAAATAAAAGGCATAGGTCCTAAACAGCCAAAACGCAAGATCAGTAGCTGTGACTCATCGCGACTTTTTAGTTGTCTCAAATAACTTATGGCGCTTTCGGAAGAAAAATACACTTCCAAATTATTATTAAAAAAAATAAAAGGCGGCAATGCAAAAAATATTCTGTTTTAACACCTACAGTGGCTAATTCTTTTTACGGAAAATATAGAAAAATGACGTGTAAATTATTCCAGATTTAAAAGAAGCTGCAAGCTCAGTTATTGATTATTTGTTTAAGTGTAATTTGTTGGTAATTTGCAAAGCCAAAAGACAGATATCGGAAGGCGTACGACAATTTCTTGAAGCGGCGAGAAGAAATGCATGCCTTATCATTTTCAGAAAATACATTTTTGTTTTCTTGCACAATTTTTGAGAAAAGCACTATATTTGTCTCAGCTGGAAGGGCATTTACTGGCTTCGTATTAAATTAAACGGACTCCCAAGGTCGTCCGTTTAAAATTAAAACTCAGCCAGCAATTGCCTACTTCCCTTGCTTCGACAATAATGTACTATTGCCATAACATGTCGGTCGGACTTAGACAGATAAAACTGTCTGTCAGATAAATGTTAGCTCTGCCATATTCGACTGTGTTCATATGACTTAAGAAAAAGATGGTGATAATTTTAACTGACGGATAACTTTATCTAGAGATTGAAAAATCAACCTAAATCATATAAAATTATGTGTTTTTATCTGAAACCATAACATTTTCAGGAAAATTTCAATAAACTTTTTATAGAATTAGGTTGAGTTTGTTTTAAAACAATCCTGATGATAAGTTTACAGTCTGTAGAAGCTACTTATTATCTTACTACCTGATGCAAATGGTGATGATGACAAACTTTACATTTATGACATAATAAAAAATTGGGTTTATTTATTAATCCTATTTCAGAAACTAACATCAATAAATATTTTCATAAAATGGAAAGTAATATTGTTTATTCGAAGAATATCGGTACTTTGTGCTATAATAAGTATAATAACTACATATTTTAATACAAACCTACAAATCCATAATTACTAGCGCCATCTACCGATATCAATCGGAGACCCCTTCTATGGGGATACGTAATCTGTGCCCGCGGAAATGATTTGCTTTACCTGCAGCTTTACTTATGGGCAACGGAGAACTGCATATACGAAGTTTAGCTTTATTTGTGTTCTTATTCGAACTACTTAGTTTAAAATATGTGTACAGTTTTACTACTGATCAGGTCATAGTGAAAATCTATACTACATAATTCAACCACAATCTTGATTTTTATATTGGAATTAAATTTGAATAGGTTGTATTCAATATGTGCCATTGTCTATTATAAAGCTAGTACGGTATTTGGCCACGTAATAATAATAATAAATAAAAATAGTTTATTCGATATCATCAACGTGTGGGCGCTAGTTGTCTGTGTCAATCCATTCGGTCACACACGTTATACTTACTGGGGTATTTCGAATTAAACGAATGTATTCTTATTAATCGGCATATTATTTAATTTTTTATTGGAGTTAATGATACGATGCAATACAATGCACGACGATGACGGATACTTACCTAACTGATAAGATAATGATAAGTATGTGACAGCACTAGTTTTAGCACAGAATAGAAAATAGTACAAGTAGTTTTAGTTTGAATTTATGTAAGCCCCCATCAAAAACCAGCTCTCTTGACTTGCAATGGACATTATGAGTGAGAGTATTTTGCATTTCATTATGTAGAAATTAGTGATGTCAAATAAATGCGCTTCTTTTTAACCCCAATCGCAAACAGATGGTATATTATAAGTTTAACATGTGTATACTTACATGTCTATGTGTCATCATAGCTACAAACAAACGGAGGAACCAATTTAAGTGCGGTTTTTTAATGGAACTCGATTCTGTTAAGGCGGTTCTTAGTGATATTTGTTATTTCGATGGGCGCTTTAAATTGTATATGTAGGTATGTAGTTTCATTCCTATGGCAGCAGCTTCGACACGTAATTCCACCCCAGTAACGCTGCACATTACCATTTTTGCCAAGACCCGATCCGATTAGATCAGGTCCCCTGAGTTAATTCCCGAGCCGGGCGTTAACCGCGACTGTACATATCACAACAAGCTAACAAAGTTCGACTTTTAATCCCTGGGGTGTCTTGAAGTGCTGCGGAGCAATCTATTATATAAAGTTATAAACCCTTCAATAAAATTATAGAAACGGAATTTATTGTGTCTATTATGTAACAAATACAACCCGATGTTTTAAGATGACAGTGTCGTTTTATTTAATTGTTAAAAATCACGGAAACCGAAGACAATATTTGTTAATAAATCCTCACTGACTAATAATACTCGTAGGTAGGGTATGAGGGTATAGATAGGTACTTACCTACATGGAAAATATCCAAGGACACAAGAATATACCTATAGGTGTTCGTTTCATTGCATTTTCATTGCATTAAAAGTACCTATCACTCTTGTAAAAGGGAATACAGAGGTATCATAACGAACTACACAAGTTGTTATAAACAGTTTTTATTACACCAATGAACACAGCAACAGTGGCAGGTAAATAGAGCTAGCGCCTTCTACATTAGTTATCACGGAGATGTTACGAACCTTTATTAGGTAATCCAGGAAACCGATACTACCTACAGCACAACACAATATACCGCTAACAAACTATACTTTTATATCTGTAATTATTACTGTTTACATCCAATGCGCGTTTGTTATCGTGAGACGTAGACGTATTTAAAACTTACTTAGACAAACTAGAATCCCTTCAGTTAAGATTTTTAAAACTACTAGTACCCAAAAAAGTAAAAAATTCTTGTAAACACGACTATAGAAAACTTTATAAAATTTGTAAAATCCTTCCTGTATCCTTAAAACATAAATACCTTTTGGCCACTAACAACCATAGCAATCGGGAGCAAACCCTGCAAAGGACTACTCATCTTCATAGCACTAGGTCGGTGTCCACTGGGAAATTTGATGTGCCAAGAGTTTATAACTACTATGGAGATAGAACATTAAAAAAACGTTTGCCATATATCTATAACAACTTGCCTGAAGACATCAGACTTGAGCAAAATGCACGCGTATTTAAAAGAAAATTAAAAAAACATTTTCTAGAATCCTTACCCTAAATATTTATTCATACCTACATAAACATACCATTAGATATACGATATATTACCAAAGCATGTACATATTACTACTGTAGAATTATGTTTAAGTCGACTATTAACTAGTTTTGAAAATTAGATAAGTTATTATAATAAGTCTTCCTGCAGTCAAACTGTTAAAACAGTTTTGCAGGACTTTAAGTAGTTAGTGTTTTTGTAGAATTTTTAGTAATGAATAAATAAATAAAAAAGGTGTATTGGGAGTGGGCTTAAGGTCATAGCTCACTAGAGCCACCCGTCGCCGCTCCTCACCGCCTCAATCATGCCAGTGTGTTACGCCAATTAGCCATATATATGGCTAATAGGCGTAACACACTGGAAGTGATTAAAAAGTGGACAAAATGTCCACTTTTTAACCAAACTTCTTAATCAGGTACAAGAAATAACGGCCTTACCCATATAGAGAACCTTTTATATATATCTAGACATGCGTCTAAAGTCAGTACTTACAATTGATTGGAATTTTTAACAGCCGATATTTGACAGCCGTCATCCCGGTACAATAAACGTCAACATGTGATGGCAAAACTTGTAAGGAGATGACAGCTGTCAAATATCACTATTTTCACTATACCAATAAAAACGGTGCACACAGGTACAGATATTTTCGAAAGGTCTGAATGGATATTGGAGAACTCTACTGGATCTACTCTATGACCAAGTTCTAGGCAATCACAATGAAACTAGGTATTTGGTTTATTTAATTTACTTATGTATCATAATTGGATTATGTTGTGCCTTAAAATGTGTCATTAAAGTGAAACTTCAGAATGTAATGAAAAAAGTTTGTGCAGACAGTCGTTATCCTGATGACGACAACACATTAGAGTTGTGTGTATCTGTATAGGTAGGTCATTTACACGTCATCATAAGTTTAGACACGTGCTTACTCTAACACCTGTCTGACCTACTGCTGCTTTAGTTACAATTTCAATAACATTCGTGAACTAGATGCACGCAACATCTATACAAGTAGGTATAAATACACCGCTTTTCCCGCTCGCCCGTTTATTTAAGCACCCTTCTAAATTTTAACATTTTCTTTTGCGAAACGCATTAAATATAACATTTCCCCGAGAGGGGCCAAGTCAGGGGTAGATTGCGAAGTTGCCGGCTCCCTATACTTTGTACTTAAAACAGCTTGCTTCAAGTCTACTTAATGGAGAATTATTGGGAATTTTAAATACTTATTTCAAGAACCGATGAAATGCATTTCTTTTCTTTACGTGTCTATAAAAAAGCTCTGTATAAAACAACATACTTAAGAAGTTTTGGTTCATGCATGCGGCTGTCAAGCGGCGGTTGTGGGTTGTGGGACTTATGGGTTCGAATCCCGGCTCGTACCAATGAGTTTTTCGGAACTTATGTTCTTACGGAGTATTTACCGTTAGCTTTTCGGTGAAGGGAAACATAGTGAGGAAACCGGTTTAATCCCAATAAGGTCTAGTTTTCTCTCTGGGTTGGAAGGTCAGATGGCAGTCGCTTTCGTAAAACTAGTGTCTATGCTAAATCTTGGGATTAGATGTCAAAGCGGACCCTAGGCTTCTTTGCTACACAACCGAGAATACAGCTTGGAGGATGACTTAAGAAGTTTTGCTGCTGAGTGCACATGGGTACCTGTAGTACATCATAGTATTGATATTAAATCCAAATTATCTTTGAGAAAATAGAATGATTTAATCTTAATAGGTACTAACCGTAACCCAAACCTTTTTAGTTAAGGAGACTGAAGCTTAATTTAGATGCTGACACCGCATACAGACAGACCAACGCATTGATAGGTAGGTGAGTAGGTACTATTTACGTGTTGAGATTTTGACGCATAGATACTACGCATAGCTAAAGTACTTGCCTAAGTTAAGATGCGTTAAAAATACTTCTAAGTGTGTCAATCTGCATTTCGCATCAATATGATTACACCAACTTGTACAACAAGTTATCAGGAACGGCCATCTATTTAATAACTAACAGAACATAGCTACCATTTCTAGTTGAACATTCAAATCACGTCTCAGTCGCCAGGCTGAATCTCCGACCGGTACATAAGCTCACCGCGCCACATAGCGCGCGCAAAGTGGCGGCCGTAACGCGAGCGGTGTGATGTCTCCCGGAGCCCCGGCCCCCCGGTCGATACGGGGGGACCCCCTTTCAGCGCTATCTTTGTTTGGATGATATAAAATCTTCAGTGGGTGTGGTCTACAAAGCACGTCATCTCGTGATTGCCGAGCTACCCCATCACTATGATTTATTTGAAAATATAACAACTCTACACATCCCCGATTCATCACTTAGCTAGCCCACAAAGGCCTATTCCGAAAGGCAATTTGCTTGAAACGTCTTCCGAAAATCCCACGCGAAGAACGCAATAGCTAACACGTCGGTTGAGTAACGTCGAAATAATAAAACGCAATGGCCACCGCGCAGAATACAATATGCTATTTTGCATTTGTAAATTTGAAAGTAAAATCTGTGAGGCTACTGTGTCGCAACATAGTATGAGAGCGTTTGCCGCCGGCGGCGATGCGCGTCGCGCGATATGACTCTTAATGTGGTCGCTCTAACATTTAGACCGCTCGGCGCGCGTTTGCAGACGCGCGGGGTTGACTGGTCGCGCACACAATGCGTCATCCGTCATGAGGTCAGTTTACGGGCGCGAGGTATCGCTAGCGGTTTGACACATCGCTTAGCGAGACTGATTTGTGAAGGGTTATAACGCTCCAAGAGAACATGCGACTCGATAGACCGCCACACGTTTATTGGACACGCTTAAATATGTAATTGAGTTCCGCATCTAAAGTTTATTTTAAACGTCTACCTAAGCGCTGAAAATGAAGCCGCTCCGTACATTGTTTGTTTAACCCCCCTAACCGGAGTTAATTTTTATTGAATAACGAGTCAATCCTACGGAGCGTAGTGTAATCAAAATGTCGTAAAATCAATAGGCCTCCCCTCTTTCCATTCACGATTGCAAAATGCCGTCAGACGGTCGGCTGGACAACAAGAATACCAAAAATGAAACTAGCAAAGTGATCACAGAGGGTTTAACCCTTCAGGCACGGTTAGTTACCCACCGGCCGCAGCCGCAGCGTAATCGCATAGAAAATTACCATCAGGCGCATTTCAATACGACATCAAAGTTTATGTTCAAATATCCTTCTAACTTTTAACGCAGAATTGCTAGACGGTCAAGTGACAAGTCGTTTTTTGTATCGGCTAACCAAGTCACGTTTGCAAGATATATATAATTGCAAAATTAAGTGGCATTTTTTGCAATACTAAGATCTGTCTGCGTTTGCTAGAGGCGACCTTTAAAGCGATTAGCCTGGAATACAACATGGTGTCGGCACCCCATCGGTAGTAACAACTAGTTAGTTGCAACAGTGTAGAGTGCTCCCGTTGGTGAAACATTTGGATTAGCTTTCAGTTAGTTCGTTGAACATTCTTCGCTATTTTCGTAACTCTTCCTCGAAACGTCCATACACAATGTAATGGTTTTGTTGCAGTCAGTGATCGGACTATTTAGATATATTTAGATAATAAAATTATATTTTGTTTGAACGGTGCTGGTTAATGTACAGCCATGATAATGCACGGCCAAAATAATGTACAACCCAATAATTTGCGTCCATTGTGTACATGAATTATCGGGCCGTGCATTATCATTCTGAGCAAACTTGGTCCAGGGCCATGATTGGAAGTCAATTTTGTACGCACGCTGATAATGCTCGACCCAATAATTCGAGTCCCTGTGACTTCAGATTATCGGGCTGTACATTATCTGTGCGGACAGATAATCTCCAGCAAGTCGACGCCGACGGGTGTCTATTTCCAGTCTGAGGGACACAAGTGAACTCTAACCTAACCGACCAAACCTAATACAGAGTTCGCTTATGACAAGCCATTTTTGTCCGCCCTGATAATGCACGACCCAATAATCCGCGTCCGAAATAGTGAACGCGGATTATTGGGAAGTTTATTATTGGGCCGTGCGTTATCACCCTGAGCAAACTTGGTCTGGGGCAATAATTGGAAGTCACTTTTATCCGGGCTGAATGCATGACCCAATAATCTGAGTCCAAAAAAAGTGGAAGATACCCTCGTTTCTTCGCTAAATACTGAACGTTTTTTTGAGTTTTATCTGTGTTGTCAAGGCCAATGACTTACGTGATGAGCCATGCTTCTACGAGCGATTTTCGCTACAAAGCGGAAAACGCTGCTACGCGCTACGGCGTAGCGCGAAGCAATGTGTGGCCTCGAATGCAATCTGTAATGTATTTTTTAAATTGAAATAAATAATGTAATCTAATCTAATGGGTTAGTAAACGCGCGCTTGTCGAATGGCTACCCTCGTTTCATCGCTAGACACTCCCTTATACTTTGTTGGTACACTAATTCCACAGATTTCCTTCGTGTCTCCGTTTAGGTTTGTTTTCGTAAATTCAAAATACTGTATGCGTTTTTATGTGCCTTGGCATAATACGGAGAGTTGTTTCAGATAGGTATAAAGTGTGATTGTGCGTCGCGCGGAGTAACGTGGCATTGTCGCGGACACCCACAAAGGGACATTTGCCGGCCTCCTGGCTTACGCGACGTGGCCCGAGAGATGGCCGCACGGCGTCTCCGCTAGCTCGCTATGAACTCCTTTGCCGCGTAAAATTAACTTTGGAGTTTTACAGCATGTCATAATTCAAAAACACAAAAGCATGCTTTAGGTCTCAGGGGAGCTTACACGCCACATGGGTAATTTTTGACTAATAACTGTCCTATAGTCTCACTCTTACCTGCGGGCTTTAGAACATCAGGACACCTTTACTCCCCGTGTAAGTGTACCTACTAAATATCATCTCAAGCATAACGCAGGTTGGAAAAGTAGGCATTACAGTACCGGTTCTTCAAGAAAGAAGTGTTTAAATTTTAAATGTGCATGAGACGCCCCTGGAATTGCAAGCGTCCGTAGGTTACGGTGACAGTTTACCATCGGGCGCCGGCCGTAAGCATGTTTCTCACAGTCATGCAAAAATGCATATTTAATTCATTGTTCACCATAATTGTGCTTTATCCTAAAAGCCTTTATCCCGACTCCGTACAGCGAAAGATTACTTTCAGCTCGCGCCTAAACACTAAATATCGTCGTAAACTAGGAATAATGAGCAGAAACTAAGTACGATAGCCAAGTGGTTCAGGCATGTGGCTGTCAAGCGGCGGACGTGGGTTCGAATCCCGGCTTGTACCAATGAGTTTTTATTCATCGTTATTTTTTCGGTGAAAGAAAACACAATGAGGAAACCGGTCTAATCCCCATAAGGTCTAGTTTTCCTTCCGAATTGGAAAGTCAGAAGGCATTCGCTTTCCTAAAAATAGTGCCTATGCCAAATATTGGGATTAGGTGTCAAAGCGGACTCCGCGGGCTTTTTTAGGGTCCCTGCTCGCACAACCGGGAGTAACGCTAGCTGCATGAATTAGGAATACTAATAGTGCCTACGCCTGTGAATTAGACCAATAACCTCTCCTTTGTCTGTTTCTAAACTGTCCGGAGATGCGCAGGGCCACGAGCCACGAGCCACCGCCACGGCTGGACGAGGCACTGTGACCACTAGCCCCGTATTCAAGAACCGGCCTCTACCCGTCAGCAAGCCAGCATCTAGATGCTGACCCCTAGCCCGGTAATAGCATTCTATGTCTCTCTTATCGATACCAACCTCTTGTTTCAATAATTGGCGTAAACACTCAGTTTTGCAGGAGTGACCTCCAACCCAGAAGGATTATTTGACCTTATTAATAATAGGACTCGAGTGAGTGACTACTATTAGAAGCTAGGGCTCTAACACGGGCCAACTACTGGTTCACAGCCGTCGTAGACAACAACCAGAATCACGGAAGTGTTTATTTCACTTTGATGACCGTGCATTAAAGACAGGTAAAGTAATACCGTACCTACTGCTATCACTATTTGGCCTGGTCAATCGATTCAATTGGGCGGACGCCGTCAGGCTGTGAAGTGTTTTATAACAAATATGTACGGTTCAACGAAGGACCTACTGGTCGACTAGTAATAGGTACAGCTGTGTAGTTATCCTTGTGAATTACAACCAAGCTCGTACATACATGTAGGTATACATTCACACTCCGGCTATTTGGCAGTACGACAAGATATTCCTCACACGCTAGAAGCGGGGATAAGTATCCATTCCGACGTTTACGACGTTTCTGGTTTAAGTGCCTGTTTTATTGAAGGCTTCGCTTTGCCCGCGGCTCCGATCGCATAACTTGCATATGCAGCATATCTGAAGAATTTACAAATGAAGTAAATAAAAGGTAAATTGTGTTGTTTAATACGGAATTCCGATTGTTCTAAGTATACGGGACTCGTGAATTTATGTGAGTTCTTTGACTTTGTTGTCTGAGTCGTCTCGGCAACGTCCCATATTTTCCCGCTACAACTAGTGGCCCATTTGGCTTTTGTTTTCGAGAAACTGAATCGTCAATAAAATGTATATAATTATTGAACCCTCACACGCGAACCAGGGATATGCACATTCAGACATACGAGAGAATTTTGACTTCCAATACCAATAACAGTTTTATAAAAAGTCGGGCACATTAAATAATCTCAACCATAACAAAGGTCAAATAAACCGTGATCCCCGGTTTTATAAATATCCGTTATATCGGTCAATTATTTATGTAAAAAAATATTTGTGTCTAATATAAGATACGCATCTTTAGAAATCAGGGCCTAAGGTTTCGACACATTTAACTCGGCGAGTATGATAGCGAGCGAGCATCACATTGAAATTGAAATCTAATTTGAATATTTCAAACCGACCCCCTGATTACAGCTAGTCGGAGCACTCGGAGCACCGCCATCACTGCAATATATTTAGTAGCAAAAGCAGGATCCCAACTAGAGGCTCTTAGGCCCTTTTTAGACTTGCAGCGCTGTATTTAGAACCTGAGCTATAGATTACCATGACAATCGAATCTCTAAGTTCGTACGTAGGTATATCTGTAGGTACTCTATCGCACTTATTGCATTCGATGGATAGAGATGGAGGCACTTCGAGATTCGATTTTCGTGGTAGCGCCGCAGTTCTCAGACATACACACGCGCGAGTCGCGGACTTTTGTACCGCCGACTACCCCGAGCTGCGCTTAAATTTATTGTAGTGCGTCACTTCGGTATAAGCTGCTCTTTACTGGTGTTAGCTACATATACCATCACTCACGCGCCCGTATCTGCGCCCGCGCCACCGCAAACTGCCGCGTGATTCACGACGGCTGCACGACACTTTTACGAGCGCGGCGTAACGAGCTCAGAGCTAACTACAGACAGCTTGACACGGCTGGATCTATGATACGACACTCTACAACAACATGATTGCAAATATAAAAATCGAAATCAGAGTTTCAGAGACGTTTTTAGGGTTCCGTATTTTTTAATCACGTCAAACAAGATTACGATCTGCCTGATGGTAGGCGCAGCTGTGACCGCAACATACATAATATAATAATAAATAATAATTTTATTCACATTAAGAACCCTTGGTTGTACAACATTTTCTTCTGCCAAACTGCAGGGCAGTTTGTTACACGAGTCATAGTTATACGAATGTTTGTTGCCTTTGTTGGCATCATATGCGCGTGTATATAGACCCTAAACTGCAAATATGAAATTCTCTTCAGACATGCTTGGTAAAGTCGTCGACGTTTTTCGGGACAGTTAATGATAATAAGGGGTATAACGGTTTTGCCCAGTTTAGAAGCTTCAAGCGATTCAGTAACTCACTACTAAACTAATCAATAACTTGACCACTGCGACATCATTATAACTATTCGTACTGGTACAGTTAGCGGTAAAAGTAGCTGAGCAGAGTAACACGCTCAAAATCCTATCAGATCCTTATTCTCTTGATATTAGGGTCCGTGTGTAGATGACTTCGAGCGATAGGCCCGCGTAGCTGGTGTACCCTTGTTTTGACGACAACCTTTTCATCGAATATTATTTCATCGACAACGATTCATCGAAACTTTAGAGTACTAGTAATATTGTTTGGCGTTATTTTATTTCAACTACTATTTATTTAAATTTATCTTACTACGTAGAAATACTAATATTCAACGAATACTACTTAATCGATGATTTGTTTCGAATTATCTTAATTGGCACAACTACAAAACATTGGAATTGGAATTCATTTCTTCGACGTATCTCAATACAATTTTATATGTCCTACCTACTGCACATTTATACATTATTCAAATTATGTACCTAGTTAATTCTGTGACATACAAATAATTATGCATAATATGTATGTATAATAATTTTCACGGAAGACATACGAGGCTATGCTGAGGGGGCACGGGTAGTGAAACTGCTTGCGGGAGAGCGAACGTGCCAACTGGGCAGTCTAAAAGTAGAGGGAGATCTAATCACGGACCCAGGTGAGATCCTTGGAACTATGCTAAGATCTCATTTTCCGGACTGTGAGGAAGAAGCGGACACAGAAGAAGAGACGGAGCCGGGTATACCGGACTGGGGGGCTGCAGAGGCAGTGGTGAAGGAGGAGATGATGGAGTGGGCGATCAAATCCTTTGCTCCCTTTAAGGCAGCGGGACCGGACGGGATACTACCGGTGCTAATGCAGAAAGGCTATATACACATAAAGGAGATCCTAGCACGACTATACAGGGCGAGTATAGCCTTGGGCTATATCCCGAATGTATGGAGACAAGTGAGGGTGGTATTTCTACCAAAACCAGGGAAGAAGTCATTTCAAGAAGTGAAATCGTTCAGGAGCATAAGCTTATCGTCATTTATACTAAAGACTGTGGAGAAAATGATAGATAAAGCGATAAGAGAGAAATTGGAATGCGGGAAGGACCCATTACATGGGAACCAACATGCATACATGGCAGGAAAGTCGACAGAAACCGCTCTACATAACCTCGTGGTTAGAGTGGAGAGAGCATTAGACACAAAACAGTATGCACTAGGCTGCTTCTTCGATGTGGAGGGAGCTTTTGATAAGGCGACCTTTGCGGCGGTAGAAAAGAGTCTAGACAGGGAAGCGATCCATCCGGCAGTAGCGAGGTGGATAGGAAGAATGCTTAAAGACAGGGACATAACAGCGGAGCTGGGAGGGTTCTCTAAAAGAATAAGTCCAAGAAGGGGATTTCCGCAGGGTGGCTGTTTGTCTCCCCTAATGTGGTGCCTACTTTTGGACTCACTGGTGAAGAAAGTCAACAGAGGGGGCGTATATATGCAGGCCTATTCTGATGATGGAGTACTACTAGTAAGAGGAACGGTCCTTAACATCACCAGAGATGTAATGAACAGAGGTCTCAGAGAGGTGTTAGGATGGTGCCGAGAGAGAGGTCTGGATCTAAATCCAACTAAAACAAAGCTGGTGTTATTCACCAACAAAAGGAAGAAGGAGAACATGAAACCAATAGAGATACAACAGAAAGAACTGGAGATGGCAAAGGAGGTGAAATATTTAGGAGTGACACTGGACAGCACTCTCAGATATAAGACTCACGTCAAGGAGCAATCGGCGAAGGCCGTTAGAACACTATACCAATGCAAAAGGGCGGTGGGAAGAAGATGGGGACTGAGACCCGAAATGATCTATTGGATCTACAGGGCAATCATTCTACCCAGAGTACTATACGGAGCCGTGGTTTGGTGGCATAGGGCTCGTATAAAAGAATATGAAAAAGAACTAACCAAGGTGCAGAGACTAGCGTGTCTGATGGTGACGGGGGCTATGAGAACGACCCCGACTCAGGCCATGGAAATACTGCTAGGCATGAAGACAATGCGAATTGAAGTGGAGAAGAGGGCCATGGAACAGTGGTACAGGATGAAAGCATGCAAAGAATGGAGAGGAATCTGTGTGGATAAAAGGCACGCGCTGATACAGGAGGAGCCGCTATCGAAGCTACAAATGCTGATAGCCAATAACGACCTCATAAAGAGGCAGGAGATATTCGATAAAAAGGGTTGTCTGTTGTTTGCCCGACATTCACATACTATAATAATCATTTGCCCGAACTTTGCTTGCCCGAATTTCATTTGCCCGAATGTTTCGTTTACCATAATAGTTAATTGACATACTCTTGTTTACCCGAATATTGGATGTCATAATGATACGAATGCCATACGTATTGTTTTCCAGATTATTGTTTGCAATAATATTATTTAATAGAATATTTAAACGCCATACTAAACATGCATTCGGATTCATCTTTGTTAATTTGTTCGTTTTTCCACTATTTTATAAAAAAAATAACCTCCCGCGACCTCTAACCTATCCGCGATCCAAGTCGGTTTTGCCACTAAGCCGCTGTTCCCTACTGCCTATGATACACCACTATATTGGCATTGGGTAATCTCAGAGGAAAGGTTATTTTTACTTAGTGGCAAAACCGACAAGGATCGCTGATAGGTTCGAGGTTTTTTTTTCATTTTAGACACTGCAATACGTACCCACATTATAACATATGAATATTATGGATGTTGAGATGGATGGCAAATGACATTATGGCATGTGATAGTTATGGATTGCAATGATTATGGAAAATTAGATTATTGATATTGATATTATGGAAAACAAAGATTCTGGCATATAATTAATATGGTAAACAATGAGTATGGCATACAAAATTATAGAAAACAACTTTATGCCAGTTGAATATTATGACAGATAAAATTCGGGCAAATGAAATTCTGGCAAGCAAGAGTATACCGATAAAAAGTATAAAATACATATAGGAGAAAGAGACAACTGGAAGGTAGACGTTGAACACCCAATGACGATCTGCTTCACAGATGGATCAAGAAGGAAATCAACCAAGCTAGCGGGAGCGGGCATAGTCATACCCAAACTGCATGAGAAAGTATCTATCCCACTAGGGAGGTACGCCAGCGTTTTCCAGGCAGAGGTGTGCGCAATAATGAGGTGCGCACAGATTATAAAGGAGACAACGCAGCAGACTGGAAGGGTAGTGATCTATACGGACAGTCAGGCAGCACTGAAGGCACTAGGAAAGGCAACGGTAACATCCGCCTTGGTAAGAGAATGCAAGAAGGAGCTTAATAAGATAGGAGCATACCCAGGTGTGACAGTGGCATGGGTGCCGGGACATCAGGGGATAGCGGGTAACGAGAGCGCGGATGAACTGGCGAGAGAGGGATCGGGCAGGGAATTTATAGGCCCGGAGCCGGTCCTTCCCTTCTCGGCTCAAGTCACAAAGGGGGTCATAGAAAGGCTAAAAGAACAAGAAGGGGAGAGAGAATGGAGGGAAGCAACTGGATGTAGACAGGCAAAGATGATGATAGGAGGTATGGATCACAGGAGAACCAGGTATCTGCTAAAACTGGGTAAGAATAATCTGAGGTTGCTGACAGGTATCGTAACTGGTCACAATACTCTGAATAGACATCTGAAGGCAATAGGTATAAGCAGCGACGCTTCCTGCCCACACTGTGGGGAGGAAGAAACTAGTAAGCATGTATTAGCAGAATGCATCATGTACGCGGCACCGCGGTATGATACATTCGGTAAAGATGTGTTAGAGGAGAGGGAATTGAGGGATGTCAGCCTTAAAGATGTCCTTCTGTTCTGCAGGAAAACGAGAAGAATGGAAGAGGTTGTAGTGGGAACGCCGCCGGGACAGTAACCTGAGGCTCCAAACCAAGGGAATGGGGCTGAATGAACGCAAAAACCGATCGACAGCCCGCCTGTTTCCGGCCAGGCGTCCCTTCTCAACATCAACATCAACATGTATAATAAAACTAAGAATCATTGGTGTAAATCGTCGGCACTGTGCGGCACATCCATATTCAGTACAATAATGATTGTGCTGCACAGTGCCGGTGGAATCCCGCCTTTAAGCGAACTCTGTTTTAGGTCAGTTAGGTTAGGTTAGGTTAGGTTAGGGTTCACTTGTCCCCCCCGATGTGCTGTCACCTTGTTGTGGTGGGGGGGCTTGCGTGTTCCTAGGATCCCCGAGGCTATACCGGACAGGGCTACCCATACCGGGAAGGCGAGGGGGGAGGGACCAGACGAAGAGCGGCACACGAGGAGTGCGCCTGGTGGCGCGGAGAAGGAGTCGCTCTAGTTCCTCTGCTATAGCAGAGGGTACTCGAGAGGCGACTAAGCAGAGGGACCCTATATAGGGGTGATAAGCGTGGAGGGTAGTTCTGACCGGACTACCAATAGGGGAGCCTACGCCAGCTTCCCTTGAATCCCGGAACCCGCAGCACTCTCCCAACGACCCCCATCAGTGGCGGTATGGGGTACGGGAGGTGCCAGCTTTGAGCGCGCGGACCGGAGGGCTTGCCTTAATTGGCCGGCCCGCGGGAAGGAAAATCCTTTAACACCCGACAGTGAAGTCGTAAAAACCTCTGGATACCGCCCGACCTCCACAGTAAATAGGGTTACCTCAGGTACAGGGGGCACTGCCTGGGTGGACTATATTTCCCCCATACTCGTGGGAATTATATGGAAAATTTAAACAAAAACATTAATAAAAAAACAGAGAGGGATCTTAACGACGACAATAGCGATACAATTAGGGACACGGAAATGCTTGACGGACAGGTGGTGGAAGTGGATGCCCCGCCGGCATCCACTGATGTCTTGAAGAAGGCAGGGAAACGGACTGGGCTGAGAAGTCAAGGACCGATCTCAGATACGGTACGGGTGGTTATCACCCGCTGCGACCAGGTGCAAGAACCCAGAGCGCCAACGCCGACGACCAGCAGGAGGGTGTCGGAGTCAGAAGACAACGACAGCCTGCTCACTGTGCGGTCGCGCTCATCGTCACCACTGGGGCGCCTTTGGCAATCACAGGACTCCGACAAAAAACGGAGAAAGCTGTTGGTGGCCGAATCTGGCAGTGAAAATGAGGAGGTAGAGAAGCAAGATCCTGCGTCTCCCTCGGTGCAGAGACCGAGAGCAAAACCGCGAACCAAAGCGGAATATACGACAAGAGTGGCTGCGCAGGCGCAATACAACGCCGAGCTGCGTGAAACAATGAGGCTGAGGGCGGAGGAAGAGGTCAACAATATGACCATCCAGACCCGCCACTCCCTCTGCGATGCATCAACCTCCCGGCTATCGGACATGTCGGCAGATGAAGCAGAGGCGGTGCCTGCTGCTATGCTCCGCAAGCAGGCGCTGGACAGCGTCTCGGTCATCGAAACGGTGCAGAAAACGTCCGGCAACCTTAAAGGTGGTCACCAACGCAAGTTGAAGGTTGCCTGCAACGCGATTAGGGATGCGTTCGGTGTCTTGGAGAAGCGCACATCGTCGGACGAGGTCAAGCACCTGGAAGCGAGTAACGCACGCCTGCAAGCGGAACTGGCCGAGGTGAAAGCAAAACTGGACCGCCTCGAGGCCGAAGTAAGATCAGTGCCCAGGGCACCCTCCCAGGCTGAGACCCAGCCCAGTACGCTCCCTCGTGTGGAGATGGAACCGCCTTCGGACCGGGCAACAATCGTTGCTATGATGAATGCCCGGTTCGAAGCGCTGGAGGTGGAAGGGCGGTTATTACCTGCCAAGAACTTGCGGCCCCAATTGGCGGCTGATAAAAAGAAGACGGCTGGCGGAAGGCAACCGGCAGCGTTGCCTGAAAATTGGCTAGCAGCAACTGCACCAGCTGCCAGCGCGCCTCCCACGGCCACAAGTACCCAACGCGGGAAAAAGAAAGGTAAAAGAAAGAAGGCATCAATGAGTTCCCAGGCTGCCGCCAGTGCCGCAGCTGCAGCAGCTACAAAGCCACGACCACAGCCTCCGGCGCCAGAAACGACGACACAGCGCTGGAATAAGGTGGTTAGCTCCGGGGCGAAGGGAAAAGCTGCAACGCAATCGGACGCGCAGCCCCAATCCAAGGCGAAAGCACGCCCTAAATCGGGACGTCGCAAGCTCCGCCCTCCAAGGTCTGCGGCAGTGGTGTTGACACTGCAACCGGACGCGGAAGCAAAAGGGGTGACCTACGCCAAAGTGCTCGCCGAGGCCAAGGACAAGGTCAGTCTTGCCGACCTTGGCATCACGAACTTGCGTTTCCGGCGTGCAGTCACTGGTGCGCGGGTCCTGGAGTTGCCGGGAGCCACCAGTGGCGAAAAGGCCGACAGGCTGGCCAAAGAACTGGCTGAAAAACTGGGGGAGGGAGTCCGGGTCTACAGGCCGACAAAATGCGCGGAGCTGCGCTTGTCTAACCTGGACGACTCTGTGACTCCCGCTGAGGTGGTCGCCGCCGTCGCTCGAGTTGGTGGCTGTGCTGAGGACCAGGTGAAGACCGGCGAGATCCGTCCGGATCACACCGGCCTCGGCACACTCTGGGTGCGCTGCCCGATTACGACGGCGAAGAAGGTGGCCGAAGGCGGCCGTTTCTTGGTGGGATGGTCTTCGGCTCAGGTGAGATTACTCGAGTCGAGGCCAATGCGGTGCTTCCGGTGCCTGGAGAGTGGGCACGTCAGAGTACAATGCCAGTCACAGGTGGACCGCAGTGAGTTGTGCTACCATTGCGGCCAGCCCGGCCACAAGTCGGCGCAGTGCACGGCCGCGCCTCTTTGCGTGCTGTGCCAAGCTGCGGGTAAATCGGCGGATCACGTGCTGGGCTCAAAGGCGTGCTCGGCACCACACCAGAGGAGGATAAAGAGCGTTGGCAATGGCCCCCGGGCCTCCTCGCAGCGTTCCCAGCTAGCCTCAACAACATCTGAGGCCCGCAGCGAGGTGGTAGCGGAGATGGCCGTTGATTAATGGCCACTCGCTTTCTCCAGGCGAATATCAACCATTCCGCCAGGGCCCAAGACTTGTTGACTCAAAGCCTGGCGGAGTGGTTGATTGGAGTGGGTATTGTCGCCGAGCCCTATTCTGTCCCTCCCAGGGAGAACTGGGTCGGAGACCTGGACGGCCTGGTGGCTATTGTCACTGGTTCATCCGCCGGTTCCCCGCCGCCGCAAAGAGTGGAGAGGGGCCACGGATACGTTGCCGCATGGATTGGTGACATAATGGTGATTGGGGCGTACTTCTCGCCGAACCGACCTCTGGCTGAATTCGAGCAGTTTTTGGTGGAGATCGGAGCCAAGATCGGCAGAAGTCGTCCTGGCATGTTGCTCGTTGCCGGTGATTTCAATGCCAAGTGCACGGCGTGGGGATCCCCGGCGACGAGTGCTCGTGGAGCGGAGCTGGAGGAATGGGCGGTTGCTACTGGGTTGGCTGTCCTTAATCAAGGGTCGACCAACACGTGCGTGCGGCAACAGGGTGGGTCCATCGTGGACGTCACGTTCGCCAATGCCGCCCTGGTGCGCCGTGTTCGAGGCTGGGAGGTGCGGGAGGACGTGGAGACATTATCGGACCACCGATATATTCGGTTCGAGGTCTCCACCCTTCCAGCAGACTCGAGAAGCCTGAGTCGGCCCTTGCGAGGGGATGGCCCGCGTTGGGCACTCAAGCGCTTGGACCGGGACGCGTTGGTGGAGGCAGCCTTGGTGCAGGCTTGGCTGCCAGCGACCGACGGTCCGATTGATGTCGACGCGGAGGCCGAAAGGATGAGGAGTGCTATGGTGGAGGTGTGCGACGCAGCTATGCCGCGGGTAGGCCTGGTTCCCCCAAGGCGTAGGGTGTACTGGTGGTCCGGGGAACTCGCGCAGCTACGCGAATCCTGCGTTGCAGCGAGACGCCAGTACACTCACAGCCGGAGGCGTCGACCGCGTGACGTGCCATTGGAGGAGCTGCTGTATGCCACATACTCGGAGGCCGTCAAGGTGCTGCAGGGGGCAATCAGCAGGGCCAAGGACCTGGCTGAGCAGGAGATGCTGGAGACTCTCAACAGTGACCCGTGGGGAAGGCCGTACAGGATGGTGAGACGCAAGCTCCGCCCCTGGGCACCCCCACTTACGGAAAGTCTCCAGCCACAGCTCCTTGAACAGGTGGTCGATGGCCTGTTTCCGACGAGAGAGGAGCACACACCTCCACCCATGCTAGCCCCTAGGGGGAGAGTAGCTGACGTGGGTGATGCGCCGGAGGTAACGGAGGGTGAACTAGGGGCGGCGGTGCTACGGCTCCGAGCCAAAAACACTGCCCCCGGCCCCGACGGAGTTCCCGGCCGGGCCTGGGTTCTAGCCCTGGGTCCGATGGAAGCGCGGTTGAGGGCGCTATTCAGCGCATGTCTTGCGCAGAGACAGTTTCCCCGTGTTTGGAAGTCGGGGAAACTGGTCCTTCTGCGTAAGGAGGGGCGACCGGCAGACTCACCTTCGGCCTACAGGCCAATAGTGCTGCTGGACGAGGCTAGCAAACTATTTGAGCGGGTAGTGGCTGCCCGTCTCAACCGGCATCTGGAGGGGGTAGGTCCGGACCTCAGTGACCACCAGTTTGGATTCCGCCGGGGCAGGTCCACCATCGACGCTATTGCGCGAGTGAGGGCCCTGGCGGATGAAGCGGTGCTCCACGGGCAGGTAGTATTGGCGGTGTCTCTTGACATCGCCAATGCGTTCAACTCCCTGCCCTGGGCCTCCATTGCGGCCGCATTGAGGCGCCACGCGGTGCCTGAGTACCTGCGGAGGACGGTTGAGGACTATCTCACCGATAGAGCCGTCAGGTACCCAGGTCACGAAGACTGGCAGGAGAAGGGGTTGTCGTGCGGTGTCCCGCAGGGGTCGGTTCTTGGTCCACTCCTGTGGAACATCGGGTACGACTGGGTGCTGAGGGGGCACAATCTGCCGGGGATCAAGGTGACGTGCTACGCCGACGACACCCTGGTGACAGCCCGCGGTAGCACGTACCGGGAGGCGGTGATTCGAGCCACGGCTGGCGTGGCAACGGTGGTGGCCCGAATCAGAAGGTTGGGGCTGGAGGTGGCCCTGAACAAATCCGAGGCCCTGTGTTTTCACGGGCCCCGGAAGGCCCCTCCAGCAGGTTCCAACCTGGTTGTTGGAGGAGCGTCCATCGGTGTCAAGTCGACAATGCGGTATCTAGGCATAGTGCTTGACAGCCGTTGGACGTTCAAGGAGCACTTCAGGTGCCTTGCTCCGAAATTAGTCGGGGCGGCGTCGGCACTCAGCCGGCTGCTACCCAACTTGGGCGGGCCGAATGCGAGCTGTCGCAAATTGTACGCAGGGGTGGTGCGGTCAATGGCCCTGTACGGGGCGCCCATTTGGGCCGGATCCCTGACCGCCCAAAATCAAGCCCAGCTGCGAAGGCCGCAGCGGGTTATGGCGGTTAGGATGGTGAGGGCATACCGCACCGTCTCGTACGAGGCGGCTTGCGTGCTGGCGGGGACCCCACCCTGGGACCTCGACGCCTTGGTTCTGGCCGATGTGTATTGGCGTGTCACCGAGGCGCGGGCCAGGGGGGTCCAACCACTCCTGGAGGAGATCAGGCGGTGGAGACTTGACTCCCGTCGTGTCCTTCTTCAGAAGTGGAAAGAAAAGTTGGAGGTGCCTAGTGCCGGCCACTGGACCATCGGAGCGATCCGGCCCGTCTTGGAAAGATGGGTCGGTAGAAAAGGGGGATTCCTCTCCTTCCACCTTGCGCAGATTCTCTCGGGGCACGGTTGCTTTGGGAGATATCTGTGTAGGGTGGCGGGCCGGGAACCGACGGCGGAATGCCACGAGTGCGGCGACGCCGAAGATACGGCGCAGCACACGCTGGCGGTGTGCCCAGCTTGGGCAGAGCAGCGGGCCACACTCGTGGCCGTGGTCGGGCATGACCTCTCCCTGCCCGCTGTGGTAGAAGCCATGGTGGGGAGCGACAGGTCATGGAAGGCGGCGGCCTCCTTCTGCGAGGACGTGATGGCGCAGAAGGAGGCAGCAGAGCGTGGGAGGGAGGACGATCCGGCCTCCCAACCGATGCGCCGCAAACGCGTGGGGCGACGGCGGTTAGCGTATGACCGCCGATTTCCCCCATAAGGGTACCTGTGGGCGGCAGACACGGGGACGTCTGTCGCCTACACGATGGTCCCCGAGTGGCGGGCGTGCCGTTTCTCGGTGCGCCCCCTTGTGGAGGTAGGGGGAGAATCATCTCCCCAGAGATGAGTCCGCAGCGCGGACAGCCGCTGGCGAGGTTGCGGAAGTGTGCCCAGGGCGTTCCCGTGGCCTCGCCTTATAGCGTGGAGGCGGCACATAGAGGGGTTTTTAGTGGGTAAACCATTGGCCTCATTAGCCGACATGGGAGTCCCACATAACCACCACATAACGCATTTTCCCCTCTTAAAAAAAAAAAAAAAAAAAAAAGGGTTCACTTGTGTCCCCCTCGACGGTGCCCGCCTTGTCGGGGCGGGGGGGCTTAGTAACCGTGGACTGGTCACCCACGGCGAAGCTAAGAGGCACCCAGGGCCGGCCTGTTTGGGCTGCCGGCTGGCCCGAGGAGGGCGCTCCAAGCGGGCTTGGCTTAGCCCGCTTAGGATGCGTAGGGGAGGGACCGTAGAAGAAGAGGAGTACCGGTATTGCGGTTGGCCGTTCTCCCTATCTTCTGCGGCCGAGGTCGGATCGCAGGGGGAGAGGTGTGTTGGTATAACGGTGCGCCACTCTCCCTACCCCCTGCGAACTTGGCGGGGTCGTTCCGCGGAAACGACGCTGGTGGGACCGCAGAGGAAGAGGAATGCCGGTATCACGGTGCGCCGCTTTCCCTATCCTCTGCGGCCGAGACGTGGTCGGTGGCGGAACCACAGACCTGATCCGCCACCGGGTGCTGGATTTTCCGCACCCATGATCTCCTTGTAGCGGACTCAGGGGGGTCCGCTACTGAACAGGTGGAGATCGAGGTGGCAGGCGCGTCCAATCATCTGGCGCGCCTCACGTGGAGAGCCTCCGGGCATCCGCGAAGAGCTGCTTAAGGGCGGCTACCGCCGGCGGGGTTTCGGATGTGTGCGCAAGCGTTTCCATAACCTCGCCACATGGCGGCGAGGCGGCAAGTGGGGGGGTTTTTAGTGGGTAGGTACACCGTGGGTCTCATCAACTCATACGGGAGTCCCACATAACCACTCGGGTCACCCCCTGCGCCCGGGTGGTATGCGTAACGCATTTTCCCCCCCTAAACAAAAAAAAAAAAAAGGGTTCACTTGTGTCCCTCAGACCAGAAATAGATACCCCGCGCAGCGGGGTGGCGTTGACTCGCTGCACAGCAAAAATAATTTAAAGAACGTTAGGGATTCAGATATAGATCCGAATAATAATATGCGGAATAAATATTAAAACATGTAAAAAATGAGTTAAAAAACCCGAAATGAAAAGCCATCACATGAATTTTATTGAAATAAGTCAACTACCAATTAAAATACCTCGGTTCAAATTACCTAGTATCGAGTCCTCGACGCAATGACTTGTCGATGATATGAAAATACTTGAAACGCTGTCTTTGAAATAATATTCGATTAAATGTCTGTCGGCAATTCAATGGTAAACCCCGCGTAGCTACTATTGCTGCTGCCTGTACCTAATGAGATTCCGACGCTACGCTACGGAATGAAATGGAAAAGGTCTGGTCTCTACTGTTATTTAGCTGTTATTAATAAATTGTACCAAGACTTTGTATTAGTCTGTGGACATCTACAAAAGCAACTTATGGAATTTTAAAATATGTTCTTAAACGAACGAATTAGGCTAAGAAAAGAAATCCCTTAAAAGGTAAGTATGCTCGACCGCAGAGCTCGTAAAGTAATCACAGCCTGACGGACGGACGCGTGTGCAAATTGGTTATTATGTGCGCGGGTCGCCAATCGTTTGTACTTCATTTGGATGCCAATATTGAAGAACTTGACAGGATAATAAATTAGCGGGTAGATGTATGCGATCTTGGACTGTGTTTATGCTTATTAGGTGACGCGTGCAGCGGCGCGACGCGCGTGATATCATGGAATCGCTAACGCCTGTATTACTCATTGGCGTCTCGTTGGCCAGGGGCGGTGGGCTCAGCCTTTTTTGATGATCGCCATAGAATTTTGATTTAGTGACAAGCATCCCTGGGTGGCTCTAGAGCCTAGACCCTACCGGGGAGGGCAAGGGCACTGAACACTCTTGCGGAACGCCATATTTCGTCTGTCGGACTACTTCCGATGCAGGAACCCCAGACAGTCACCAGTCATGCGGCCTTAAAGGAACAGAGGCTCAGCCAAATTACTGAATCACTTTAATCATCGTATCTTGACCATCACGTTACAATTAGATATTATGCTATTAGCTAGTTCAGTCAACTAGTACTTACGCAATGAAAGGAGTGAAGCGTGTCCTCGTGTGATTTAAGAATACTAGCGATATGTAATTTCCAAGTTAAAATTTACGGCACAAAGTCAAAGGTGCGAGGTTGGAAACGTTCTAAGAAATAAATAAACAAGGTTTATATTTAGGTAATATGTATGTACATAAATAATTTATTTTACACAAGACATTGATACAAATACAGACAAAATAGGTTAAGTAGGTACAAAGGCGAACTTATCCCTATAAGGAATCTCTTCCAGTTAACCTGTTTAGTTTTGATGAATTCGTTTTATTAGTTTTACCACCATTGTGCTTTATTGTCAAAGGACTTAGATTAGAACAAAGAACTCAAAAGTATCTCGAGCACCAACAACTTTACAGTACAACTTAAGTGCAGACCAAACAACACTAACCGTTTCATTGCCAAAGTTGAGTTTATTTGGTTCTTTGTAGTCTGTCTGTATCCGTTCGTCTATCAGCCACTTAATTTTGTTCTTCATACGTTCATCGTAATGCGTGTGCAAATGAAGTGTAAAACCGCAGTGCAAACAGTCGGGGCGCACTGGGAGCAGATTATCCTCTGGCAGGCCGCTGGAGTGCATTAACGCACACCAAGCAACGCACGCGCCATTTCACAGCTTAACCCGCCCGCCCGCTAGTCTCCACTGCCGCACAGGGCACGGCATAGGACGGCACGGCGTATCTATGTTAACGCGAACTAACTGAAAGGGAGGAATGCTTTGCGTAAGATATTAACGCCATCATCAGTGATAAAGCGGTCACTGTGGCGTTATTGCGCTGTCGATTAATATGCAACATAATAATTTTGTTAATTTCCTTCCATGTCATGTTACCAAATTGGCATAACAAGTTTGTATAAACCCTGGCAAGGTAGGTACTGCAATAGCTTCTTACACGGGTTACAAATCGAATGAGATCATTGGAATGCGCACACGTTGACAACCACGACGCCCAACGAGACTTGGTGTAGGTAATTTGTTTACAATTAAAACTAGAATAGAGGAAATTGAGCGTATCTAATGGTGTTTCTCTTGGGTGAGCAGTCCGTGATGAGTATAGTCACAGTCCTATATCTGTATCGTGTGTCTCGCTCGTCCAATCCAGACATAAATACCTGATGGCGTGACAAGCCGTGTCGCGCGACAGCGGACTCGCGTTCCCGGTTTTCCTAACCCCTAGTTAGCGGCGTTAACATTCAATAAGCCGCGACTCCAGCCCGACAGCTGTAATATCCACGCCTACCACTATGTCTTGTTCTCACAGTTAACAGGGTTAAGACTGCGTAACTACTCTTATTCAACTCGTAACCGCCCAATGCTAAGTATAGGCTTCGTTAGGATCTAAGGTCATCCTAGGCATTCTAATGACATACTGATATATCGCCTTCAATATAGTCTGACGAGATAGAGAGTGCATCGCAGCGATAGTTTCTGTTATACGTGCCAACTTGCTCTCACTCATCACCAATTTATTTCGAAGCTGGATTAGGTTTTTTTAAATTCGGAAACAACAATGATCCGCAGTTCATTTCCATCGAATGTTAACTCGCCTCTCGGTAGATATGTAGCCTTGTTGACCATAAACCATGACAAGTGATGAACACTTGTCTAACATACAGAATAGAGACTGTCTGAGTTGTAATGTTGAGTGGCTCTCATTTTCCACGGCCGAGCGTTCGGCCGAATATTAATCGCAGATTTGGGCCGAGAGTATTAGGTAACTTGTCGATAGAATTAGTACTGACTGTATCATGAACTTTTTACGCAGCGGCTAATCTCCGGAACTGTCTGTGTCTATACTCTATACTCAGTCGATTTCAAAATTCCCTTTAAGTTTATAGTTAAAATGGACCTTAGGAAAGACCACATCAGGCTATAGGTATTTGTGGCCGCTTGCGTTCTTTGTTACGCAGGCGAAGCCACGCGGTCAGCTAGATAACAATGAAACCAGACGGATAAACGGGCTATCACCAGCATAATTTCCGCGCGAGCTACGACGAGTACATCTGAAACATGAGTGTTGATGAGCGCCTCATTTGCGGCGCCTGCTACCCCCGTCACTGTCAACTGTCAATCATCAGGGTAAGCCGACGCCGCCCCCGGGGACCGGGCCAGGTGACGAAGGCTGTAGGTACCTACAAGAATAGGCGTTTATGAGACGAGAGGCGATATTTCGCAGTAGCTTTGGTGAAGGAAAACATTGTGAGGCCTAGGACAACCCCGGCTAGGTCAACTCTTCCCTCTGGGAGAGTCTGATGCTATCATCAGACGTAGAGACGCAGTAGCGATGATATTCGGGAAACTACTGATTACGGCTGATATATCCCGGACTTCTTTAGGAGACAACTGGGAAAAACGCTAGGATGATAGGTACATATTCAATAAGCTGAAAATCGGTTGAGTACCTACTTAACGAGAGACCGCATACAGTAAATTAAGAACCAACAGTGGGACGCGTATTAGGCTGGTGATGATGATGAAAGAACTAATCTTATCTTTTTTGCAAGCTGGTTGAGAAGCAGTTACACCTGCCAAGCAGAGTTCATTTCATTTTCAAAGATTGGTTTCATAACCGAGAGTGTTAGTAAGTACCAACATTTGTTTAAATAGAATTTCGTTAAAATCAGTTCCTTATCAGGGGAAGTTTTGGTTTGACTAACACAGAAACAGAATATTATGTTATGGCGTAAGCAACATGCAATAAAATAAATGCGTTAACCAACACTTCCACACTGCGGGGACAGTTTCACGTTCACATCAGCGCCGGTTTATCCCACCGTTTGTTTTGCTCGTGTTCAATAGTTTTTTTACAAATTAATCAGCAAGTAATACAGTCCCCACGATCGAGGGCGGCCTACCACACCTCAATTACGCTTTAAAAGTCAGTGATATTCGAATAACATCTCTACGGCTTTGTCATTAAGGAATCGTTTTCCATTTACAAAGAGCAAAGTGCATGATATGTTTCAATATGAAAACTTTATAGGGAATTGCATTTAAAAAAATAAAACACTGTTCTATTATCCGCTGTATAGCTTTGAAATAAAGATTTCAGCAAATAAAATATAAAATCTATGGTCGCAAAATTATATTTGCTATCAACTGCCAGGACTAATATCTCAATTTGTATAACAATGAGCTTTATATCAATAACGTTATGGTTGAGTTTTGTGTGGGGGCGAGAATGTTAGTTTTGGGACTGGGGGCCTAATCGCCGAAGCAGCTCATCGGGTTACTAGAATAATGTTTGTGTTTTGTTTAAGCTTATATTTGGCGGGGAAGCAGCTATAAACCTATATAATGCGTACGGATAATGCCTTGCGGCCACACGCTATTCCGTTATAATCTGGTGTGTGGTGGTGGTGGGTAGCTGCGTGGTGAAAAAGTGTGCGAAATTCTCAATAATCTTCAACAAATAGATACCCGAATAAAAGTTTTGTTTAATGAAACTGATTAATGTCATAAGCATATGCTACACAATGATGATATTTTTTATTTGGTTGTCTATTGTTAGCCCGACATTCATATACTATAATAATCATTTGCCCGAACTTCGCTTGCTCGAATTTCATTTGCCCGAATGTTTCGTTTACCATAATAGTTAATTGACATACTCTTGTTTACCCGAATATTGGATGTCATAATGATATGAATGCCATACGTATTGTATTCCAGATTATTGTTTGCAATAATATTATTTAATAGAATATCTAAACGCCATACTAAACATGCATTCGGATTCATCTGTGTTAATTTGCTGGTTTTTCCGCTCTTTTATAAAAAAAATAACCTCGAAGACGAAAGCGGGAGAAAAGCTCCCGCTTCCGTTTTCTAACCTATCCGCGATCCGAGTCGGTTTTGCCACTAAGCCACTGTTCCCTACTGCCTACGATACAACACTATCTTGGCATTAGGTAATCTCAGAGAAAAGTTCATTTTTACTTAGTGGCAAAACCGACTTGGATCGCGGATAGGTTCGAGGTATTTTTTTAAAATATTAGACATTGCAATACGTACCCACTTTATCACATAAGAATATTATGGATGTTGAGATGGATGGCAAATGATATTATGGCATGTGATAGTTATGGATTACAATGATTATGGAAAATGAGATTATTGATATTGATATTACGGAAAACAAAGATTCTGGCATATAATTATTATGGTAAACAATGAGTATGGCATACAAAATTATAGAAAACAACATTATGGCAGTTGTATATTATGGCAGAAAAAATTCGGGCAAATGAAATTCTGGCAAGCAAGAGTATACCTTTTTATTTGCGTCAGGTAGAGTCATGGTGTAGTTAGAAGTAGATTCGGTAGAATGCAAACATTTTATTCTATCATTAGGTAAGTATAGTAAAATCTATGAATTCTACCTACCGCTAACTCTACCAATGTACCAAACCTACATTCCAGAGGGGTAATTGTGACTCGACTGTAATTTTTCTAAAAAATATGCTTACTATATTGTCATAGTACATTTCGTAACTAGGGCGCTGAATTCGTGAATGCCCCAGATCGCAGGTGTTTGTATATGCGCTCTGGGGCTTTACGAATTACCGCCCGCGTTGAGTACAAAATTTTTCGTCTTCACCTGGCCACAATGCGAGTGTTCCCGTACGCGCAGCGTGCAGTAAAAGTCGCATTATGGCCAGGTGTGACGTAAAGTACTATGTTACTGTACATATGGTATGGTGCTACTTTCCCGCACTAGTGCGGAAAAGAACACTTTCCGTGCATATGTCGAAACTTTAAAGAGCCATATGTACCTATAGTAAAACGTTGTACGATACACGTACGAATAAGTAATTCGCAACTCGTGTCGATTTAAATCACTCCCTTTGGTCGTGTTTTAATTTATCACCACTCGTTGCAAATTTCCTATTTTCGGCACTTGTATCGTAAATAATTGTTTCATCAAATGTGTTACAACTCTCAGTACATACTAGCTACAGATATCAATTAAGATGAAAACCTTAGTGAACCTTTGCAAAACTTTTAAATACTACAACGTTTCCCTGAATGATTCAGTTTGACATATACGGCGACACGGCTGACGATTCAGGTTACACTGGTTACGTCACCATCACTCATATCTGCCATAATAAAGCAGTCAGATATTTTTGATTTTATTATGGCAGATATGGATCCGTGGGATGCTTAATAATGTCGCACAATTGGGCGGATTGGTTGTAATCAAATGTAACTAGAAATTTGGATGTTTAAATATATGAATGAATTATGTCATGCATATATGTACACGTGCGTGTCACATAATTTTGCGCGCTATATGTGGTGGCAGATAATGATCCTGGTGACTATACCTACCTAAATAATGTTCTGTTAACCACCGTACTGCATATTGAAGGCCATTCAGCCTGCTCTGAGCCCGGACGGCGTACGTCGCGGGACGTCGCGGGTAATGGCTGGACACCGCTAAGCCGCTTACGCTGCGCCGGCGCAAGCCAGCAGCGAACGGAGACGCGTCTACTGAACACTACCGAATCCAAAAAAAAGACCTGGTTGCACTCCGAGAGTGCCGACAGAAGTGAAAACTTGAACAATTTAAATTTTGCAAAAAAAAATCTCTTCCTTCCCCCTCCCTCCCCCTGCGTGCCAATATATCTAATAACAACCTTATTATTAGTACGCTATAGGTCAACTTTACTCAGCAAAATTGATGAAGGAGACGATGAAATAAAATACCAATTTGTTTTTGCCATTGCCAAATATTTTTCAAAGCTTTTTAGGAATAACGTCCAAATTCTAATTATTCGAATTTTCTCAATAGCAAAACGGTAAAGGACGCGTGGACAAAATTACTTTATTTGCAGAATATGCAAAAGCAAAAAGTTTTTAACGGCTTTATACTCTTACGAATAGTGTTCAGTTTTAAATGAAGTCGAATCGGCTATCAGCAAAATATAAAAGTTTGATATACCAAAATGGAATTTGCATTTACGGAAAATGTGTTACGACCTTATACTGTTAACAATAAAGTACAAATTAGAACTATGTGCCCCTTGTCAAACCCCCGTTTTTACCCGAATCTCTCCCAAGTCTACGGTCACGTGACCTCCTTAGATCTCACAAAATCTGTCGCGAGTTTAACAATTTTTGCCCATCCCAAAAAGTGCTCAGTGCCGCTAAAGAAGTTTTCACTTCAAAAATTGTGATGTGTTCGTAAGTATCTCATTCGAAGCCCAGCAACGCTAAACGTTACAACGCCAAACAACGACGCGACGTGTGCTACGCCGTAGCGCGTAGCAGCATTTTTTCGCCTTGTAGCGGAAATCGCTCTTAGAGCCATATGGCTCATGTCATGTATCATAGGAGAGAGCCACGGCTCTACAAACATGCATTCATTGAACTTGAATGGGCTATGTGGGTTCGATTTGTGTGGCAGTGACATGCACGGCATTGTAATTACAAGCGCACGGACCCACAAGTTCCAAAATTCAAAGCAGGTTTCCCGTCCAATAATCTTGCACCGGCGGCTGCACAATATTTTAAGCCAACGTGTTTGTCTCTTGCATCTGAACTGTCTTCTGTCAGGAAGAACTTGACAAAAGCTGGGAAACATTCCTTCGCATTTAAGGGTCTTTTCCAAAGCTGCCCTCGCCCATCACTTACACCGCACCCCGGCGATGCTGGACAGATACTTTTAAGAAGCATGTCTCATGTCTCATGGTCATTGATATTTTTTGTTTGACGCCTTTATTTAAAAGCAAATCGGGCTATTTATACAGTTTATCTATGGGTTGACACCTTTTCTTTAATCGGTGGTGATCCCTGGCCAACAATGCTCCGCTGGACATAAGACATGCGTCAGGATGCATTATTTAATCTGCGATCAGTCTTTAGAAGAATGGAATTATACAGATTTTGTTATAGTTAGATGTTCAGTGGTCCGTTATCTGGGACTGAATGGTTTGAATGTGGTTATTCGGTAGTGAGTAGTGACCGGACTACGGGGATCCACCACAGATGTGTGAAGATGTGTTTTACTGGGAAAAAAAGAAAAAAATCGATGAATCACTAATCCAAAATCATCAATATTCGAAAGTTTCTGAATTCGAAACATCATGTTCCGTACAACGAAAATTTGGACACAGATGTTTAATGGAAAATATAAATAGGTTAGGTTAGTATTATATGACTCTTGGAACTGATTACCTACCCGTTTTTATTGTATTTCTTGAAGGCAAAGACAATAGGACGTAGGGTCATTGCGCCGGTTAGCGACCACTTAATTTCATGTGCCGGTTGGCGAACACTTAGATGAATTGGTGGACTGAAAGGATATTTTCTCGGTTTTTTGTATTTTTTTATTATTAAACACCGAAAAGAAAGCATGTACAACTAATTAGCTCAATAGGGTCTGTAGAATTGATGGTATTTTCAATACAAAAAACCTTCTCCTTCAAGCGGTCGCTAAACGAAGGTGGTCGCGTAACCAGCGTAATGAGCCTATATACGTATAATTTGAAACTGTGACATTGGGCTTTATGCACTAAAACAACATAGATCCATATTAATATTACAAATACGAAAGTGTGTCTGTCTGTCGGTCTGTCTGTCGGATACCTCTTCACGCTCCAACAGGTGAACCGATTTAGATGAAATTTGGTATGAAGATAGTTTGAGCCCCGGGGAAGAATACAAGTAGTTTTTATCCCGGGAATCATTCCCCAAGGGGGTGAAATGTGGGGTGTAAGTTTGTATAGACCAACGAGATAAACGAGTTCCACACGACACGGACAGAGTCGCGGACAGAATCTAGATCTCTATAATGAATTATGTACGAACTTTATACTACCTTAGTGATTCTAATTTTAACCATACAATTAAAGTAATTTAAGGTAGACTTAATTGTAACTGAATCAGCTCATATGCAACTACCTATCGGTATTTATTTATGACAAGTGCTATAAATAAAAAAGTGCTATAGTGCTTTATTTTCATGTTTGAAGGAAACAAATAAGTAGTTTTTCACCTCACCGGCTCGAAAAGGCTTGCTTTATCGCTCAAAATCTGCGCCCAAAAGTCCATTTTATCCGCTAGCGTGGAAAGAGTTTTTTAATTTGGAACGTGACAGTCGATCGCGAGACCCAACTTTTTTCTATACAGAATGAGAGGTGCGTTCAGATACTGATGGTGTTATGCCAATAATAAATTGTTATTATCTTGATAAAATAAAATAAATAATACTTATTCTCTCTTAATTAAGTAGCTACATACGAAATATTAACATTTAGACTGACTTATAGGGATAAAATACGAATAAATAATTTTAAAATGTAGTTTTATTTTTCTAAAAATTTCGCTTTTTCCTAATTTGGAACGCACCGTTTGAAAAGTTAATTTAAGAAAAAACTCATATACATTTAATTTTGTTTTGTTTTAAAGCCACAGACAGTAAAACCAAAATAATGGTGGTTATTTATAGATTTTAGTGCAGAATATATACATATTATGAATTTTGATGCCTGCTAAGTTAGCGGAAAAAGTGAAATAAGCGTATTTGAGTCTTAGTTTAAACCGTGAGTATCCAACAATACTTTGACTTTGTTAATGTAGGTAAGCGTGAGGTTATTTAAAGATGCAAAAATATTTATGTTACAATTGATCATTATAAAATGCTAGATATTGATGAGATGTAAACAAACCTTTATTGAAAATGAGTATAAGGTCCAAATTACTTCCATTACATTTACTTACCTACAATTTTCCTCGCGGTGGTGAGGTGAAAAATTGTGTGTTTCGCTCGGCAGCAAAATTGTTTGGCGTCTCGTGCCTTGAAAGCCTCGCTATGCTCAGGATTGTACTTTTGAACCATTCGCTTCGCTCATGGTTCAATTTTACAATGCTTCGCTAGCTCGGCTTTCAATGCTAAGCACTTGCACCAAACAACAACTTTGCAGCTTTGCATAACAAATAACTATTAATCTGCTCTTATGCCGAACGCTGCAAGAGTCGAAAGAATATCTAAAGTTGAAAATTACGTTTTTATACTTGTCGACCTTAATGTTTGAATTAAGACTTCGTACACCAAACTTAGATCACATACTTTTTACTATGGAGCTTCCAACTGAACATTTCATAACTGTTGAGACAACTGTAATGAAATTGACCAATCACGTGGCGCCTTTACTGAACTATAATGTATTTGACCAATAGGACGCCGTCATGAGAAAGTCAAAAGGTAAATGGACATCAACGCACAAAAATGAAAAGCGTTGGTTGCACTTCGTTTTCAATAGGTACCAAGTTTGTTTAATTTGTTCAGTTGACTCGTAGAAAAAGTATTGTTCACAATCGTGTCATAATCAAGCTTTTTAATCTCGTACCTTACTTAGGTCACTCAGCAAGCTTCGTGGCCTAAACACGGTACTCGACTAAAAAGCTCTCTATTTAACACGATTGTGAAAAATACTATTTTGTTAGCCAAAGGTGAAACGTAATCTATAATCAATTAATCATATTGTAGAGTCACGTCAAAACAAAACCATTAACTCAATTATAGAGCAAATTCAACGTGAAATGAGATCGGATCCCATATTAGTATCAATTAATAATTATCAGTGAACAGTGAGCATTACAGCGGTTACTTACGGCTACCGGTAGCGAAACCCGAGCCGTTGGAAACTACAACTATCCCAATCGTAAACCACTTTCATAAAACTCTCGACTGGTACCTTATGTCAAAGTCGTAAGGATGGTTATTACCTGCACTAAAAGTTCATGCTATCGTGGTCGCGACAAAGATACTCAGAACCGAGAAGCGCTAAGTTTAAAAATAAAAGGGGAACCAAATTTAAACCAAATGTAAAGGCGTTTTTCGATTCTAAATGCAAGCAGTTATAATTTATATTTATGGCCTTTTTGTATTTTTTTTCTAGTGATGACAGCGCTAGCTGGCAGGATCCGTGGGGTAATGGCGCGCAATTGGGCGGAATGGCTGTAACCAGAGACTTGGGTGTTTAAATAAATTAACGAATTATGTCATAGATGAGGGTTGATTGATGATAATCTGTGCTTGGGAAGCAATGTGGGAGATTTGGTTTGTATACGTAAATAATAATACAAAATACAACTAATAGATTACATTACCTAGATTACATTAATTAATTTCATTTTGAAAAATTACATGGTTTTTTGATATTAAAATAGCATGAATTCACAAAAAGATCGTGAGAGTATATAAGAACCACAATATATAATGTAGATAAATAATAGTCAATCTAAATACAGTGCAATGTGAAACAAAATAATAACAAGGAACAATAAAAAACTACCCACCACTACTACTACCCACGTAAGTAGGTACTGTAAGTCCATAGACAATATATTTTTTTCAAATTAAGGGGAACATTTCATCGCTTCGAACAGAATCCACCTCCTTAAGCCGTGTCTGCTGCGCCATGTTTTTGTATTTTTTAAAGGTCAATCGTGTTTTGCTAACAATATTTGTTTGCAGAAATGGACGGAAAACGTATTTAATTTTTAAAAACATCGATATATTTGCGCTTGTATGAGGCAGACGGTTCAAAGATTTATCGACCGCGTAGTTTGTTCCGATAGTTCAGTTGGCTAGAGTCACTGGCCCGTGTATGCCTGAATCCCGTAGGATCGAATCCTGCTCGGAGCGATAGTATTACAGAAAACGAACCAGCAACGGTTGA
Organism: Epinotia demarniana; assembly: GCA_945867215.1. Classification (NCBI taxonomy): domain Eukaryota; kingdom Metazoa; phylum Arthropoda; class Insecta; order Lepidoptera; family Tortricidae; genus Epinotia; species Epinotia demarniana. Next base: position 24,939,853 of record OX244272.1, on the reverse strand, counting down.
TATTAGAAGGATAAGAAGGACAAGGATTTGTTCGATATGTAGATACACACGGCGTTTTGGTGGTGCAATGGTTGACTCCCCGGAAAAGGTCGTAAAGCGAACGACGCTCTTTGGCGCGACGGCGTCATCCGAACTAAAGAGATGAACGAGATAATTAAACTACAAACTGAGTAATAAACGTTCTTCAAAGTCTTAAGTATAGATACTACATCTATGTGTTAAACAAGGCGTGACATGGCTAAAAGCAGCCGAAAAAAAACTCCCGTCTAAACCCCGGCGCCATGCTGTTCTCGTTACAAATAATACAATAAAATAAGTAACTAAACGCGACAACGCATCGCATTACTAAAAATACATTAAAATTAACTTTCACACCCCATTGTTCAGGCCCCTCCACGGCGCGCACCATAGACTACGGTACATAGCGTCACAATGGCGCACAATGCAGGGCTGCCACAATGATGTATCCAACTGGGGTTCGTTCACAATTTCCGGGTCATACCGGTCTGGGATGGGAAGTCTAACTCGGTTAGGGAATTTCGTGAATTACATGTTACTGTTGGGGTAAAGAAATATAATATTCTGAATTATATATACCTATCGCTGAAAACCGCTTCAAATAAAAACTACCAAAAAATCTAATACACAACTAAAAATAACAACAAATAAAATAAAATAAAACCTTTTATACAATACGGTATTTGACTAAAGTCGAATCGGCTTCTTTTTATGAAACGTCAAAAACACTCCTTTAGTATGGAATTTGTAAGGATTACTTGCTTGTGAGCTTGTGACGTCATGATCAAACATGATGATTTGATTGGACAACGTCCTTGTTGTTAGTTTTTTATGAATTTAAAAATCTTAAAATAGCAAACTTAAATAAAAGATTGATACTTGCCGAGTATTTTCGTACTGTTAATCGGTTGTTAAAAACAATTTATTTTCACTGTTGTTATCTAAATACCCTATTGTACGAACGTCATAAATTAAGATTTCGTGAAACACGACCAAATGGTGCTAGGTATTCTATTAAATTTTATTCTAGGTTGTCTTTCAGGCCATAATCTGAATCATCGTGGTTTTTCATTTACCCAAACGAAGTTCTAAGGTACTTTTTAATAACTTTCGTAAGTCTGATCACTGAAAATAAATAATGAATGTGTATAGATTAGGGTATTAGCTTATGAAATCAAAGGGGAATGTTATATATTATCTACTACCTATGTGTAGCCAACTTAAAGCTTGAATAGAGCAAAAGACAGTTTTGCGGCTTTCAATGTAGGTCGATATAATTAACCGACTTAAAAAAGGAGGAGATTCTCAATTCGGCTGTATTTTTTTTTTTCAATGTTTGTTACCTCAGAACTCCGTCATTGATGAGCCGATTCGATTTTTTTTTATTGTTCGTGTGTAGGTATATATTTCCAGGTGGATCCCATTTTTTTCAAAATTCAGTTAGATGATGGATCCATGAGGAATTGAGGGGACTCCTCAATTTTATTAGGCACGCGTGTAGTGATTTTGGTATTATCTGTTATAACTCGTGTACCTATTTACATCCGGAATCATAAATTTGGTGGCGAGGAATCGATGATGAAGACCACGGATGACTTATCGAATTCCTCAATTATGTACTTAAAAGTGCAAAAGTACGTCACAGGTTCTGATAAGATTCCGTTGAAATAGGAACTAATGAAGTGCCATTGGGGGAATCTATGGAAGTCTTCTAATATTATCGGCCCACATACAGCGATTCGGTTTTTTTCTATAGTAATCAACGCATTTGCTATCGGAAATCAGTTCATGTGGTAAAAATAGGAAATGTTCTCGTGGCTTGGCGGAGTATACTAAATTGAAGTCGGTTAAAACTTTGTTTTTAAAGTAAATTATTAACTTCACAAGATTTTAATAATTAAACATATTATTTGCATGAAACTCCTCGGTCGTTTCATTTTTGCCAAAGCCGTGTTATAAGAACCAAAAAAATTTATTTCTCATAATCAGAGCAGCGAGATTACTAAGTATAAAATGGAACTGTCCTTACGTAACAGACTTGGACAATAGAAGCAGAAATATATGTATTTATTACTAACAGTATGTAAGCGTAATTAAATTTGCTACGCGCCCCAACGCGGGGGCCATTACTGACTCCAGCCGAGTGGGGTGTCACATACGATCACCATTGCTGAAGTTAAATATACCAGTTTTTTTATTGCCGTTTTTAGAAGGGGACAGCGCGAATAATTTCGATTTCTAGTGGCATAAATTAGTTTTGTTTTAGCATTTAAGTACCTACAGTTTTATTTTTCTAAAACACGATAAGGTCAATCCAATACACTCACATTGTTAATATTTTTTACAATTATTTTAAAAACGGACTTTGTGTTAATACACCTATATTATATCAAACATTGCAAAAAAAAAAAAATACTAAAAAAATTAAAATAAATAAATAAATTATACTTCTGGACTAAAACTAGATACAAAAACCTTAAAAACTTTCTTCTCTATGGTTCCAAAAGGCGGGAAATCATTCAAAATATTTTTTTCTCAACCGACGCCGTCGGGCGCGAATAATTGAGACGCGCCGCAGTGTCGGGTCACCTTACACGCAACCCGAGCTCGCGGCCGCCGCTGATTCGCTCTCAATGGACACGTCCATTAGAATTATGGCATTTATCTATTAATGCTGAGCTTTTCAACTAAATAATATGATTGCAGGTAAATTTCTTTGTATGCTCATTTCAGTAAGATCTTGAGATATTTATCAGCGAGTACTTTTTTTGGATAGGTAGGTAGGTAGGTACTTTGATTCACATGATTTTAATCTGGTTTAATAATCCACAAGATCACAGAGGGAGATGGATACATTATATTCATTTTATTACATATATAATTATATATTCCTAAAAGGAAGAGAGACTTGGCTGCCGACGGCAAACCTTCCGCTCATAGACAGATAGTAATTTTCAACCATACCTACAGCATATTTAATTTCAGTAAATTTAGGCGAGAAGAGGTGACGTGTACATTACATCGCAAAAAAGAAAAAGTCAAATAAATATTATAGCAATGTAAGGGGCCAATCGGTCATTCACAATACGAATAGGTACTTATGTTAACAAAGAAAAGTTCACATTAAAAGAGTACATTCTTATCTGCAAAGTACAATCACCTCGGCAAATAGCCAAAACGCATTTGGCAGTACAAGGTAAGATTGCGAGTGAAATCGTTATCTGCGATGATTATACTGCGAAGGCTTTTTAATAGTATACCCACGCGATACAGTTACCACACTTAATGTCAATATCGTACAGTGATTTCAATTGTTGTGTGCAGATGCATAGTGCATGAGATTGTGCGAATGTCTTTTTGACCAGTTCGGAAAGCCCAAAAGAATAAACTAGGCGTGGTATCTTTTTTTTTTCAAAACAGTACCCATATAATATATAAGTTCTAAGTATATCACAGTATTTGAAAATAACATTGCTACAGTGGAAAGCCCATTTATTTATTATTTGCGATAGATTAGGTACCTACTTGTGCAGGACGCTATCGCTACCAAATATCCTTAGACACTCACTTGCTTTCGGATTTTTAAACACCTATCCTAAATTGCTTTAATAAAAATTATCAGGGCAGCCCATATTTCGCTTGGAAAGCGAACCGTCGTGGTAGAAAAAGGAACTTACCTACTTACCCTTCTCACATTCTCTCTCTTTCCGCACAGACTTTAACATTCGAAGAAATTTCTTCCTTTGGGCTACCTACGTAAGTACCTAACATTTTTTTCATTTGTTTGCCTGTTTGAATGTTATCAACCGAACCTAGACTAAAGTTAAATAACACTGGCCAGGCAGCAACTATCCTCAAGCCACATAAAAATATAAATCCCAGTAGCATAGACAAAGTAGAAACCACAAAGCGTGGTCGCCCCACATACAAAAGCGTTGAAAGCCGAATGCAAAATAAAGATAATCACTTTACAACTGGCGTTACGCTGGGCGACTTAAAAAATAAGAATGAAACCTTTGTGTTACGTGTCAGCCACAATGAGTTTAATACTTTTAAAATACTTTAGAAAACGTTGGGAAACGCGGTGATTAGGCACGTTTTGCATTTCAACATTTACATACCGACAACTGAAGACGGGTGTGAAACGTCTTTATGAATATATCAAAATAATCATTGCATCTGTACAGAACCATTATGTTGTAAATAAGTTAGGTAGGTATAACAAAATAAGTCGAAATCTAAATAAGTTATCAAATGAACTTGATATACCTAGATGTTTTCAACTGTAGAATCCCTAGCGTGAGACCTAATGTAGTGCAGCGATACTTTGAGTCTTTTGAGTGAGCGTGTTGTGCCTCCGTTATGTAGGTAATTATAATTAATAGTACTGTAAATCAATTCTTCTTACCTTGTTATACTTACTTTATTTTATTAGTAAATTTGAACTTCAGCGTTAGAAGAAAAAATGTAATTAGTATTCTTCATGTGCGGTTGTGTTAGTGCGCAACTTTAGTTAAATAATATGTTACTACCTGTGAGTTCCTATAATTGGCTTTCTGTTGCCTAGTAAAATTTGTTATTGTTTATGTCTTAGCTGTTGGATCTCCAAACAAATAAAATAAATAAATAACTTAATATTTCTAATAATATATACATACGAGTAGGAGTATGCTTTCCATGCGGACATGCATTGGTTACCTACAGTCAAAAACATAAAGCCATTAGGTACCCAATAGATACTTACTCTAAGGGACGCGTTTTGTAGTGTTAGGAGGAGGATCTGGTTTTGGACATCTAGATCCTTAACGAAATACTATAGATCGTATTCGTTATTCAATAAGAAGTCATAATAATTTCATCAAATATCATTATTTTATGAAGACGGATCAGATATAGAAGTAGATAAATATAGGTATGCAATCGGAAGTCAGTATTTTATACTGACTTAACTGCAACTATACATGAAACACGAAGATCGTAGTGAACTACACCCAATTCTGGCTTTCGATAGTTAATCTCGATACTTGATGGTTTAATTTTCGGTCCATTTTTGCGTATTGTTTGTCTTAGTGCCCTTAAGCGCCACTGGCACATCCGTCCATATTTTTTGCTCATGACGCACAGATTAGGGCAAGAATGTCACATAATCCATCCTGCTTAGAATTGTCTGAGGCTTATTGTTATCTCAATAATCTCGCTTCTGTGTAATGCCAAATGTTTCTGGGCGATAACCCTTGACGAACTAAACTATGATTCACGGACCCAGATCGAGTGTGGTGTAGTGAACCTACTATTTAGGTCCAACATATTTTATTCCAGCTCTAAATAATGGATATACGATAATGAATGAATGGTTTTTTAATTAAATTAGGTATATCAGCATTTGCGATAAGATAATCTTTATTGGTAGCATACTGATACACGTCAAATACAATTTGTACAATACACATACAAATTCCACATTACAAAGTAGGTACTTATTGCATCATAGTAATGTCAGATGTTCTGAATAAAAATATAATAAATTAAACAAATTAATACATAGTAAGTGGCAATTGTGAACCGTTAGAACTTGTTCATGAACACATGTACCTCGGCCTTATCATAGATACACATTTTAACTGGGGACCGCACATAAACCGGGTGTGTAACAAATTAAGATCAATTCTAGCAAAACTTGCTATACTAAAGTATAAACTCCCATACAATATCCTTAGAATGCTGTACATGTCACTCGCGCAATCCGTTATAGGATATGGACTGAGTAGCTACGGCAGAACCTTTAAAACATACATTGATAAGATATATAGAGTACAGACTAGTTTAATAAAAATACCTAATTCCGTTAAGAAAAAACATTTGGGTCAAGAAGAGTTATTCAAATACTGTAAGATTATTAATATATATAACCATATCAATATAGAAATTGTTAGTGAAGAAATGGATAATTTAAAAAGTCTCATAAAAACAACTAGACGGGAACACCTTAGGAAATTAGTGTATTTGCCTCGTTTTGTCCTTCCGAAATGTAAAAATGTATATGGCAAACGAACATGGGAGTACCTGTTGCCAAATATTCTTAATCAACTACCCACTGATATTTTCAATAGCATAAGTGATAACCCACACAAGTGTAAACGTACTATGAAAGCGTTATATCTATGCTGATGCGCTAACTACACACACATTCCATGTGTAAAAAGAAAATATATATTATAATTATAGTATTATACTTTAAATATCATAATTATATTATATAAACAACTTACTGCCTTATTCATAGAAAATCAAAAGGCCTACAATATATAAAAGGCCCCTATATATTTCGTCCCTTTCTTACGAAAACAACAAAGTGAAAGACAAACAAATTTTAAAGGCACTTTAGATAAAATAGGTTTGTTGAACGTTTATGAATACGGCCATTAGTCATTAATTAAGTATCTATTGTACGCACCTAATAATAGTAATTTAGTTAAAATAGAACTCCTGTAATAGTTATTTACAATACAAGTGCCGAAAATGGGAAATCCGGGACAAGTGGTGATAAATTGAAACACGACCGAAGGGAGTGTTGTAAATAGACACGAGTTGCGAATTGCCTATTCGCACGTGTATCGTACAACATTTTACTGTACATATGGCTCTTTAAAGTTTTGACATATGCACGGAAAGTGCTCTTCTCCGCACTAGTGCGGGAAAGTAGCACCATATGTACTGTAAAATATATATTAATTAGTTATAAAGTGAAAACAGCGGCAGTTAAACCTTTACGGCTTTGCCCGCTGTACAAATGTTTCCTTATGTATTGTTTTGTTATAGTACTTATAGTAAAAATTCCATTATTTCGTGAAAAGTATAAAAGGTTTTTGTGAGTAGCCATGACTCTAAATTACTTAATTACGTCACACCTGGCCAAAATGCGAGTTTTACTGCAAGCTGCGCGTACGGGAAAACTCGCATTGTGGCCAGGTAAAGACGTAAAATTTTGTACGCAACACGGGCGGTAATTCGTAAAGCCCCAGAGCGCATATTTATGGCCCTCACCTTCGGTTCGGGCCACAAACACCTGCGATCTGGGGCATTCACGAATTCACCGCCCTAGTTACGTAATGTACTATTAAAGGATTATTTAGATTGATTGGTGAGATGGTGTATTTCTTATTTCTTATCGTTAGAATACCCGTTTTTATATTTAAATAGGTTTCAGCTTAGTAGGCCTTAATTCGCCGTATTGAAGTCGCATGCAGTTGCGTAGGTACTACGTCTATTTACATTAAATGTCACTTAAGTTAAATTCTTTCAACTACACAGAATTACTTAGTTATAGTCTAACACAAAGAGTTTCACAAGAAGCTCCTCGTGTATTTTTTTATGAATTGTCTCATGTAGGTATGTAAGAATGAAACTTATTGCACAAAACACGACATAATTAGAAAAGAACAATTTGGCTTTCAGAAGAATAAATCCACCATTTTGGCTGTTTTTAATTTACTGAAGCTAATATTGTCTAATCTTAATAACAATTATATTACAACAGGGCTATTCTTTGATCTGTCGAAGGCATTCGACTTCGTTGCTCATGACATAATACTGTGTAAACTTTGACGCACATGGAATAAGAGGACTAGCGCTTCAATGGATAGCTTCGTATCTAAAAAATAGACAACAATTCGTCAAAGTAAGCAAAATCAACGTAAATAACGAGATGAGACACTCGTCTGGATTTACACAAAACAAATACGGTGTTCCTCAAGGAAGTGTAATGGGCCCGATCTTGTTCTTATTATATATAAATGACATTACATGCATAACAAACTACGATTGTATTTTATCTGCTGACGATATATCCATTATAGTGACATCTAATAAAGACACGAATACACATAAGGACCACGAGCAAGACATAAGTAATACAATCCAAAATGTTAAAGACCGGCTCTACTCTAATAACCTGATAATTAATCTCGACAAATCATATAGACGAGAAATTTGACTGGAAGACGCAATTGGATAGTATAACAAACCGTATCAATAAATAATTATGTATATGCCCTTAAGCAAATTAGCAGAGTCATAAATATTAAAACCGCGATCTCATGTTATCATGCTTATGTGGAATCGACTTTACGCTATGGGCTGATACTATGGGGTAATAGCACTGATAGTAATAGACTATTTGTTGCACAGAAAAAGTGTATATGAGCAATATATAAAATGCGACCTGACGAATCATGTAGGCCTTTTTTTTAAAAAGCACAGTTCATTATTACCGCTTCCCGCGCTTTACGTCTACGAAGTGTGTGCAAAAGCATAAATCATTGTTTAGAAAAGCATGTGATATTCACCCTCGCTCCTGTCGAGACCCTGATGACTGACAGACTGTTACCTGATGACTATTCACGTTTAGCGAAACATAAAAAAACTGTCTGATTATGTTTTTACAAGTTTATAATAAAATGCCTGGTGAATTTCGGTCTCTGAATATTGTGTTATTTAAAAAGAAACTACACCAATGGCTTAATAACAAAACAAAAACTTCTACAGTCTAAACGAAATTTTCGACATGTAAATATTTTAGATTTCTACATAGATAAGTCGAGCTAGTAAATAATACGTGTGTGTGTACCTAAGTCCCCAATCCGCACTGGGCCAGCGTGGGGACTACTGCCCGTTCCCTCTCATACATGAGAGGAGGCCTGTGCCCAGCAGTGGGACGTATATAGGCTGATGATGTGATGTGTGATGTGTTCCTACTTAATATGTTAAGTTTCAAAATAAAACATGTACTCACTATTTTTTCTACATACATAGATTTATGGAATTGTTTTTGCGTACCAATTATGGTTAAACATGTAAACCTACCAATTATTCTGTAACACCTGTCGGTAACGTTTAAAGCAAATAAAGATATTGTGATTATGATTATGATTATTAAACAAAATTAAAATTATGATTATGATTATAAAACACTTGAAAAAACACTAGTGTAATAATGTGACTTCATTACTTTATCCCTAAATTCGTAGCGATCATGAACTCATCCCAACATATCACGACGGCAAATATTTGTCCACGGCAATCATCGAGCCGATTTGCCACTAATCCCACAATTCGAGGAGACAGCTCAACAAAAACATGATCAAATCCCCACACAATGCATTCAGAGCGATCCTCCATATTTATTTACCAATACACAGATAATAAATAGTCCTTTTATTCGTGAACGCAGCCGTTGGTGTCAAAATTGACGCCATGCCATTCGCGCCAAAAAGTGTCGTCGTTTTGTGATCCGATATGGGACAAAATTTTATTGTAATCTTTATAATGTTGACGGACTTCATTCATTTACGTATTTATATTAACATGGCTGGACACAACCATGAGAGACTCTCTTTTGGACACTGTTTGTAAAATCTGTAATAGACTTAAAGGCCATTGATTAACATAAATGTAATTTCTTACTTAATGGCTAAAATATTGTGTTATTCATTTCATGTTTAATATAAATAAAGTTTAACTTGAACTTTTTTAACTACTACGTAACTCGCTGTCAGCGTGTCAACTGATAGGTAGGTACTTATACCTAAAGATTGATTTTAATAATCCTTAGTACCAGCTGGTCTAGAAATGATAAGTACCTAAGGCATTGATTCCCAAAAACCCAGCAAAATCATGGTGACCATCTCAAGCTGTTAGATATCGATCTGTATACAATACGGCTCCCGGCATTTGTCCGTTCGTGTGCCCACAAAAGATTACTTCACGATGTTTTGATTGCACCAGTGCCATGCCATACCACGAAGGTGTGATTTTAAAGGATAAACGATCAATCCCACTACCACCATTTAGATCCATTTCAGACCTTAGCACCGTGTGATAGAGATTACAATAAACGCAATGACAAGTTGGCTAAATAGAGCTTACAGTCCATGTGGTTGTTTCGAAAGCGACGGAGCGTATATGTGTTTTAACGTCTCAACACTTCTCAGAAGTTTTTTCTACTATTATTGTTTTTTTTAATATATTTGTAAACTTGTTTGGATGGCAATCATTTGATATGATAGTGTTGAGTTTCTTGAAAGTGCTGTGAGCTGTGAAGCGATGAAACTTCTTATGAAGAGACAAGCCAAACCTAGCTTTTATCAGTTTAACACTTTCGCACCCGCAACGTCAATTAAATCGTTGTTAAGCCTAGATATGTGACGTCTATAGACGTTGCTCGCCCGAACGCGTTGATAGTCAGCATATGCTTTATGTGAGTACATAAACTTTGTAACACAATGAAAGGCCAATACGCGCTAAGTTAAGGTACCTATGTACATACATAGATACCTATGGTCCTTCGTACCGGATGGCATTTTACAAGGTTGCACAAAATTGCTGATTAATGCAACATTGCCACCCATTGTATCCCTAATCCACCTTTAATACATACAATCCTGTCCTTCCGGATATGAACAAAGCCTTGTTTTGACTGATTTTCCTAAATCCGCCAGATCCGCAATTGTCCGAACGCGCAAGTAATCGATGCCGGACATGCCAAGGATTAAAAGTTTAAATTTAGAACAACGACAATGCAAACCTTCTCAGAAAAAGACTAGCCTCTAATAAAAAAATATCGGCCGCAGTTCAAATTAAACTAAACCGAATCATAAGCGAACAAGGTTTATTTTGGAGCTGATCATTTGCCACAGAAGCGAAATTTATTGTCATTTCTTGATTTTGGTAGCACAAGATTGAACGCATCCACAATGCTTCATTCATGTACAGAAAGGTTGGGATTATGAGTTATTATCGGCTTTCCTTTCTTTGGGAGAAGAAAAGCCCTAATGAGGATGAGATTTAGACGAGGGTAGGTACCTTCATACCTACCCGTAGATATAATTCTGATACTTAACACTTGCATAAGTTTTGTGATTATGCCATCAGCCTATAGTTTTTCATGTAAGCCAGGTACCTTGCACTGCTATACCTACTAAATTGATGATATGATGACTCAATTACCTACTTATAGGTAATGGAATTTTCTGTGTAGGTAGGTAGGCAGTTTTCCATATGTACTCCATATTTAAAACGACTGTGTTTCTTTAATAATCGAGTAAGATGCGAAGTAAGTAGATTAGCTAGTTTATACTTTAATTATAAGAATGGTACTATACGTCACGAAATATTTTAAATGTAGGTACATTAAGTATGGTATACACCAGCCTTCTAAAGTTAATTTGAAAGCTGTAAATGGTCATCAAACACCTAAACAACAGCTACAAATCTAAAATAACACAGTAACAAAACTCCGCTTTTAGCCGATCCGCCATGATTAGTGGGCGCCATTTCGCGTAATTTCACGTAATGACAACACAAAATTATCCGTGCGGGCAATAGCGGCGCTAGTGACCAACGATAAGAATTAAATTAGTTTGCATCGTCGTTAGTTCTAATTCTGGGCACTGTACCGGATAAGTTTGTCGTACGGTAATGGCGACATACGGGTCGCGTTACACAGGTGTAATTACGCTTTGAGAGGCGACGGCTAAACAGAGCTTTGCTAGGTTAATTTTAGAGGTGTTTAATATCAAGTTTGCTTACTTGTTAGACCCATAATGGGAGGTAGTATGTCGGGAATCAGACTACCTACTTGTCTGCCTTGTGAAAATGAGTTTACTGAGGTAAAATTGTTACCTAAGTACCTAATATTCCTAGATAGACTTGTCGTCTATAGCGTACTTACAAATTACATTGGTACGTAGGTATATTCACTTTATTATAGGTACCGAATCTTATAAAAGTTCGGTATGAAGATGTCACCCATGCCAGTCCTTAATTCAAACATATCAACACACAAGAAATATGTTTCAAGTTTTGGCTCATGTCTCAAAACTATGCAGCGGGGCCAAAGTTTGACCCATACAGTCAATGATAAGATAAGATTTATTTGCTACCAAGTAGGTACTTCAAACTTAAGATACATGGACCCTGGAAGGGTGTAGCAACAATCAGGTAACTTATACTATGTACATATAGTTAATGTTTAACTAACTAATATCGATAGGTACCTATTGATATTATACAAAATTGCCGGAAACACATGATGATTAAATAATAATGCATACCTACCATAGAGCAAATTATTATATACTGAGATAGAGTCATCAGCTTCCTCCATGTACTAGCGCCATCTATTGTCCGACGTTCGAGTTATACGTACAATGCTATGCATGTGCATTTATATATGTATATACTAGTATATATATAGTATATACATATATATATATGTATACATGCATAGCATTTTACGTTCACTGCTTGTAGGCTACTTTTCCACCGAGATATTCGGAGCTGTGTTTCCATAGGATTGATAAGTACTTAGCTTTATAGCTAAACACAATAAGAACACCTTCTTCCGTCACCTTTCCGTCTATAACATGATGGAAAAATACAGCTTCGCACATCTCTGGCGGATACAGGGCCTTAAATCCAATGGCTACGATGGGATTCGGATTTATATTCTGTTAGGTACTGATTATATTCAAAATAATAAAAAGTGCGAGATCATAACATTTCCTATTACGATAAGCGTATCTTTAATATTTCTGACTGACAGACTGACTCCGCCATTCGAATGAAATTAAAAAAACAAAGCACTGCTTTCCTCTACACCGAATTGTATTATGTGGTTAAAGCACACAATATTTGTACTTGTTACTAGAGCTTAGGCATGATGACAGTAATTGAAAATCACTAAAATATGGTATTTTCTTAGTGCATTTTTAATCATAGAATTCGAAAATTGCTCATAATTTTTATTAAGTAAGGGATTATTATTTATTTTGATAAAATTAAACTGGAAAATACGGACGCCCGCCATGATATGTTAAACACCAATCAGAGCGCATGACGTCACGTGTGTATATATATATTTTTTTTTTTTTATAATTCGTCCATTCGGACAGGCTAAGACCATGGGCCATACTGCCTAGTCTTCAGTAAGTATAATTTCATTTGATCGAATCCAGTAATAACGTCTTCAGTAGTTTCAAATCAGAAGTCTCTAGTCCAATAAATATGTCTTCAGTTATTTCCAATTCATATGAACAAATCTAGATATTAAGTCATCAGTATTATCAACATATGTGTCAAATCCGGTATCCTGCTGTTTCGGCAAAATATTTTTCGCCAAATTTCACTTCCCACAAAACTTATGGCAGATAGTTTCATTTCCCAAACGAACAAATAGCACATTTTTGTTTCGCATTTTGTTCATTTGGTCAAAATATCATTTGGCATAATTTTGCTTTGTCAAATGTTATTAAGACAAAAGTTTATTAAGCAAACACTTTGCTCGGGCTAATATTGTTTTCCAAACAAAACATTTGTTCAAATTTTCATTTCGCACATTAGGTACCAGGGTGGAAAAAATGGCTTGTCATAAGCGAACTCTGTTTTTGGTCGGTTAGGTTAGGGTTCACTTGTGTCCCTCAGACTAGAAATAGACACCCCGCGCAGCGGGCTGGCGTCGATTCGCTGGAGACTCTCGATGAAAAGGGCGAAACCGACGGCTTGCTTGCATGCATGCTGCTTATTTGGATTATAATATATTGTTACCTAAGTACCTATAGTACAAAAGAACATAAACTTACCTGTAAATTATTTACTTTTGTTTTTTACAAACTACCCGCTTAGCAAAATTATGTAATCTCACTCAAATAGATTTCGTATGCACTACACAATTAGGATCTAAATCATATGCCATGCAATAATTTGGAAAAATAATGCTATGCTAAATAATACGTTTGACCAAATGAAACTTGACCATGTAAAACTTTGCCAAACAATAATTTGCGAAGTAATATTTTGCCATAGGAGATATTGCCAAGTGATATAATGCGAAACAATAATTTGACTAGTGTTTTTTTGCCAAATGATCATTTGGGAAACATTTTTTGGGAAGTGACACTTTGGGAAATGATTTTTGCCCATACAATAGAGAACCGTCAAATCCAAAAAATAAGTCTTCAGTTGTTCCAATCCAATTCATGAAGTCAAATCCAGTAATAAAGTCTTCAATATGTTCCAATAAAAACGTCAAATCCAATAGGTATTTAGCTCTTCAAAGAAGCTTACACCTCATCCAGACATTCCAAAAAGTCATTTGGCCAACAAAATATACAATGCTTCAATAAAAATATATACAATTTTAAGCAAGTTTTAAATTTAGCATCATATTTACAGCATACACACAGTATTATGTACAAAATTAAACAAAGGTAAATAAGTAGACGACTCCTTCAACAAATCAGTTACTGAAAGCGGGATTCGATTAGAAGCTCCATAAATCTCAAGCAACTCATCCATCAGCACTAGGCGCTGAATGCCAAAGGATGAGCAACTAAACAGAATGTGGTCTATAGACTGAACCTCTTGCTTTTGACAATGATCGCAATAAGGGGAAGAGACAAAGTTTTTACGATGGAGATGAAAAATTAAACGACAATGACCAATGCGCATACGAGTAATTATGGTGTAAAACCTACGATGCATGTAAGTTTTAAACTTACAAAACCAAGGCTTACTATTAACTTGGTTATCTAACAAAGCATACAAATGAGCCTTCTTCTCAACTTCTGTAAAATGATACCAATGTCTTCCTCAAAGAACAGTCATACGCTGTTTTAGATTACTTATAATATCAGAATATGGCAAGGTCACAGCTAAGTCCCTGCTGTCGGGAACCAGGGACAAGTCAGATGCATTAGCAATAGTTCTAGCTAGGTAGTCAGCGTTTTCTTTACCAGAAACTCCTTTATGAGACGGAACCCATACAAAATCTATTTTAATACCAATTAAAGATAGTTCTAACCATAATTATTTAATGGAAAAAATTAGATAGCAAGTGCTAGCATTCATTTTGTTACTCGATAAACTTATTAATACACTCATACTATCGCTTACTATGACCCATTCTTTACTATATTGATTATGTTCTTTAACATGTTTCAAAGCAAACAAATACCCATAGCGGCCATTACCACAGATTACAGAGAAAACTTACGTACTGAACGAATAGTTCAGCTAAAGTTAAGCTACGGTAGCCCAGTGGTTCAGGCATGCGGCTGTCAAACGGCGGTCGTGGGTTCGAATCCCGGCTCGTACCAATGAGTTTTTCGGAACTTATGTACGGAATATGATTTCATATTTACCGTTAGCTTTTCGGTGAAGGAAAAACATCGTGAGGAAACCTGCATACATCTGCGAAGAAATTCAAAGGTGTATGTGAAGTCCCCAATCCGCACTGGGCCAGCGTGGGGACTACTGCCCGTTCCCTCTCATACATGAGAGGAGGCCTGTGCCCAGCAGTGGGACGTATATAGGCTGATGATGTGAACGAATAGTAAGACATGGATAGAACCATGTTATCTGTCAGATCTTCATACGTCATTGTCCCGCTTTCTCGCTCGCACGGCCGCGCAAGACTTGTAAACTTTTTAATTTATGTTCATTCAATGAGCAATTGAGCGATCTAGGTAGCAAACGTCAAAGGTCTGCGTTCTTTTTATACATACGTGACGTCACTCGGGACGCCATGACACTGACAAGCGTTTTAGCGCCAATTTGAAATTTAAAAACTAAAATGCATTTTTATCCTACTTAACTGTTATATTCTCTTGAAAAATCTTATTCGTTGTACATAATTAATGTTTCTAAACATTATAGAACAGTTCTTCAAAATGTGTCATTATGCCTATTATATTTCTTGGTAAGTTTTTAACGTAGTACTTGAACATTTACGGTTGTTTACATATAACTGTTTAAAATAGATGCAATTTAGGAACTTTAAAAAAGTTAGTGAAATGGAACGGAAAACAAATTTAGTCTGTGCTTTATGTCGTAAAGTTGCCAGTTATGCAAAATTACTATCGTGATTCATGATATTTTACGTCTTATCGTGTTTTTATTATGTATTTATTTATCAATAAAATAAGAATTTAAAATCAGATCTCATCTTAATAATACTAATTCACATTATGAATATCTGTCGAGCGACGTTCACACTAAAACATGCAAATTTTAATGTATGGGATCTATTAAGTACTGAATGAAATGCCCCTGAAACCTACAATGAAATGAGCACGCTTGCAGAGGGATGGCGGCTGTGGAGAAAAAAAATATCTATGTAAAAATAATATTGAAAAATATTAAGTATGTACCTAGATAGTCAGGTTGGATTGAATGACAGACAGGAGGTACCACGGTAGCTGCACCAAGCAGGAGCGGAGCAGAGGTGCAAGAAATATATGAAAATACAAAGGATGATGACGTCCGCCTACGTGATGAGCGGCACGGACTACGAATAATGCGTTAAATGATTGGTTATACTTTGAACCAGAGGTGAACATCAATTCCAACGACAAAAATTTAGAGACTTTACCTACTCAATGAGGAAAATGAGACAATTGAGCAGTTTGGGTTAAAGTTAAGAAAACATGCTCGATACTTGTGAAGTTACCTACTTTGGAGAATCTATGCAGCAAACATAAAGAAAACATTAGATATAATTATACAATGGTTGACAATTAATCATTTGAAACATAATCACATTTAGACAAAATTGCAGCCAACTAGTTATATTAAATATAGCTTAACACATCGGACATAGAATAAATGAAACTAATCTAAGTACTTAGATACCTAAGACGTTTTAGGGCTAAGCGTAAGTAGACAATAAGCGTTGACGCGGAAAAACCAAATTGACATTATATGTAAAAAAAACTTTGTACTTATACATTTTCATATGCCTTATACAATCTCAAAAAAGTGTCCAATCAGGCATCTGTACTTACGGCATACTACGCATATGTTACATCCACTTTGAGATATGGTATCCTTTTTTGGGGTAATTCTATAAATCAGGAAAATACATTTAAAGCCCGAAAATTGTCTTCGGTCAATCTATGGAATCAAACAGCGTGATTCATGCAAACCACATTTTATTAGGATAAAAATACTTGCGTTCGTTTCGGACGTACGGAATATGATTTCATATAAATTTACCGTTAGCTTTTCGGTGAAGGAAAAACATCGTGAGGAAACCTGCATACATCTGCGAAGAAATTCAAAGGTGTATGTGAAGTCCCCAACCCGCAATGGGCCAGCGTGGGGACTACTGCCCGTTCCCTCTCATACATGAGAGGAGGCCTGTGCCCAGCAGTGGGACGTATATAGGCTGATGATGTGATGTGAAATTTTGTGATCCAAAATCGAAACCGATTTGGTAAATACCTTTTATGCCCGCCTTCGGATTTATTTTTAATAATTTTGACTCATCATCTTTTTTAGAGCTAGGCTCTTGTCGGTGGAGTAACCGCCACTGATTTTTGTCCACTGCTAGCCTCTTCACGTCTTCATATGACTCGACAGCCACTTTCTCTTTTATTTGGCTGGTGTAAGTATGTCTGGGTCTTCCTCTAATTTTGACTACCTAATGTTAATTATTGGTAAATCGTGCTGCGTGCAGAACACGTGCAGAAGCATGTTACAAAAATATAACTATATTTGTATGCCGCAAGGCGCCACATACCTACTTAATAAGTACTATTTATAAATCTTTCTGTATATATTCCAATGATTTCATTTAAAAAAAAGCACTATCCAGTTGAGCTACAGTAGCAAATATTTAATATTAATTCAATTTTACTTATTGTCCGTTCAATCTTTCCGTATCCGAATTTCGATTCTAGGTACATAGGTTACTAGTGGTTACTACATCGTAACGACATCTATTGTCTAATAGGGTAAACTAAGAAAAATTACAAAAAAGCTCTGTTGTGACGCCATCTACTGATAAAGTAGTAAACTGATACATAAACGCACTAACCGCACAGTACTGTCAGAGTGTTGCCGTTTGGTTCCGTTTGTTCCGTTTTTCGGAACTTTGGACACCCCCGCGGAACTTGGAAGGAACTTTAGATTTTAGGACAATTTTCGAAACTTTTAAGGTCCCGGCATTAATTTATTTAATATATTTAATAACACACTAAAAATATTGTTCAAAAAATTAAACTCATTTTTCTGATAAAACTAAATAATCATGTTTTATGTTCCTATCACAAAAATACAGCTGATCCAAACCGGCTAATCACGCGAGCATACACACGAAGGCTTGAGCCGTGGTCGTGGCCGCTGATTGGTCGAACGTCGAACGGGTCAGAGCTGCTATAGGTGCTGTCGCTGTCACATCACATCAAATGACATGACATGATGACACAATCAATACAAAACACTCAAAGCAAGTTCAGTTCGATTGCATGTAGGATGCCTTTTAATAGACCTTTGGGCGGCTAGAGGTTAAAAATATTCGATAAACGGTATGTATATTCCATTTAAATTGCATTATTTATAAGTATATCGCCATTTAAAAAAACGGAATTTTTCAACCTAAAATGGAACTTAAATGAAACTTTTAGGTGAAGTAACCTGGCAACACTGAGTCTGTCAGACTGCTGTTAAGTCTTTGCTATCTATGGACAAAAAAACATATTGTTTATGGTCCAAGTTTGTGTTATTGTCCTTTGGAAAAAAAGGGCGGGAAAGTTGAAGCGAAAAGGCGGCTTTTTTCAATTTCATTTAATTAATTTCATTTGAAGCCCTTTTTATACTGATATCACTCTTCCTTTTTGTTTAATTTAATTGTTAATCATAATCGCATGAGTGGCGAAGACGGGGGTGCGGGCGGCGGCTCCACCCCTATGGAAACCGCATCAGTGCCTATGGCAAGTAAAAGAAAAATCAGTGACTCCGAAATCACTGCTTCTGGCAAACAAAAAATGACATTTATAAGGAACAATCGTGGTCTTTTTAAAGACCACCACCCAATATTTGAAGACTTGACTAAAAATGAATATCCAGTCTTACTGCAATCGGCTCAAACACAGCCTAACCAGAAGGTCCCAATGGACATTATGAAGGTGAACAAAGTACTAAAAAATGTTAATGGAGTACAATATGTAAAAGCTGCTGGCAACTTTTTTGTAAAGGTGTTCTTTGGTTGCGCCAGGGATGCGAATAAGTTCTTGTTGAATAATAAATTGATGAGCGAGAATGGCTGGATTTCCAAAATTCCATATGACACCATTGAATGCCAAGGAATTATACGTGCTTCCACTGAGCTTAGTGAGGAGGATATGCTGGAGGAGTTAAAAGCCTCCTGCATGATCTTGGGAGTGAAACGATTCATGAAAAAACAGGAAAATGGCTCTCTTAAACCATTGCAAACAGTTCTTGTAACTTTTAAAGCTTCTACTCGGCCAGATCATGTCACGTATGAACACATTTGGATGCCAGTTCTGGAATATATCAAGCCATTACTCCAATGCTTCAAGTGCTACAAATTCGGTCATGGAAGTGGAGCTTGCAAGAGCACACAAATTTGTTCCATTTGTTCCGCAGGCCATTTCTACCGTGATTGCTCCAACCCCAATGACTTCAAATGTTCAAACTGTAGCGGTGCTCATTCTGCAGTCTCCTACTCATGTCCAGTTAAAGCAGCCAAAAATACTGAAATCAAGAACAAGATAAGTGGAAAGTTTTCATATGCTTCAGCTGTTGCAGTACCTGTAGGTAGGAGCAATATTGGTGTTAATAATTCAAACTCAAAAGCTCCCGCTACGTCTAAAACACCTCAAGGACGAGCACTGATTGCGGACATTATTAATTCTGATATTGTTCTTGGTGCTATTACCAAAACCATTGTTGAACTTTTAAAAAGAAAAGATAATAAAAACCCTTCTGGTCCCATTTCTTCTTCGGCGATCAAAGAAATACTTGTAACCAATTTTTCATGTTAAACTATGGATAATATTGTAAATACTAATTTGCATAATATTTGTTATAATAATTTTAACATCATTCACTGGAACTCCAGAAGTTTACAACCAAAGTTGAGTCAATTGCGCCATTTCATAAGCAATCTTAGTGAACAAGTTGATATGATTTTATTGAATGAAACATGGTTGAGCCATGATAGAACTGTTAAATTACCAGGCTTTACTATAGTAAGAAGAGATTCTGATCGCCCCCATGGGGGTGTTGCTATAGCAATTCGCACAAAATATAAGTTTAAAGTTGTCAATACTCAATCTCAATATCACTTTCAAAATATCTTAGTAACCATTTATTTTAATAGCTTTTCCCTTGAGGTTTTAAGTGTTTATATACCACCACCTCCTAATGGAAAGTTTACCATTAATTTATTGAAAGATGCATGCTCAAAATTTGTCTGTAGAAATAATCTGATAGTAGGAGATTTTAATGCACATCACTTCTCTTGGAGTTCAAGATTCAACGATGGAAGGGGCAATGCTCTCCACGCCTTTGTGGAGAGTTCCAACTTAGTTTGTTTAAATGACCACAATATAACGACTTTCGCTCCGTTCGGCCAACAAGGTAACGTATTGGACCTGGCATTCGCGTCCCGGTCTCTTAGTTCTAGTTGTACGGCTTCTGTACTTGATGATCTGCTCAGTAGTAACCATTTCCCTTTACTTATCAGTGTGTTTATTGACTCATCAGTTCCTGTTAGCAACTATAACAATTTGTTGAGTAGACAAGGTGATATTCGAGACAATAATTCCCTAACTAATGTTAATTTTAATAAGATTGATTGGAATCAATTCAAAGACTTATGTGAAGTTGAATTTGCAACTTTTCAGTTTGAAGATAACCCTATCGAAAATTATAACAAGTTCTTGAGTATTCTACATGACATTCTAATGACATTTGCCAAAAAAAAATGTTGCCAAAGTAAATTAATTTGCTTAAAGGCCATTCCTTGGTGGAATGACGATTGTGACCGCGTAGTTTTACAAGCCAAAATTGCCTTATTATCATACAAACAATACCCTTCTATAGAAAATTATATAATTTATAAAAAATTAGATGCTTTAAAGAAAAGAACGCTCTTCGAAATAAAACGAGTTAGTTGGATTAATCTCTGTTCGTCGTTTAATCGTATGACATCGAGTAAAATTATTTGGGATCATATACGTAGATTTAAACACTCCAAATTGAACACAACCTCTTCGTCACCAAGTTTATTTCAAAATCCAACCAATGCTGCGCTATTTTTAAATAAAATAGCTTCTAACTTTGGTGAAGTTGTGTCAAATAGCGATCTACAGGAATGCTTTGACAATCCTGGCAGTCCTGAAGCTCAATGGATGGTTAAAGAATTTTCTTTTTGTGAGTTTGTAGCTGCTTTGGAAAATAAAAAAGAGACTTCACCGGGTCCAGATTTTATCACTTATAAAGTGATCAAAAGACTTCCTCAATCTGCAAAGGAAATATTATGTAAACTATTTAATGGTCTCTGGCAATTTAATTGTATTCCACCAATTTGGAAAAATCAACATGTTGTCCCTATATTAAAGCCTTACAAAGATCCTAATTGTGTTGACTCTTATAGGCCCATTTCCCTAACATCGTGTTTTTCTAAAGTTTTTGAAACAATGTTAAAAAATAGATTGGAATGGTTTACTGAAAATAATAAAGTTATTCCAACTACTCAGTACGGTTTTCGGAAAGGTAAAAGTACAATAGATAATCTTAGCTGTTTAGTTGGGGATGTTAAAAATAATTTTTGCAATAACCAATATACCTTAGCTGTTTTTTTAGATATTAAAGGAGCATTTGATAACATAGATCATTCATATCTTATTAAAAGTTTAAATTCTTTGGGATTTCCTGGTCACATACTGTTTTGGTTGTATAGTTTTCTTAATAATCGGCATTTGTCTTTAAAAGTTAGATCTAGTTTGACCAGTAGTAAAATTTCTTCTAAAGGTACCCCCCAAGGTTCTGTATTGTCTCCTCTTATATTTGTACTGAGTTTGGTTTGTTTTATGAAACAGATTCCGTCTTCTGTAAAGCACTTATTTTTTGCTGATGATCTGGTTATATATGTGAACTGTATGGATGTTAAAAGAGGTGAATCTATCATGAATAGTTGTCTGCGTAAAATTTATAACTTATTAACATATTCTTTAAAGCTTGAGGTCAATGTTTCCAAAAGTTCTGTAATTCTTTTCTCTCAAAATGGTTTACATCACCCTCAAGTTTTATACAATAATGATGTTATTCCTGCACAATCTTTTGTCAGATATCTCGGAATATTTCTTGATTACGACCTTTCTTGGAAAACTCATATAGACACAATTTGTAAAAGAGCTGAATTAGGTTTGAATATTTTGAAGTCTTTAACTGGAGTAAAATGGGGAGCAGACCCAAAGGTTTTAAAAATAATATACATTGCGACAATCAGAAGTCATTTCGACTACGGTTGTATGTTTTTTGCCGATGCGAGTTTCTTTCTCTTGAGGAAACTAGATATTTTACAAAACAGAGCGTTACGGATTATTACAGGTGCTTTAATGTCCTCGCCAATTAATTCATTGGAAATTGAAGCTGGCATTGTTCCTTTATTTATACGTAGAAGTTATATAACAGACAAGTATTGTCTAAAACTTATTAGTAGAGATAATGATGTGACGTCTAGGTATCTTGATAACTTTGATATTCCAAATTATAACTTGATCCCGTTACCTATATCCGCTTCCATTAGTGGAGCCATATCATATTTAAACTTTGAATTTCAAGATACGGTATCTTGGTCTGCGTTATTACCTTGTTTCGAGTATCATTATCATGACCTGATGCAAGATGTAGCCATTGAATTGACTAAATTTACTTCTAAATTTGACTTTCTGGAGTTCCTAGATGATAAGACTGATTTTGTTAAATTGTATACAGATGGCTCTAAGACTAAAGATAGGACTAGTTTTGCATTCTATGATTCTTTTTTAAATATAGGTAAAGTTTATAAGTGTAACAATTACTTCTCTGTATTTTCGGCTGAGGTTTTAGGCATAATTTATGCCTTAGAACACATTCATGCCAATTACTTAAATGAGAACAAATTCATAATTTTATCTGATTCCATGAGCGCTTTGCAAGCTTTGGAAAAGAAAAGCATACATGCATCTGTAAATTATTTTATTTATAAGTTAAGAAGTAGTCTAAGCTTTATGTATAGGAAAAAAATGATTGTGGAATTTTGTTGGGTTCCTGGACACTCAGGAATTGTTGGGAATGAACTTGTCGACACGCTTGCTAAGAGTGCAAGGGATGTCCAGGTTTGTGATTTAAAAGTCCCTCACTCTGATTTAGCGCCCTTTGTAAAACAACTAATGACTAGTCGCTGGTCTAATTCCTGGGCTAAATCTGTAGAAGTAAAAGGCAAATGGTTAGCAGAAATTGTTTCGGGCCCCAGTATTCATACGTGGTTTGAAAATGACAAAAAATATTTAGGAAGACCGTTTATTTCTACATTGTGTAGATTGCGAATAGGACATGCTCGTTTTCCTGCACATCTCTTTAGATTAAAACTTAGTGAATCTGCTGCATGTAAATATTGTAATTGTAATGTATGTGACCTTGATCATATATTTTTTCACTGTGCAGAATTTAAGCTGCAAAGGTTATTATTTGTTGCAATGTGCATGGATACCGGTCTACAGGTTATTCCAACCACTGTTCAGGATCTTTTAAAGCATCCACAATTATATCCTGTAATTTATTATTTTGTTTCTCACACTATAGGTGATCTGTAAATACCTTCAGTCAGGCATAAATATTTATTTGTTAGCTCTATTTTGTAATTGATGAACTTCTAATTTTGTGTTATTAATTTGTTTAGTTTAAGGTGCTATTATTTTCTTTTGTAAATAGTATTCTGGTTTGAGCTGATGGCCTCGATGCCAATGCTCCTAATAAAAAAAAAAAAAAAAAAAAAAAATTATTGTCCTTTGGCTTTGTCACTTCACTTCAGTTTAGTTGATAAATCCTCTTATTTTCGGTAATAAATTGCCGAAAATGATCGGCGTTCGACTAAACACGTTTGGTGACAACTCTGGTGAACCAGAGCAAGATGCTAACTCGGCACTGACTGAGCTAGACAAAGGTATACAAACATAACCTATACATAACAAGAAACAAACAACAAAACGTACAAAATCTATAACATTTAACCGTTTCACAGGCCTCAGATCAGGAAAAGTGGGTGAACAATGCGAAGCCATAGTCCGCTTCCCGCGTCTCTTCGAAAAATACCCGTTTCCTATTCTAATAAACTCCTCATTCCTGAAACTTGCCGATGTCTTTCGCATGGGCAATAATTTCCTGCGATTATGGGTGCTAAGGGTGTGCCAACAGAGCGAGAAGCATTTGGACAAGATTCTGAATGTTGATGAGTTTCTACGGAGAGTGTTCAGTGTGCTACATTCTAATGACCCTGTGGCGAGAGCGTTGGCGCTCCGGACGCTAGGGGCCGTGGCTGGGATCATCCCTGAGCGGCAGAATGTCCACCACGCTATTAGACGAGGCCTGGACAGCCATGACAATGTGGAAGTGGAGGCGGCTATCTATGCTACTACACAATTTGCAGCACACTCCAAGTATGTATTTTTTTTAAATAATTAAGCGTTAGTTCATTGTCATTATAATATGTCAGCGGTTAAGTAATGGACACTATTATGGTTTTTGGAGACAGTAATTATATTATCATCAATTCATCATCATGATTGATTTCAATAACAATGTACATTTTGTTTAATAAAAACAAATATTTATTGTGTATATTTGTTTAAGAACTTGACATATAAAGACATCTCCATTAATTCTAAATTCTTAGTTTTATGTCAAGTTACAGTGTAACAGAAGTTGTGAATATAAAAACTAAGTTGTGAATTCATATTTAAATCCAAACTAACAAAACATTGACAGTTGACTTCACAGAATTCTCAAAAAACTAGTTTTGTGAGCTATATTGTCATTTTAAGAATGTATGATACATGTCCCTAATTTTGTCCAATGTTTTTTTGATGCTGTTGTCTCATAAGAGTGGATTAGTAATTCTAAACTTAAATGCAAAAGCACAAAGTTGAACTACATACTGTTTCCAGTGCATTCGCGGTGGCAATGTGCAACAAGCTGTCGGACATGGTGGAGTGCGAGAGCACGGGGGCGGAGCGCCGCGCCAAGCTCGTGCGTGCGCTCCGGACTGTGCATGGAGGAGGTATCGCTTTGTCCTCTTTAACTCTTGTCACATGTAAAAGTAAAACTATGATCTATTTGGACATAACCAATTGAATTATATTGGTAATACCCTGCTTCGGATACCAAACATAAATGTTTGTTAAAATTATCAATGAAATTCTGCAGCTCCTTCAAACTTATTCTGGCAAACTTACAGCTTTCAGTGCATTTACATTTGAATGTGTAGCTGTACACTTGCCTCTAAGATTGACTGTTTTTATAGTATTAAAGAATTTTTAGACTGTAATAGTACAAATTAAATATAACTTATGATAATTCTTTTTTTTTTTTTTTTGTTCTATTCAAATACATTGAAATTAATATTCAATTATTTTTTAATTATTTAATCATATTGGTTAAGACAAGGAATTGAAAGCAAATACATAAAAATATTAAAGAAGATCTATGACCACAGCAAGGCTAGAATCCAGCTTGAGACAGTAGGGGAAGAATTCAGATTAGAAAGAGGGGTCAGGCAGGGAGAACCACTGTCCCCAAAACTCTTCTCAGCAGTACTAGAGGAAATTTTCCGCAATCTAGAATTTGAAAACAAAGGACTGAATATCAATGGCACTAACCTTTCCCACCTAAGATTTGCGGACGACCTAGTACTGTTTTCCGAAAACCCAATCCAACTACAAGAAATGTTAGAACAGGTAGCAACTGAAAGCGAAAAAGCAGGATTGACAATGAACTTCTCAAAAACAAAAGCTATGACAAACAGACAAGAACATACTTTAAATGTAAATAACCAACCAATTGAATATGTGCAAGAATATATATACCTGGGTCAAATCATTGCACCGAAAATGCAAACAGAAAGGAAATCCAGAGAAGAATTTGCAACAGCTGGGCGCGCTACTGGTCCTTCAAGGAAATTATGAAGAACGACTCCGTCCCTATGGCAATAAAAAGCAAGCTATTTAACACATGCATTCTACCAGTGCTTACGTACGGATGCCAAACCTGGGGACTGACAAAGTCTTTAAGCCACAGATTGGAAGTATGCCAACATGGGATAGAGAGAAGTATGCTCAACATTAAAAGAACCGACAAATGGAGACTTGGAAAGATCCGGAAAGCCACAGGCGTAACAGACGTTATATCGAGAGCAAAGCGGTTAAAATGGAGATGGCTTGGACATCTAATAAGATCCAACAAAAATAAATGGTCACAACAAGTAACTTTTTGGTACCCGAGAGACAGCAAAAGAAGTCGAGGAAGACCATTAAAAAGATGGGAAGATGACCTGCCAAAAGGATGGTGTAGCAGTGCACGAGATCGAGATCTCTGGCGCTCATTAGAGGAGGCCTATGTCCAAGGGGACACCCCAAACCAGAAAATAGTTATTAATAATTAAACCTAGTTAGTATGTTATTAAGTTTGGCAAATAAAGGCTATTTTTATTTTATTTATTTTATTGGTTAAGACATTGTACGCTATATGATAATTATTTCAGTCCTGTATAATTTTTGCATGTTGTTCACCGATTGATGCGTATATGGCAAATAGCCCAAACGACGCTTATGACAATTTTATAGCCGATTTCAAGCTATTCTACGACTTATGTTTTCCACTTAAGAGGGTAAAAGTGACATTAATAAAAAAACCTAAATGGGTTACCAGAGGCATACGTATCTGCTGTAAGCGCAAAAGGACACTCCTCTGGAACTACCGAACGACATCCAACAATAACGACAAAAATATTTTTAAAGCGTATTCACAACGACTTAAGAAAATTATTAAGTTAACTCAAAAGGCTCAAAACAATTATCGCATAAATAATTCTACAAACAAAGTAAAGGCAACGTGGCGTATAATAAATAACACCAAAAAGAATTTCCCTAAGGAAAACATACCGAATTTAAATGTCAACGGTATTGTTATAGATGACCCCCGGCTAATGGCACAAGAATTTAATGATTATTTTATAAATGTAGTAGGTAAGAATGACATAAATGAATTCTGTTCTAAACAATCAGACAATAATAGTGATAATAATTTAAATAGTAGCTGTAATCTAAATAGTTTGACATGTAACAGTTATTCAATTTTTATGCCGCCAACGACCCCAACTGACATCTTTACAATAATTAATTCGCTAAAAAACACTAGCAGTGTAGGGTATGACGATATCAGCACAAATATTCTAAAAAAAGTAGGTCACATAATCGCACCAATACTAAGTTATATAGTTAACATGTGCATTGAACATGGGAGCTTTCCTGAGAAATTGAAGGTATCGATAATCAGGCCAATACATAAAAAAGACAGTAAGTCCTATATGGAAAACTACAGACCAATTTCGTTGATACCGGTCATCTCTAAAGTTGTAGAAAAGGTAATTTATAGCCGCCTTTATGAATACTTTGAATCCAATAACCTATTCGCTAAGGAACAAAAAGGTTTCCGTAAAAACAAATCCATCAATATGGCCATCTTTGATTTGATAAAAAAACTGCTTACGAATATGAACAATAGATTACCAGTGTCTGCCATCTATATGGATATGACGAAAGCCTTCGACTTTGTTAATCATGAGATTTTGTTAAATAAATTGGATAAATATGGAATTACCCCTAATTCCATAAACTAATTCAATCTTATCTTAGTAGCAGGAAACAAGTGACACGCATTACAAAGATTTACTCAGAATCAAGGGAAGAGATCATATACTCATCGAGCTCAAGAGAAATTAGGTACGGCGTCCCTCAAGGAAGTATTATTTATAATATATATTAATGACCTACCGAAAATTACTAAACACCATATGGTTTTATTTGCCGATGACAGCACTATCATATTTACTGATACACAACCCGAAACACTTGAATCGGAAATAAACGGAACTCTCGAATCGACTATACAATGGCTTGTAAATAATAATCTCAAAGTGAATTTATCCAAGACGCACATCATCATTTCAAACAGAGACGCAATAGTACACAAAGCCCTAGTGTTACTTATAAAGATGTTACTATCTCAGAAGTAGAGAACACAAAATTCTTAGGCTTAGTATTAGATAATAGTCTGTCATGGAAAATTCAAATCGAATCTGTGTGCAAAAAACTGAGCAGTTTTTCGTATGCTTTGTATATGCTACGGAAGATAGTTGGCGAATCAGCTGTGTTGACTGCATACCATGCATACGTTTCTTCAACACTAAGATATGGAGTAATATTCTGGGGTAACTCTACTGATCGGGAATTGGTCTTTAGGGCGCAGAAAAAATGCATAAGAGCAGTACGTGGCCTGCGACCCACGGATTCATGTAAAACTCATTTCGTAGACCTAAACATTCTCACTTTCCCTAGCTTATATATACTTGAAGTAGCTCTGTTTGTGAAATCGAATCCCACTGAGTTTCAGTACTTTTCAAGTAGAAGACTACAAAACAAGCTGTGTGCAGCCCCATCTAAAACGGGACTTATGTCAAAAAGTTTTATAGGAATGGCCCCAAGAATTTTTAATCATCTATCTAGCGATATTAAGGATAAAGAAACTGTTCTAGAATTTAAGAGAGCCTTAAGTACATTTCTAGTTAAAAAAGCTTACTACTCAGTCAACGAATATTTAAGTGATAACTCCTAATTTAATTGAATTGATGTAGGTGACCAAAGTTGTTTTGTCAATGTAACAAATATTATTAATTATTATTTATTGTGACATTTTTAATTTTAATTTAATTTCTAAATAATGTGATTTTTATATCTTTTTATCATATCCGAATTGTATATTTTTTGTTACTAATTATTATTATTATTATTTTGTGCATTTTATAAGTTATTTAATTGCTGTGCCCTTACAGGGTCCATGTTGAACTGTAATCTCTAATTGAAGAACTGTATACTAACATGACTGCAATAAATTATTTGATTTGATTTGATTTGAATACTGTACTGCTGTACCTCAACACCCTGTACTATATTAATAAGTATTCTGCTCTGTACTCTGTAAATAAGATAATTCTATTCTATTCTATCGACCACAAACTGGAATCCATTGGATTAAAATAATGCAACAATAAAGCCCAATCTCACAATCTTTTAAAACTGGGATAATATATAACTACTAATGCTATATACTAATAGCCCTTTGAGATGGCGCAAAATCCTGTTGGAATATTCACCATTGTCAAAGCTAGACTTCTGTTGTGAAGGCACAACACACAACCGCATCGTCAAATGTATGCCCTTTGTTGTTACATTTGGGGTGGTGTAGCAAAGCCTTAACTTTTATGTTGTTCCAGCGGTGCGAGCCCAAGGTGTCCTCAAGCTGCTTCGCTCGCTGCTGGATCGGTTCCCGTCGAGCAGCTCTGTGCGCGCCGCCATCTCCGCGCTCACCGCCATCGCGCACGACACCGTGGTTCATGTTCCCGATCAGGTACAAAGATGTCATACATAAGGAGCCAATTAGTGAGGATACCGTACTTTTTTTACATAATATCGTCTGTCCCAGGTGGAGCTGCTTCTCAGTATTGCGACAAACGACGCGCGCTCCTCCGTGCGCCGCGCGGCGTTGCTCGGGCTCAAGACGTTGGCCCAACACGCCGCGCTGTGGCCCGCGCACAGCGTGCAGGCGCTCGTGCAGACAGCGAGCGACGCGGCCCCCGGACACACCATGCTGTGCCTGCAAGTCATGCAGGTGTGCACTACACTCCACTAGATCGTGCTGTGGCCCGCGCACAGCGTGCAGGCGCTCGTGCAGACAGCGAGCGACGCGGCCCCCGGACACACCATGCTGTGCCTGCAAGTCATGCAGGTGTGCACTACACTCCACTAGATCGTGCTGTGGCCCGCGCACAGCGTGCAGGCGCTCGTGCAGACAGCGAGCGACGCGGCCCCCGGACACACCATGCTGTGCCTGCAAGTCATGCAGGTGTGCACTACACTCCACTAGATCGTGCTGTGGCCCGCGCACAGCGTGCAGGCGCTCGTGCAGACAGCGAGCGACGCGGCCCCCGGACACACCATGCTGTGCCTGCAAGTCATGCAGGTGTGCACTACACTCCACTAGATCGTGCTGTGGCCCGCGCACAGCGTGCAGGCGCTCGTGCAGACAGCGAGCGACGCGGCCCCCGGACACACCATGCTGTGCCTGCAAGTCATGCAGGTGTGCACTACACTCCACTAGATCGTGCTGTGGCCCGCGCACAGCGTGCAGGCGCTCGTGCAGACAGCGAGCGACGCGGCCCCCGGACACACCATGCTGTGCCTGCAAGTCATGCAGGTGTGCACTACACTCCACTAGATCGTGCTGTGGCCCGCGCACAGCGTGCAGGCGCTCGTGCAGACAGCGAGCGACGCGGCCCCCGGACACACCATGCTGTGCCTGCAAGTCATGCAGGTGTGCACTACACTCCACTAGATCGTGCTGTGGCCCGCGCACAGCGTGCAGGCGCTCGTGCAGACAGCGAGCGACGCGGCCCCCGGACACACCATGCTGTGCCTGCAAGTCATGCAGGTGTGCACTACACTCCACTAGATCGTGCTGTGGCCCGCGCACAGCGTGCAGGCGCTCGTGCAGACAGCGAGCGACGCGGCCCCCGGACACACCATGCTGTGCCTGCAAGTCATGCAGGTGTGCACTACACTCCACTAGATCGTGCTGTGGCCCGCGCACAGCGTGCAGGCGCTCGTGCAGACAGCGAGCGACGCGGCCCCCGGACACACCATGCTGTGCCTGCAAGTCATGCAGGTGTGCACTACACTCCACTAGATCGTGCTGTGGCCCGCGCACAGCGTGCAGGCGCTCGTGCAGACAGCGAGCGACGCGGCCCCCGGACACACCATGCTGTGCCTGCAAGTCATGCAGGTGTGCACTACACTCCACTAGATCGTGCTGTGGCCCGCGCACAGCGTGCAGGCGCTCGTGCAGACAGCGAGCGACGCGGCCCCCGGACACACCATGCTGTGCCTGCAAGTCATGCAGGTGTGCACTACACTCCACTAGATCGTGCTGTGGCCCGCGCACAGCGTGCAGGCGCTCGTGCAGACAGCGAGCGACGCGGCCCCCGGACACACCATGCTGTGCCTGCAAGTCATGCAGGTGTGCACTACACTCCACTAGATCGTGCTGTGGCCCGCGCACAGCGTGCAGGCGCTCGTGCAGACAGCGAGCGACGCGGCCCCCGGACACACCATGCTGTGCCTGCAAGTCATGCAGGTGTGCACTACACTCCACTAGATCGTGCTGTGGCCCGCGCACAGCGTGCAGGCGCTCGTGCAGACAGCGAGCGAAGCGGCCCCCGGACACACCATGCTGTGCCTGCAAGTCATGCAGGTGTGCACTACACTCCACTAGATCGTGCTGTGGCCCGCGCACAGCGTGCAGGCGCTCGTGCAGACAGCGAGCGACGCGGCCCCCGGACACACCATGCTGTGCCTGCAAGTCATGCAGGTGTGCACTACTGTTATAGCTATAAGAATGTACATATAGTAAAGTACCGTTGGCTGCGTCCAGCGGCGGCCTGGCAGTCGATTACAGGAATTGTCTAAGCGTGCACGTTGGTTTTCTTTCCGCCTCCTAACCTCCAAATCAACACTGGCGACGACGGGTCGTACACCGCGTGTGTACATAAATAATTGCAAGATATGGCAAAAGTATCTATCGGGTCAATTACGTCGTTCAACCATGAAGTGCAAGATTGGTCGATATACAAGGACAGACTCGAACAATGGTTTTTAGCGAATAACTTGGAGGACTCGGAAGATAAATCAAAAGTTAAGCGCCGCGCGGTTTTATTAAGTAGTTTGTGCGAGAATACATATAAGTTGGTGCGTGATTTGGCCTTACCAGCTGATGTAACATCTTTAAACTACGATGCCGTTGTTGGACTCCTGGATGATCATCTCAAAACAGTGAAGTGCGGTTTCGCAGAGAGGTTCAAATTTCATTCGGCATCACAACAAGTGAACGAAGGCTTATCCGAGTGGGCAGCTCGTGTGCGTGGACTCGCCGCACACTGTGGATTTTCTGCAGCAGTGTTGAACGAGAATCTTCGTGACCGATTTATCCTCGGTATGCAACCGGGTGCTGAACGAGATAAACTTTTCACCCAGTCGTTAGGGGATCTGACGCTGAGCAAAGCGTTAGAACTAGCAGAAGCCATTAGATGTGCTAGGCAGGGCGCATCCCAATCAATAACAACCTACGGGCTAAATCCTAATTCGCAGGAACAGGTCAATTTACCGGTACTCAAAATGGCAACGTCATCATCGACGCGAGCGTCGGACCCGGCGCGCCGCGACAACGTGTGTCCAGCGTGCGGGTACAAAGGTCACGAAGCGAGTACTTGCAAGTTCATTAAATACAGGTGCAAAACGTGTGGTCAACGAGGACATCTGCGTAGGATGTGTCAGAAGACGAACGCAAAACACAATTTCATCCAGTGTTGTCCAGAGGATGAAGACTTGAGTGATGATGGTAAGCGAGCCTTATTCCATATTAAATCTGTGCACGGTGAGCCCATGCAGGAGTCCGTACTTGTGAATGGAATTAGCATACCGTTTGAAATAGACACGGGAGCTTCGGTTACCGTGTTGTCGCATCACACATACACCTCATACTTCAGTGACATACCACTACAGTTTTGCAACACAATTTTAAAAAGCTATAACGGTAGTACAATTAATACGTTAGGTGTGGTATCCTTGTCTTTTACTTATAGAGGTAGCACAGCAGACATAAAGGTTCACGTAGTACGAGATCAAGGCCCTTCTCTTTTGGGGCGTGATTTCATTGCGTGTTTTAAACTCCAAATATCGGCCATAAACTCGTGCAGCTCAAATACGCACGCACACACTAGCGATTTGGGTGCAAAATACCCGTACCTATTTTCTGAGGCTTTGGGTTGTTGCAAAGGTGTTACTGTCACTTTGAAATTAAAACCTGATTCTAAACCAATATTCTACAAAGCTCGCCCTATTCCTTTTGCCCTTCGTGAGTTAGTTGAAAGTGAATTAGACCGACTGGTAGGCCTTGGCATATTGGTACCGGTGACTTACTCGGATTATGCTAGCCCCATTGTCCCCGTACTCAAACGGGACGGTAAAATCCGAATTTGTGCTGACTACTCAGTCTCCCTTAACAAACAGTTAGAGATTGAGAAATATCCCCTCCCTAGGATAGAAGAGTTGTTTGCTAAACTTCACGGCGGTCAACAGTTTTCCAAGTTGGACCTATCCCGCGCTTACAATCAGCTGGTGCTGAGCGATGAGTCACAGATGCTAACATGCATAAATACCCATAAGGGATTATATAAGTATACAAGGTTAGTATTTGGCTTATCCAGCTCGGCAGCCGTCTTCCAGCGAACCATTGAAAGCCTACTATCTGGAATTCCGGGAGTGCTTTTATTCCAGGATGACATCTTAGTCACCGGAGAAAATCGTGACCGCACCTTACACAGGCTGCAAGAAGTATGTAAACGCCTACAAGATGCAGGCCTAGTTCTTCAAAAAAGTAAATGCACACTTTTTCAAGACTCCGTCACGTATTTAGGATTTATTATCGATCGTAACGGACTCCATAAATCCCCTGACAAGATAAAATCTATTTTAGAGGCGAAAACTCCATCAAACGTAACAGAATTGAAGTCTTTTTTAGGACTCGTAAATTATTATAGGTCTTTTGTTAAGAACGCGTCATCCATTTTGGAACCTTTGCATTCATTGTTGCAAAAAAAAGCCATTTGGGTGTGGGAGGCTAAACACGAGGCCGCCGTGGACAATATTAAACAAGTGTTAGCGTCTGACAAAGTTTTAGCACACTTTAACCCTGACGCAGACCTGATTTTAACTGTTGACGCGTCGCCGACGGGTTTGGGAGCCATTTTATCTCAGGTTGAAAATGATTCGTCGGAAAGACCAATTTCATATGCGTCTCGCTCACTCACATCGGCTGAGAAATCATATAGCCAGATTCAAAAGGAGGCTACGGCAATAATCTTTGGCGTTCGTAAGTACCACCAGTACTTATACGGCCGGTCCACTCCTTTTGTATTGAGGACTGACCACAAACCGCTTCTGTCAATTTTCAACCCAAACAAAGGCATTCCAGAGGTCACTGCCAATAGGTTGCAACGCTACGCAATATTCCTAGCTTCATATAATTTTAGAATAGAATATGTAAGCAGTGCCCGTAATGCTGCCGACTTTTTGAGCCGTTCCACGGCAGGTGCCAACGACACCCATACCAAGCCCGTGGAAGATGTGTTCGACAATGCAACATATATAAATTTCGTTTACGACGGTGTGCGTTTTTTAGGTATAGAAGACATTAAGCGATACTCTAAATCCGACCCATTGTTATCAGCCGTGGTAAACAATGTGTTAAATGGATGGCCGCAGAAAAATCATGATAAGAGTTTGCGTCCGTACTTTGAATGCAGACATGAGTTGTCCATGGAAAACTCGTGCCTAGTACGTGGCCATAAAGTTGTAATTCCATTGGGCTGCCGCAAACAAATCATATCCGAACTGCATAAGGGTCATTTAGGTGGCACTAAAATGAAGTCTGAGGCACGGAACCGGTTTTGGTGGCCGGGTATGTCAGCTGATATTGAATGTTTTGTTGCGACTTGTGACGTATGCACAGGGCTAAGGCCAGATCCCCCCCGCGCGCCTCTCGCCTGCTGGGAGTATCCTCCTGAGCCCTGGTACCGTGTTCACATCGACATGCTCGGTCCAATAAACAGTCGGTTATACTTAGTGATTGTCGATGCCTACTCAAAATGGGTGGAATGTTACGACATTTCGTCGGGGTCTAGCACTCAAGTCATCATTGAGAAGCTGTGCGATGTTATGGCCAGGTTTGGACTGATTCACACTATCTGTTCAGATAATGGTACTTCTTTTGTTTCCACGCAGTTTAAAGAGTTTTGTAAATTAAACGCGATAGTGCATTTAACTTCACCTGCGTACAACCCTATAAGTAATGGTCAAGCTGAGTCATATGTAAAGATAATAAAAAATGCGATTAAAGGCATACTCATGTCAGGATACGGTAAAAAAGACTTAACTTGTAAGCTAAGCGAATTTCTATTTCAATATCGAAACTCCATTCACAGTACAACGGGCAAATCTCCTGCCGAAATTTTGTTTGGGTCCAAACTACGTAGCAGATTAGACTTGTTGAAATCACAAGAACCATCACCTCTGAATACAACACTCGATGAAGTTGTTAAACAAAAACAGTGCTCGCAGGCTATTAATTATGGTGGAAATCGTGCAGTGAAATTTTTAGATAACGAATTAGTTTTAGTCAAAGTAATAAAGGCTCAGAAAAAAAGCTGGGCTAAAGGTGTTATAGTTAAGAGACTCGCTGCTACCGTGTTTTTGGTACGCTTACTTGATTGCAACTCTGTGTTAAAAAACATACGAACCAACTTTTAAAATACAAAGGGGAGATCGTTGAAAAAGGGCCCGAGAGGGAGAGTGGCAGTTTTCGTCAACCTTCGCGGATGGAAATGGTGATGCCGCCCATTGTATTTTCGCCGGTCTCGTCATCCATCAGCCTACCACCACTGATCGAATCCGCTTCGATATTGGAGGCTCCGGAACCCCCTGGCCAAGCGTCCTCTGAGAGCTGGGTTGACTGCGAGGACTCAACTCCGGCCCCGGCCGGTATGGCGGGCGACGCCCCGTCTGACGAGCCGATGTCATTGCCGGCGCACGTGAGCGCGGCGACCTTGACCCAGACCGTGTCTGCAGAGACGTCAGAGACGCTGGCACCGCCGCCACAGGAAGCAGCGGCACCGGCGCAGACTTCTGATTCTTCGGACCAACCATCTCGAGAGCCACTTAAACGTCCCCGTAATGTGATTAATTACAAACAATATTTTTAGAATAAGGGTGGAGGGGTGTTATAGCTATAAGAATGTACATATAGTAAAGTACCGTTGGCTGCGTCCAGCGGCGGCCTGGCAGTCGATTACAGGAATTGTCTAAGCGTGCACGTTGGTTTTCTTTCCGCCTCCTAACCTCCAAATCAACAACTACACTCCACTAGATCGTGCTGTGGCCCGCGCACAGCGTGCAGGCGCTCGTGCAGACAGCGAGCGACGCGGCCCCCGGACACACCATGCTGTGCCTGCAAGTCATGCAGGTGTGCACTACACTCCACTAGATCGTGCTGTGGCCCGCGCACAGCGTGCAGGCGCTCGTGCAGACAGCGAGCGACGCGGCCCCCGGACACACCATGCTGTGCCTGCAAGTCATGCAGGTGTGCACTACACTCCACTAGATCGTGCTGTGGCCCGCGCACAGCGTGCAGGCGCTCGTGCAGACAGCGAGCGACGCGGCCCCCGGACACACCATGCTGTGCCTGCAAGTCATGCAGGTGTGCACTACACTCCACTAGATCGTGCTGTGGCCCGCGCACAGCGTGCAGGCGCTCGTGCAGACAGCGAGCGACGCGGCCCCCGGACACACTGCAAGTAATAAAACAATAGTCCCTTATTTACAGTTTATATACGTCAAGTGAGTAATAATTCAAATGCATGTCAAACATAAATCATTCTCTGATGGCCAGTTCAACACTCCCCCTACATCAGATCAGGCTTACTCACCAATCCTAGTGAGGTTCGCGTTCTTAGAAAGCTTTCCTTTGGCAAGGCTTTCGTAAAGGTATCCGCTACCTGGTCTTGCGAAGGTACGTAGAGGACATTGACCTTCTTCTCCTGATGCAATTCTTGCAAGAACTTATACCGCGTGTCTATATGCTTTGTCTTGAAATGAAACACTGGATTCTTGACAAGCTTGATAGCACTTTGGTTATCTACGTAAACCGTCGGTATAACGTCGTATCCTCGGATTTCCTTGTAGAGACGACTGAGCCATATAACCGTCTGGGCTGCGAGGCTTGCCGCCACAAATTCCGATTCAGTGGTCGAGAGACTCACACATCTTTGAGTTTTGGAAGACCATGACACTGCTCCCCCTGCGGCGAGACACACATAGGCAGAAGTCGACCTTCTCGTCTCAATATCTCCGGCGTAATCTGCGTCGCTGTACGCAACGAAGGTATTTTCTTCACATGATAAACCCTTGTAGAAAATACCAAGGCTTTGAGTGCCCTTCAAATATCGCAATACTCGCTTCGCAATCGCATAATGGCGTTTGTCGGGTTTCTCAACATGTTTTGACAAAACATTTACAGCAAAACATATGTCGGGTCTACTTACAATAGATAAATAAAGTAATTTTCCGACTAATTCTCTGTAATGAAAATTATTGACATTCTTGTCAGTGTCGAAATTGCAGTTGTCTGTCAACTGACTTTTGTCTATCGGGGTAAGTACAGAGTTTGCATCACACATATCATAACTTTTTAAAATAGTTTTTATGTATGCTTCTTGGTTAATAAATATCGACCAATCGTTTTGTTGATTTATCTGCAAACCAAGATAACAACCAACTTCTGAAGTGCGAACTTGAAATACTGTGGTCAGAGCACTAAGGAATTCTTCCACAAGTGTCTTATTTGGTGATAAGATCAGTCCGTCATCAACATAGATCATGACGATCAGCTGCCGGTCTTGACTTATGAACAAGCATGGATCTGAGTCACTTTGCTTCAATCTATATTTCAGCAAAAAGGAACTGAACTTCTTGTTCCAGCACCGAGGCGCCTGTTTCAAGCCGTACAGACTTTTGATGAGCTTGCATACTCGGCCTGATCCGTCATCATATCCCACAGGTTGCTTCATATAAATAACCTCGTCGATGTCACCGTATAAAAAGGCAGTCTTCACATCGAATTGGGTCATATGCATTTTTCTAATAGCTGCTTCGCTTAACATAGCGCGGATTGTATCCCAGCGAACAACAGGGCTGAAAGTTTCGTGGTAATCAATACCGTGCTCTTGACTGAAACCTCTAATGACGAGTCGAGCTTTAAAACGGTCGATAGAACCATCAACCTTCTTTTTGATCTTGTAAACCCATTTGTTGCTAAGGGCTTCTCTATTATCAGGTAAATTTACCAAAATCCACGTTTTGTTTTCTTTGAGAGAATTCAACTCTTCTTCCATGGCAGTAATCCATTCTTCATGGTTCTCTGACTTCATCGCTTGTTTGTAAGTCTGAGGTTCATCTTCAGAGAGACAGATGCAACAGTTCGATCTGGAACTTTGAAGCAATAGTATATCTCTTAGATTATAATGATGTGTTGCTTCTTCATTAAGATCAGGAGGAGTTTCATCTTCAGCTGTGTCGGATGGTCCAGCTTCATCTTGATCGTCCTGAAGAGAAGAATCGTTTTCTGTAATAATGACCTCGGTTGTTTCGTGATCTTCACGCTCACCAGATATATACGGAAGCTTACAGAAGTCAGAAGAAACTGTTTCAGATCTAAACAGTACATCTCTTGAGATGATTACGTCATTCTTTTCAGGTATCCAGATACGATAGCCGTCCTTATCTCCGCAATATCCAACCAAAAATCCTTTCATAGCCTTTTTGTCGAGCTTCTTACGTTTCTGGCTAGGAATATGTACAAAGCATTCTGTGCCAAAAATACGTAAGTGGTCAATATGAGGTTGCTTATTGTACCAAAGCTCGTATGGTGTCTTCCCTTCGATCTGTGTCGGTCCAGTTCTGTTAAGTACATAGCTCGCAGTATTAATAGCTTCGGCCCACAGCTTCTTAGGCAGGTCTTTATTGTATAGCATGCTTCTCGCTGCCTCAACCAGAATCCTGTTCTCTCTTTCAGCCGCGCCGTTCTGTTCTGGAGTGTACGGCATACTCAGACGGTGGTATAAGCCAACTGCTTCTGTCATACGATGTACTTCGGCATTATTGAACTCTTTTCCGCCATCTGTAAGTAATTCCTTAACAACGTGACCAGCAGTTTTAATTTCAGCAAGAAATTTAGGTAGTACACTGGCTACTTCAGATTTTTGCTTTAAGAAGTAAACTTTTCTGAATCTTGTGAAGTCATCTTTAAATACAACGAAGTATCTTCTTCCGCCAATTGATAGTTCTGACATAGGGCCACAGACATCCGCGTTAATTTGATCGCCGGGTTTTGTGCCACGATGTTGCCTAGTACCGAATGACAATCTGGTCATTTTTCCGTATACACAGCCATCACAGTCAGATTGATCAGGTGAAAACTTAATACCGTTGCGTGTAAGGATTTCCTTAACATGTCTTTTGTTTTGGTGACAAAGTCGTTCATGCCAAATTTGCAGGCTTGTTCCTTCCTTGACAACACAAGCATTGACAGTTGTTACTCTCATCAAAAGTCTATACAGATTACCATCTCTGATACTGACAGCTTTAACTTGGCCGCTTTTATCTTTGAAGATACGCTTGTCCTTGTCAGCTACCTCTATATAACCATGGTCCAAGGCTGAACCCGCTGAGAATAGATTTTTGTCCAGCTTGAGGCACATACCAAACATTGTTTAGATGAGCACGTTTCCATTTGCCTTGTACAGACATTTCAACATCTATAATTCCTTGGCCGTATGCATACATAGCCCGATCATCTCCAAGTCGCAAAGCTCTTGGTTTATCGAAAGGTGAGTAGCTCCTGAACCAATTGGCGTTAGACGTGATGTGGTGAGACGCACCAGAATCGACTATAAATTCTGAATTTGAGACATCAATTCGAGATAGGAATGCGTCACCATCATCTTGAACGGTTTCGTTACTCTTATTTCGTTTCTTCAATTTCTTGAGGACGAAGCATTGTTTGTTAGTATGTCCAATCTTGTTGCAATGTGAACATTTGACTTTATTTTTGTTCATCAAAAGAGCGTTGTCAGACGTTGACGAGGAAGTGGAAGGGTTAGTACCCAGGTCTTCGAGGCGCTGTTCATGAAGACGCAGACGCTCCATAAGAATAGAATAACTCCTATTCTCCTTAGGCACGGACTCCCAAGCATTCTTGAACTCAAGATATGTTGACGGTAACGTGTTCAGTATCCTGTTCATTAACAATGACTGAGGGAGAGATCCTTCTTCCTTTAATTCGTCATTGAGTTGTTGCCATAATGCCTGCAGCTTAGAAACGTGCGTGGCTATGTCGTCAGCTTCATCTTTCGTGTAAGTGAACAACTGACAGTACAACAAATCTAGTCGTCTGTCATTCGTCTGCTCGTAAACTGAGTGAAGTAAATCCCACATCTCCTTACCGGATTTAGCAGTGAGTATATGACGTTTAGGTTCTGTGGAGACGCTACAGCCGATGATACATTGGAGTAATGCGTCACGATCTTCATATTGGGTAAGTTTCCTTGGATAACTTGCTATTTCGTCAGCCGGCGCTTCTTTTCTAGGTGGTACAGGGAGAGTCTCGACGCCTTTCACCATATCTTGCAGCTTGTGCATAGTAAGTTGCAGGTTTATATCGAATTTCCATACCAGCCAATTGTCAAGTCCGCGTAGCTTCTTTTCTAGGTGGTACAGGGAGAGTCTCGACGCCTTTCACCATATCTTGCAGCTTGTGCATAGTAAGTTGCAGGTTTATATCGAATTTCCATACCAGCCAATTGTCAAGTCCGCGTAGCTTCTCAATATTAAAGCGCTCTAATTTTTGGGCACTCATATTTGCGAAACACAAATTAAACTGTAAAACTGATCCCAAAAATGAAAAATACTCGTTATAAAAGGGTCAATTGTAAAATTTTCCCATAACCTAATAAAACAATAGTCCCTTATTTACAGTTTTTATACGTCAAGTGAGTAATAATTCAAATGCATGTCAAACATAAATCATTCTCTGATGGCCAGTTCAACAATGCGGGTGTGCACTACACTCCACTAGATCGTGCTGTGGCCCGCGCACAGCGTGCAGGCGCTCGTGCAGACAGCGAGCGACGCGGCCCCCGGACACACCATGCTGTGCCTGCAAGTCATGCAGGTGTGCACTACACTCCACTAGATCGTGCTGTGGCCCGCGCACAGCGTGCAGGCGCTCGTGCAGACAGCGAGCGACGCGGCCCCCGGACACACCATGCTGTGCCTGCAAGTCATGCAGGTGTGCACTACACTCCACTAGATCGTGCTGTGGCCCGCGCACAGCGTGCAGGCGCTCGTGCAGACAGCGAGCGACGCGGCCCCCGGACACACCATGCTGTGCCTGCAAGTCATGCAGGTGTGCACTACACTCCACTAGATCGTGCTGTGGCCCGCGCACAGCGTGCAGGCGCTCGTGCAGACAGCGAGCGACGCGGCCCCCGGACACACCATGCTGTGCCTGCAAGTCATGCAGGTGTGCACTACACTCCACTAGATCGTGCTGTGGCCCGCGCACAGCGTGCAGGCGCTCGTGCAGACAGCGAGCGACGCGGCCCCCGGACACACCATGCTGTGCCTGCAAGTCATGCAGGTGTGCACTACACTCCACTAGATCGTGCTGTGGCCCGCGCACAGCGTGCAGGCGCTCGTGCAGACAGCGAGCGACGCGGCCCCCGGACACACCATGCTGTGCCTGCAAGTCATGCAGGTGTGCACTACACTCCACTAGATCGTGCTGTGGCCCGCGCACAGCGTGCAGGCGCTCGTGCAGACAGCGAGCGACGCGGCCCCCGGACACACCATGCTGTGCCTGCAAGTCATGCAGGTGTGCACTACACTCCACTAGATCGTGCTGTGGCCCGCGCACAGCGTGCAGGCGCTCGTGCAGACAGCGAGCGACGCGGCCCCCGGACACACCATGCTGTGCCTGCAAGTCATGCAGGTGTGCACTACACTCCACTAGATCGTGCTGTGGCCCGCGTAC
Source organism: Epinotia demarniana (assembly GCA_945867215.1). NCBI lineage: Eukaryota > Metazoa > Arthropoda > Insecta > Lepidoptera > Tortricidae > Epinotia > Epinotia demarniana. The sequence continues at coordinate 24,897,961 of OX244272.1, read as the reverse complement.
AGCGTGCAGGCGCTCGTGCAGACAGCGAGCGACGCGGCCCCCGGACACACCATGCTGTGCCTGCAAGTTATGCAGGTGTGCACTACACTTCACTAGATGGTGCTGTGGCCCGCGCACAACGTGCAGGCGCACGTGCAGATAGCGAGCGAAGTGGCCCCCGGACACACTATGTCCCTTGTTTTGATGTCATTCTGCACTCTGGCAACGTGAGACTGTTGAAAACTAAGTGCATCGTTATCCTTGTTGCTTATGGGTCATTCCATTGTGACGGGTGGGACATTTATACTCGTTTTTGCATACACTTTGCTTTATTTCTGCCAAACGGCAACGATTTACGTATTGAATATGATGTTATCACATACTTGGATAGTCATTGCATTCTGTACCATCGAAAAAAGTATGAAAATGTCATTATTATTATGAGAAATTGATGGTATAAGAAGTGTGACGGGTGGGACTTCAAAGTGCCTCTCCTCTCCGAGTTGACTTACACCATTCGCGATTCGTAAGAAACTATGAAACTTTTGTTAAACAACCTATTTTTATATAGTTCCTGATATTATACAGATTAGGTATTAGTATAATTTACGCAAATAACTCGTAAAACAAAAATAATTTTGCTTCTCAATGCTTGTGACGGGTGGGACAGTACTTTGTGACGGGTGGGACGAGTAACATTTGGGCATACAAATCTATGCAAAATATAAACATAGTTCTATTGTATTTACTTTAAATCAGCTCTTGAATGAATTATTTAATGTTACAAGTAATCATTTCAGTAGTTTTCTTAAAGCAATATGCCAAAAAAAATTTTTTCTCTTCAAAGTTTACAGGGTCAGAAAATTTATAATACAGTCTATTACCGCATATTTTTATCAGCGGTTGAGGTATAATGTCTAAAATTTGACAAATTTTAATGAAAGAGACATCTTCCTCATTCATTCGAAATGTTGTACTGGTTTTATCAACACATTTTAAAAATGCGCTTTAATTCATTGTCACGGTCACCGGCAGTTTGCGAAACTGCGAGGTATTTATACTCTTTCGACTTATTCCTCGCAGTAATCTAAAATTGCTAAAAACTCTTGCCATTTTGTTGGGTTTCCTTTTAGTTTTTGCCGCGACTTGCGTTTCCTTTCCGTAGTATTCATTGTGTTCTAAAAAAGAATACCACCACCGAATTAAGCAATATAACACATACAATTTGCTTTAGATTCGTTTAAATAAAGTTAAAACAACGATTTTATACTCACTAAGTCAGTTTTATCAGATAACCCATTTTGCTCACCAGTCACTGTGACGGGTGGGACATACTTTGAAAAGCGTTAAAAGCGATTTTTATTTACAAATGCAACGTGTTTTTTAGCTAAAATAATCGCCCTTAACTTAATTGTTACTTCCACAAAGCATTACAACAAGAGGATAGATATTTTTAGGTTAAACAAGAAAAAACATTGTTTTACTGTGACGGGTGGGACATGAGTTAACCATTTTGTAGAAGCCCAATAAATCCTAACCATGGAACTTTATTTATAATTACTTACCACTAGTTTAAACTGCGTTAAATATATTTTCTTTTATACGTATAACTTTTTCCGTAATGTTCAGAAAAGACGCGAAATAGTCCTGCCAACTTAGAGTAAAAATAAGCTACCCTAGATAACTGGCGCTAGGGTTGAATTCAGAAACGAATAAAATGCAACAAAATTATATAAAAAGGAAAAAACTCATTGATTAATAAAACAAGGTATAATGTTCTATTCTGTAGACATAGATTTAAGTATGAATTAAGTTATTTATTTTTTATGGCTATGGTGTCAGTTTCGCTGGAATGACCCTTATATTATTTGTGTGGGTGGATTTATCGAAATTTATTTATTTATTTATATAGGAAGATCATCAGCTTAAATATTACACAGTAGCTAAAAACAGTAGTGACAGTGAGCTAATAACAGATCCTCACCGATAGCGTGATGAATATGTAAAAAATAAGTGAGCAAAAACCAAACGAAAACACAGCGCTTTTGCGTCTTGACACGGCTACATAATTTAAGTACTTATTTCTAAATAGACTAAAAAGAAGAGTTACCTACTTAAACCATTTCCCTACCTCTACCGAAAAATTGACGAGATAAGCGTCGTCTTACTAAAGGAACACTTGCACTGAATAGGTCCAGGTCGTCAAACCTCTGAAACACCTCATTCAAGCCGTTGCTCGCTCTGATCATAAAACTATTTTGCCTATAGTTAGTGGATGATAATGGCACGGATAGTGGCGGCTTACGCCGAGCTCTACTGGGTATACGGATGTTCAATTTACCAAGTAAGGTGGGGCTGTCGATTAAGTTCGATGCAACTTTAAGTAGGTATGTAATGTCGGCTATATTTCGACGGGTCTCAAGTGGGAGAAGATGGAATCTCCTGCACAGGTCCAAATACTTATTTGAGTCGTAGCGAATACCTAATTTGAAGCAAAGAAACTTTAAAAACTTCTTCTGGATATTTTCCAATCTCGTAACATAGCATTTGTAACGAGGATTCCAGACCTGAGATGCATATTCCAAGGTACTATATAGAATCTTAAAAGTTTTAGCCCGTTTAAAATCCCTTGAACAACGAAACAAAAAACCTAGTGATTTAGATGCTCTAGATATGACATTATCAATATGGTTATTAAAAACAAGTTTAGGATCATGTAAGATGCCCAGGTCCCGTACAGCAATCTCGCGTTGCAAGGATTGACCCTTGAGTTGATAGTCGAACGAGAGTGTATTAATCTTACGAGTAAAAGTAACTACCGAGCATTTAGAGGGATTAAGGTCCAGGTGATTGAGTGAGCAGTAATCATCCAGTCTGGATAAGTCACTTTGGAGTGCATCTGCTTCACGCTGCGACGAGTATTACAGACACTATATTCGTCAATATTTGTATAACTTCATTTTCTTGCTTAATTATTAAAACTTTTACTTCTTTAGACTTATTAGATACGTCATTGTGATGCTTGTTAACTATTTTCCAGATCTCTTTAGACGAGTTTTTGCTCGATGTATATGGAACTGCACTGCCAATTTCTTTGCGTATTTGATGATATGCCTATAAATGTTTATGTACATTTACAAAACCAAAACCTTAATAACATAAACTATCCATATCCTGTGGGTCCACACTAGGCTATGCCTGTCACGTGGCGGCCTGATTCAGTGTAAAAAGCGATTAATTATGAAAATATACAGTATTCTTCGGGTACTTATAGGTGAGGTTTACTTAGATATAATTCAAACACATTTATTTAACTTTATTGTAAGCATGTTAGTTATGGCCGCTGGGCCAAACGACATCTGGCCATCCATTGGCACTCACACCTACTATGAAGGTAGAATCGGTAAAGTGATGTGTTCCTCCAGATCCTGGTGGAGTGTCCGGCGGTGATCGCGGAGGCGGCGGGCCCGGCGCAGCGCGCGCTGCGGGCGCTGTGCTCGCGCGCCGCCCGAGCGCCCGAGCTGCGGCCCGCCGCCACCGCCGCGCACGTGCTCACGAGGCGCGCTGTACATTGGTATCTACACTTTCACCAAACCATCTGTACTTTCACTACCCAATAATGCACCATTATTTTACTACATTAGAGACGGGGATTCTTCTGCTACTGACGTGACACTGATATTATTTACTTATTCCAATTAATTTCACAGTATGATAGAATAGAAGAAATAATTGATATACCTATTGAGAATACACAAACCGGAGGGTAAATCTCCAATAACTGGCCACCTCACACTAAAAATTAACTCTATTCACCTACAATACAATTCATGTCTAGTGTAATGTGTTAATTACTGTATGCGCATTTTCCAATTTATTTTCTTCTTCCATGGTATGTCTATCTTGTGATTTTTGATGACTGCCACCAGTTGTTATTGTGTATTTAAAACATATGTTTCGATAACAATGTATACTTTTTCCGCAGTTACGAGGAAGGAATCCCCGTAGAAGGTGCTGAGCTGATGTTGGCGTTAGAAAACATTGTTATCGCTACGGGCGTGCCCGACGGACAGGACAACATTCGGCCGCTACGAATGGCTCTACGATGTCTGGTAAGTACTGCGTACATAGCACATGCAGAGTTCGAAAATAATTTCTTACTTTAGTCATGTTAATCATCATATCACTACTAGGATCATTATTTCTTATCGGCATAATACATATATTCGAACATATCTATTGACATTGTAGGTTTACCATCGGAAATGGCCAACAACAGGACTTATAATGCTCGGTTGTTTCAAGCGTCGGTAATCAATTACTTCCGTTAAAATCAGTTTGTTTGGTAAGTTTGACAGTTCTTTATGAGATGACACCTGTCGGCGCCATATTGATCGTTTACCGGCCCGTAAAGTGTAGAATAGAATAGAATAGAATCTTTACTTGCTTAGAATAAGTAGGTACATCCGTGTCATTAGCTGTTATATGACAATAAGTATCTTATTCTGCTATTTGTATTGAGTGATATGACATGCAAATATCTTAAATATTACTGCTGTTGAATGTCCTGAGACAGGAAATCTTTTACACTGTAATAGTTATTTACAGTTAAGAACTTGATTAATAGGTTTTTAAATTTATTTAGAGGTAGCTCTTTCCAATATTTCGGTATCTTATTAAATATATGCACATAACAAAGCAGTGACTAGAGTACAATGCCGTCCTAGGAACGCAATCATGCACCAACCGGCCAGGATTTCGTTGGTTTCGAGTGGAAATGCTTGCAGCCGTTTGAAATAGATACATATGGCTCTTAACGAACATGCAGATTTCCAAAATATATAAACAGGGTAGAGGTAATATATTAAGCTTTCTGAAGAGCGGTTTGCAAGACTTGTATTTAGCGAGTCCGCAGATAGCCCGGACACATTTTTTCTGTGCCACAAATGCAATGCTGGAATAATTACTATTTCCCCACAAAATTAGTCCATATCTCAATACTGAATTAACATAGCCATGATATGCAGCAAAAGTGGCCTGCAATCCTGAAGTGCGCCTTAATTTATGTAAAACATAAACAAACCTATTCAATTTGCAACGGACCATATCAATGTGAGCTTGCCAGTCTAAATGTTTATCTAAAGTGACTCCCAAAAATGTAAGTCCCTGCAATTCTTGTATTTTCATATTTCTAAAATGTATATTAATGCTAAGGTCTTCACCTCGTTTGGATTTAAACTGTACACAGTTTGTTTAATTAATATTAATCTGTAAATTATGTATTTCTAACCAATTTATAACAGTTTCCATCATTTCGTTTACTTTATGTTCTTGTATATTTTGATTCTTTTCCGATGTAACAATAAAAGATAAATATCATCAGCAAACATAACAGATTTGCATGGAATTATATTAGGTAGTTCATTTATATAAACGATGAATAATAAAGTCCCCAAGTACACTGCCTTGCGGAACACCAAAATAATTATATTTTAATTCTGATTTGTGACCAGTTTCTACCTTATGTTCATCTAGTTGAACTATTTCTACATATTGCTTTCTATTTAGTAAGTAAGTTTTTAACCAATTGAGAACTAGACCTCTAACACCATATTTTTCTAATTTGTCTAGAAGTAACGCATGGTCTACAAACTAAAAAGCTTTTGACATGTCTTAAAATGCCACTGTAGTGTGCTGTTTCATATTTAAGCTGTTAACATCGTTTTTTTTTTAATACAGGCTTTACTATGGATATTTTCAGTAGTTCTGGGAAAACGCCACTCTCAAAGGAGAAGTTAACTAGGTGTTCATATTTATATTGTTTTATGACATATGTACAAATTTCGTCTTAATCCTACAGCTTGCGTATTATTTAATGACGAGATGACATTCACAATTTCTTATTCGGAGAATGGCATCAATAACATATTATTATTACAAGTGGAGCTCAAAAGAGAATATCTCTTGTTCCCGTGATGTGTTGCAAGTGATGCAACTCGCTCTTACTTGGATTGGTTAATCCAAGATGTCACTTCCACCCCCAGGTCCAACTGTGTACCGCGGCCCCCGCCGAGTACGTGGCGCGCAGCGGGCGCCTGCTGACGTCACAGCTGCGCGCCGCGGGCTGGCGGCGCGGCGGGCCGCGAGCCCTGGCGCTGCTGGAGGCGCTGGGAGCCCTGGGCGGCGGCACGCACGGAGCCCTGACGCTCACGCTCACAGACCTCATGGACGGGTATGTTGTTGGGCGCCTGCTGACGTCACAGCTGCGCGCCGCGGGCTGGCGGCGCGGCGGGCCGCGAGCCCTGGCGCTGCTGGAGGCGCTGGGAGCCCTGGGCGGCGGCACGCACGGAGCCCTGACGCTCACGCTCACAGACCTCATGGACGGGTATGTTGTTGGGCGCCTGCTGACGTCACAGCTGCGCGCCGCGGGCTGGCGGCGCGGCGGGCCGCGAGCCCTGGCGCTGCTGGAGGCGCTGGGAGCCCTGGGCGGCGGCACGCACGGAGCCCTGACGCTCACGCTCACAGACCTCATGGACGGGTATGTTGTTGGGCGCCTGCTGACGTCACAGCTGCGCGCCGCGGGCTGGCGGCGCGGCGGGCCGCGAGCCCTGGCGCTGCTGGAGGCGCTGGGAGCCCTGGGCGGCGGCACGCACGGAGCCCTGACGCTCACGCTCACAGACCTCATGGACGGGTATGTTGTTGGGCGCCTGCTGACGTCACAGCTGCGCGCCGCGGGCTGGCGGCGCGGCGGGCCGCGAGCCCTGGCGCTGCTGGAGGCGCTGGGAGCCCTGGGCGGCGGCACGCACGGAGCCCTGACGCTCACGCTCACAGACCTCATGGACGGGTATGTTGTTGGGCGCCTGCTGACGTCACAGCTGCGCGCCGCGGGCTGGCGGCGCGGCGGGCCGCGAGCCCTGGCGCTGCTGGAGGCGCTGGGAGCCCTGGGCGGCGGCACGCACGGAGCCCTGACGCTCACGCTCACAGACCTCATGGACGGGTATGTTGTTGGGCGCCTGCTGACGTCACAGCTGCGCGCCGCGGGCTGGCGGCGCGGCGGGCCGCGAGCCCTGGCGCTGCTGGAGGCGCTGGGAGCCCTGGGCGGCGGCACGCACGGAGCCCTGACGCTCACGCTCACAGACCTCATGGACGGGTATGTTGTTGGGCGCCTGCTGACGTCACAGCTGCGCGCCGCGGGCTGGCGGCGCGGCGGGCCGCGAGCCCTGGCGCTGCTGGAGGCGCTGGGAGCCCTGGGCGGCGGCACGCACGGAGCCCTGACGCTCACGCTCACAGACCTCATGGACGGGTATGTTGTTGGGCGCCTGCTGACGTCACAGCTGCGCGCCGCGGGCTGGCGGCGCGGCGGGCCGCGAGCCCTGGCGCTGCTGGAGGCGCTGGGAGCCCTGGGCGGCGGCACGCACGGAGCCCTGACGCTCACGCTCACAGACCTCATGGACGGGTATGTTGTTGGGCGCCTGCTGACGTCACAGCTGCGCGCCGCGGGCTGGCGGCGCGGCGGGCCGCGAGCCCTGGCGCTGCTGGAGGCGCTGGGAGCCCTGGGCGGCGGCACGCACGGAGCCCTGACGCTCACGCTCACAGACCTCATGGACGGGTATGTTGTTGGGCGCCTGCTGACGTCACAGCTGCGCGCCGCGGGCTGGCGGCGCGGCGGGCCGCGAGCCCTGGCGCTGCTGGAGGCGCTGGGAGCCCTGGGCGGCGGCACGCACGGAGCCCTGACGCTCACGCTCACAGACCTCATGGACGGGTATGTTGTTGGGCGCCTGCTGACGTCACAGCTGCGCGCCGCGGGCTGGCGGCGCGGCGGGCCGCGAGCCCTGGCGCTGCTGGAGGCGCTGGGAGCCCTGGGCGGCGGCACGCACGGAGCCCTGACGCTCACGCTCACAGACCTCATGAACGGGTATGTTGTTGGGCGCCTGCTGACGTCACAGCTGCGCGCCGCGGGCTGGCGGCGCGGCGGGCCGCGAGCCCTGGCGCTGCTGGAGGCGCTGGGAGCCCTGGGCGGCGGCACGCACGGAGCCCTGACGCTCACGCTCACAGACCTCATGGACGGGTATGTTGTTGGGCGCCTGCTGACGTCACAGCTGCGCGCCGCGGGCTGGCGGCGCGGCGGGCCGCGAGCCCTGGCGCTGCTGGAGGCGCTGGGAGCCCTGGGCGGCGGCACGCACGGAGCCCTGACGCTCACGCTCACAGACCTCATGGACGGGTATGTTGTTGGGCGCCTGCTGACGTCACAGCTGCGCGCCGCGGGCTGGCGGCGCGGCGGGCCGCGAGCCCTGGCGCTGCTGGAGGCGCTGGGAGCCCTGGGCGGCGGCACGCACGGAGCCCTGACGCTCACGCTCACAGACCTCATGGACGGGTATGTTGTTGGGCGCCTGCTGACGTCACAGCTGCGCGCCGCGGGCTGACGGCGCGGCGGGCCGCGAGCCCTGGCGCTGCTGGAGGCGCTGGGAGCCCTGGGCGGCGGCACGCACGGAGCCCTGACGCTCACGCTCACAGACCTCATGGACGGGTATGTTGTTGGGCGCCTGCTGACGTCACAGCTGCGCGCCGCGGGCTGGCGGCGCGGCGGGCCGCGAACCCTGGCGCTGCTGGAGGCGCTGGGAGCCCTGGGCGGCGGCACGCACGGAGCCCTGACGCTCACGCTCACAGACCTCATGGACGGGTATGTTGTTGGGCGCCTGCTGACGTCACAGCTGCGCGCCGCGGGCTGGCGGCGCGGCGGGCCGCGAGCCCTGGCGCTGCTGGAGGCGCTGGGAGCCCTGGGCGGCGGCACGCACGGAGCCCTGACGCTCACGCTCACAGACCTCATGGACGGGTATGTTGTTGGGCGCCTGCTGACGTCACAGCTGCGCGCCGCGGGCTGGCGGCGCGGCGGGCCGCGAGCCCTGGCGCTGCTGGAGGCGCTGGGAGCCCTGGGCGGCGGCACGCACGGAGCCCTGACGCTCACGCTCACAGACCTCATGGACGGGTATGTTGTTGGGCGCCTGCTGACGTCACAGCTGCGCGCCGCGGGCTGGCGGCGCAGCGGGCCGCGAGCCCTGGCGCTGCTGGAGGCGCTGGGAGCCCTGGGCGGCGGCACGCACGGAGCCCTGACGCTCACGCTCACAGACCTCATGGACGGGTATGTTGTTGGGCGCCTGCTGACGTCACAGCTGCGCGCCGCGGGCTGGCGGCGCGGCGGGCCGCGAGCCCTGGCGCTGCTGGAGGCGCTGGGAGCCCTGGGCGGCGGCACGCACGGAGCCCTGACGCTCACGCTCACAGACCTCATGGACGGGTATGTTGTTGGGCGCCTGCTGACGTCACAGCTGCGCGCCGCGGGCTGGCGGCGCGGCGGGCCGCGAGCCCTGGCGCTGCTGGAGGCGCTGGGAGCCCTGGGCGGCGGCACGCACGGAGCCCTGACGCTCACGCTCACAGACCTCATGGACGGGTATGTTGTTGGGCGCCTGCTGACGTCACAGCTGCGCGCCGCGGGCTGGCGGCGCGGCGGGCCGCGAGCCCTGGCGCTGCTGGAGGCGCTGGGAGCCCTGGGCGGCGGCACGCACGGAGCCCTGACGCTCACGCTCACAGACCTCATGGACGGGTATGTTGTTGGGCGCCTGCTGACGTCACAGCTGCGCGCCGCGGGCTGGCGGCGCGGCGGGCCGCGAGCCCTGGCGCTGCTGGAGGCGCTGGGAGCCCTGGGCGGCGGCACGCACGGAGCCCTGACGCTCACGCTCACAGACCTCATGGACGGGTATGTTGTTGGGCGCCTGCTGACGTCACAGCTGCGCGCCGCGGGCTGGCGGCGCGGCGGGCCGCGAGCCCTGGCGCTGCTGGAGGCGCTGGGAGCCCTGGGCGGCGGCACGCACGGAGCCCTGACGCTCACGCTCACAGACCTCATGGACGGGTATGTTGTTGGGCGCCTGCTGACGTCACAGCTGCGCGCCGCGGGCTGGCGGCGCGGCGGGCCGCGAGCCCTGGCGCTGCTGGAGGCGCTGGGAGCCCTGGGCGGCGGCACGCACGGAGCCCTGACGCTCACGCTCACAGACCTCATGGACGGGTATGTTGTTGGGCGCCTGCTGACGTCACAGCTGCGCGCCGCGGGCTGGCGGCGCGGCGGGCCGCGAGCCCTGGCGCTGCTGGAGGCGCTGGGAGCCCTGGGCGGCGGCACGCACGGAGCCCTGACGCTCACGCTCACAGACCTCATGGACGGGTATGTTGTTGGGCGCCTGCTGACGTCACAGCTGCGCGCCGCGGGCTGGCGGCGCGGCGGGCCGCGAGCCCTGGCGCTGCTGGAGGCGCTGGGAGCCCTGGGCGGCGGCACGCACGGAGCCCTGACGCTCACGCTCACAGACCTCATGGACGGGTATGTTGTTGGGCGCCTGCTGACGTCACAGCTGCGCGCCGCGGGCTGGCGGCGCGGCGGGCCGCGAGCCCTGGCGCTGCTGGAGGCGCTGGGAGCCCTGGGCGGCGGCACGCACGGAGCCCTGACGCTCACGCTCACAGACCTCATGGACGGGTATGTTGTTGGGCGCCTGCTGACGTCACAGCTGCGCGCCGCGGGCTGGCGGCGCGGCGGGCCGTGAGCCCTGGCGCTGCTGGAGGCGGTGGGAGCCCTGGGCGGCGGCACGCACGGAGCCCTGACGCTCACGCTCACAGACCTCATGGACGGGTATGTTGTTGGGCGCCTGCTGACGTCACAGCTGCGCGCCGCGGGCTGGCGGCGCGGCGGGCCGCGAGCCCTGGCGCTGCTGGAGGCGCTGGGAGCCCTGGGCGGCGGCACGCACGGAGCCCTGACGCTCACGCTCACAGACCTCATGGACGGGTATGTTGTTGGGCGCCTGCTGACGTCACAGCTGCGCGCCGCGGGCTGGCGGCGCGGCGGGCCGCGAGCCCTGGCGCTGCTGGAGGCGCTGGGAGCCCTGGGCGGCGGCACGCACGGAGCCCTGACGCTCACGCTCACAGACCTCATGGACGGGTATGTTGTTGGGCGCCTGCTGACGTCACAGCTGCGCGCCGCGGGCTGGCGGCGCGGCGGGCCGCGAGCCCTGGCGCTGCTGGAGGCGCTGGGAGCCCTGGGCGGCGGCACGCACGGAGCCCTGACGCTCACGCTCACAGACCTCATGGACGGGTATGTTGTTGGGCGCCTGCTGACGTCACAGCTGCGCGCCGCGGGCTGGCGGCGCGGCGGGCCGCGAGCCCTGGCGCTGCTGGAGGCGCTGGGAGCCCTGGGCGGCGGCACGCACGGAGCCCTGACGCTCACGCTCACAGACCTCATGAACGGGTATGTTGTTGGGCGCCTGCTGACGTCACAGCTGCGCGCCGCGGGCTGGCGGCGCGGCGGGCCGCGAGCCCTGGCGCTGCTGGAGGCGCTGGGAGCCCTGGGCGGCGGCACGCACGGAGCCCTGACGCTCACGCTCACAGACCTCATGGACGGGTATGTTGTTGGGCTCCTGCTGACGTCACAGCTGCGCAAAATAACACTTATTTTGTATCTCTATTGACGTGAAAGATACACATACTTAATCTACATATTTGGGTTCGCCTGTCACGTCCCTAAAAACTGGTCTAGGGTTTTCATTTTAAACCAATTAACACAAAAGTTATGGCCAGAAACCGGTTTTTGGCCTAAAATTGTTCATTTTCGATGCCAAATATCTCGAAAACAATGAACTTTGAAGTAAATATGGGATACGATGTTGCTTAAAGCCGTTGTTGTTAACATAATAAGCTACAAAAAACCTAAGAAAACTAAGAGATTCAGATCGAAGGGATCGGAACGATACGATCCCATACGCCAATTATGGGAGCCCCTTAAAAAGTGAATTGATTCAATTATATTCCCCAGAAGCAGTGTCAAAAGTAATAAAAAAAAATACTTTGCCGGCAGTTGTTGATAGATCTCGTCGGGGCCTCCACTTTGCCGGAAGTTGTTGATGGTTGAGGATCGTGTCCACTGCCTGGCAATAATTACGATGTTGATGGGGGAGTAGAGAGGGTGACTGTGGACAGCACCCCACAGGGATTCATGGCAGTCCACACTCAGAGAGAAACTTTGATGTACTGTCAATACAATGGTTGTTTATTAATTAATGAACACAGTATATATACAAATAGCTATATGCATAATCATTAATACATCTCGCACGTACTTAATGTATCGCTAATCCTAAGCACGTATATTTAAGAATATCTTATCGCTACAATAGAATGTGCCTTGCCGGCACATTTACCACCCTCATTTTCGACTGATACGATGAACCCAACATCATCTATAATTAACTCATTTTGTCCCCAGCGAAAACTCATCAGAACCAATAGAAGACGGCACAGCGCTAGTGCTGCTCTGCACCGTGATATTCCAGGAGCGAGCGGCCAAGGCCTTGACGTGCAAGATCAACAGCTCCTGGCAGGACAAGGTCAAGGAGGCCATCAGTAGCACCGACGGGTGGACGCGGTACAGAGTAGCCAGGGCCGCGCTCAGGTCAGTTTGAACCCTATTAATATAGGTATAAGGTGTGATTTAGAACCGTTGTGTAAAGCGTTGACGGGAATAACGCCAGATTCGCAAAATGCCAGATTCGCAGATTGCCAGATTCGCACAATGCCAGACTCGTTTTTTGTTAACATTATTTACCATTTTCCTGTAGATTCAGATCTGTATTTTGAGTCACTTTGTAGCGGTGAAACCGAACGCCGTATAACTGAAATCAGTAATCATATAATCTAGCAAATAACGACGACAGGAAAGTGACAGCGGTTAAACCACCGTGAGAACCATCCATTAACCCCTGGAATCGAGAGAAACCATCAACGTCACGTGCTCCGTGACGCGGTGCACCTTTTGCACGCATGAGTGTCCGGATCTAAAGCCGAACTGCTCGTCGATTAGGAGGTTATTCTCAGCCGTTAATCTGAGAATTCTCGTGAGAAGGATCCGCTCATATAGCTATCCAAGGGAGCTAAGTAAGCTGATCGGCCTATAAGAGGCAGGCGAAGTCCGGGGTTTGCCGGGCTTCGCTATCCCTAAGACCGTTGCACATTTCCACGCGGCTGGAAAGTGAGCATTAGTCAGCGCGGCATTGAAGATGCCGACCAAAAGGGGGAAGAGGGTTTCGGGGAGAAGTCTCAGGATGCGATTGGATACACCATCCGCACCCAGAGCCTTCTTAATACGGAGACGCCTGACATGGTCACTGACTTCCACGGAATAAAGAACCATTGGAAATGGTAAGTGGGCGTTCCCGTGTCGCCGAACATGAGCAATAACTAGCATACTTCTTGCACAGATTATAGTCAGTCACCTAGCAACCGCACGCGGCGTATGACATGAGAGAATATTTGTTTATTTTAGTAAAATGCCGTATTGCGCTATTAAAAGTTGCTCCAATAACAGCACATTAAAAAACTTGTCTCATGGAGGTATTTCCTATCATCGGTAAGTATTATTTTAGGATACGTATAAAGAAATATTTAATTTTCTATTTCATGGAATCACACACAAAATTTGCGTCTGTAGTCACGGAAATATCAATTCTATTTCTTTAATAATAAAGTTCATAATCCTGTGTATTGTTTAGCTACTCGGAACGTCAAATGCACACAATATCTAGAAGGTTCGCTACTCAAATGCTGTGGCTAAGGTCGATAATAGTTATCGATAAATCAAAATTTATGAATCCTACGAATATTATAAATGTGAAAGTTTATTGGATGTTGTAGATGTTTGGATGTTTAGAGGTTTAGATGTTTGGATGTTTGTTACTCAATCACGCTTAAACGGCTCAACCGCTTTGGATGTCATTTGGCACGAAGATATGTTATAGCCTAAATTAAAATATATGATAGTTTTTATCCCGGGTCCACGCAAGCGGAGTCGCGGGCGGAAGTTAGTAATATATAATATCTGAAATTATGTCATACACAATAAAATAATTTATCCGTTTCCGTTCCGTTCCGTTTTTTTTTATTTATTTTTCCGTTTTATTTGTGAGCGCACTATTCGCCAACAAACTGATCACAGTTTGGCGAAATTTGTTGTATACCTACCACATAAGTAAATTTTTGAGATAATAAATAAATAAATAAATAAATAATTATTATAATATTATAGTTTTCCTAAAGACACGAAAACAAAGGAGAAATGGATTGATACCACTGGGAGAAAAGATTGGTTTCCGCAACGATGCAACACCATTTGTTCGGAACATTTTGTTGAAACAGATTTTTGGGTTTCGCCGAAAGGAAAACGCTTCATTCATGAAGGTTCAATTCCCACGCAGAATATAGTAGTATGTAGCGTAAGTACGAATAATTTAATATGATTGATTATTGCTTCTCTATTTACATACTTATAATGTTGTAAAATGCAACGGTAGCCTAGTGGTTCAGGCATGTGCCGGTGTGCAAGCGGCGGTCGTGGGTTCGAATCCCTGCAAGGGCAAATATCTTTTCATAAGCATGATTTCCGAGTCTTGTATTTTTTCTAGGTAATTGGGTATTTACACCTATTTACATCTGCGTATTAACACCTGAACTACATCTGTGTAGACTTAGGTTAGATCTATTGCCAGCGGTAGTCCGCGCCCTTCAATACGGACGGTGAACTTCCCTCGTTTTGTTTCCTGCTATCCCGCACTGCGAGCAAACTGTAAATTCTCACTTGACCGCACTCGCACAACGTCCGCAGTGTAGATTGCTGGGAAAATAAATCTAAAGAGTGTTTAAGATATTATATTGTGCTTGTATTATATTGAAAAAATTATACTCCATTGAAATAATTAGAAATGGTGTTTAATTGCAACAACATTTATTGCAAAAGTTATTGAATAATATTACCTATTACTAATTATATAATAAAAAAGATTTTATTAGAAACAATTTGTAACTAAATGACAAGTAACCGAAGTCTTAGTTTATTTACCGTATGAATACCATAAAAATATCGATAGTCAAACTCATACGTCATACCATACCCACATCCCTATTCCGTTGTAGCCAAATAGACTTATCATCATACGCATTTCGCATTACATGCGACTTTTTAGTTTTAAGAGGTCGCATCTCCATAATTTGAAAACAACGCTACCTGGCGTCGAGTAGCCGAACTACCATGTCTCTTGCACGTCTTGCAACGCATATGGTAACGGACGTAAGGAATGTTTACTTGACACTCTAAATTATACCGTAAATGGTACTACTTAAAGTAGATTTTGCATATACAATTTGTTACCGTTAACAACTTATTGTCATAGTACGTTTTAACCAATCGCAAGTGTATTGCAATTGTGTGTTCGTGTATTTAATGAAGTGTGGTTGTGTGCGTGCGGCGACAGTGGTTCTCTATGAAAATCGGTTGAGTGCCATTTCCAATGGTTCTTTATTCCGTGCTGACTTCCTTAACCGACACCGGTAAAATGGGTGAAGTTACGGGGAGACGCGATCTCCTGACCACCTCGGAATCGACCCTACTAATGTGGGCTTCGTCGGTGTGGAGGAGGTTGGGCGAACATTGGGACTCTAAGCTACTCGCAAGGCATTCGGCTTTCTCACTGTCCTCAAACGCGGAGGTTGAGTGATCCGGTCGATGCAAGGGAGGGATGGTCCAACAGGCATCGGATTTGAGAGATCGCGCTAGTTTGCAGTAAGCCAGAGGACTAGGCGTTATCCCCCCCATCAGATCCCTGAACGAGTTCTCCCGAAATTCGGCAATTCTCTGTTTAGACTCATTAGACTGGATTTGCCGATTTTCGGCAGATGGGTGATTTGAATAGGTACGGATGGCGCGATTTTTCCTTGTCACTAACTCTCTTAGTTCCCTAGCGAGAGGTCGGTTTTGGATATCCTCTGCCGACACCTCCCTTGAGGCCTCGCATCGTACAGCGTTGAGGTAATTGGTGAAATCGATCGCTTGGTCTGTCTGTTCGGTTGTAGTTAGGGCTCGCGGTCGTGTCCGGGTTTCGTGTATACGTGTCGGGTACCCGTGTTCGTGTAACCCGCCCCCGGGTCTAAGCGACCGGTCCGAACGGATCCGTGTAATTAGCGCACGGGTACCCGTGTACGCGTCCTGTTTACACGCGGGTAGTACTACCCGTCCTTGAGTTGTGGTGTGAAGCTAGGAACTATCCCGTTGTTCTAAGAATGTACATACAAGTACTAAATGAGTGTTCGTAGCTTTGCAAATATAACATATTATGTGAATAAAAATATCATAGGAATAAATGTAACAAATTATAAAAAAGTACGTAAAGTTCGCCTTCTCAAATTCATATTTTAAAAAAGTATGCACGAATCCATGCTAATGTTATAAATATGAAAGTGGGTCTGTCTGCCTGTGTCTTTCTATTACCCCTTCACGCTTTAACAGCTGAGTTGATTTACGTCACGGAGCGCGTCTTGTGGCTCGCTCCGTGACACCAAGCTGAGTGAGGACCTTTTAGCGTAAAATTGTATGTAATAAAATTTAGGCTAATAAATTATTTTCTTTCTTTCTTCTTTCTTTCTTTATTTAGATAAAATTTGCTACAGAGATTTGAGTCTGGGGGAGGGACATAGGATATAAACGAGTTCCACGCGGACGAAGTCGCGGGCAGAAGCTAGTAAGTTTTATCCCATAAAAAAACATTCCATGTAAAAAAGAGGCCAAGTCTCGAAACACTTCCACCTTAAAAAGCTGTGAGATATTTCGTAGTACCAAGTCTCAGGCATTCTCATTATTCTTTATTTGCCAGCTAAATAGAATTCTGCCACTTGGCAATCACACCACTTTACTGCTTCTATGGATTTTTGCACACCTTAAACTATGAAGTATTGTGTAATTGCCAAGACGCAACATTTAATTTAGCTAGCAAATAAAGAATAATAAGAATGCCTGAGACTTGGTACTACGAAATATCTCACAACTTTTTACGGTGGAAGAGTTTCGAGACTTGGCCTCTTTTTTACATGGAATATTTTTTTATGGGATCTTACTTCTTTTTGTAGGTTATTGTGTCATCAATACATACAAATTATGAATGCAGTCTCATTCTTGCTTTTGAATTTTTTCTCCCATTCGCTGCAAATGTAACTTTGTAATCCTATATATTTATATGGGATTACAAAGTTATTTATGCGTATCTAGACAATATTTTATTTTTATGTTGGTTTTAACACTAAACACTAATTATGTTCTAAATTAGTGTTTTTGTTGATCATTCAGTGAGTATGTGAGTGAAAAAACTAAGAAACTTTGACTAGTTATAATTCTTAAACTACTGCTTCAAATTGAATGAAATTTTAAATATACCATGTTTAAACAATGCCTGCTTGGTTACTGAAAATTCAGGCTTCCAGTTTCATTCACAACGAAGTTATTGGGGGGTCAAAAACGGCCTGAACTGCTTCGAAAAAAGATGGTACAGCAGTGCCGCTTTTTTGCTCGACTTGGCGGGGGCACCGCCGTGCCCCCATATTTTTATTTGAGCTTAAAATGTGAAAAATAAGGTAGTAACATTAATCTAGTTTTGGTTTTCAACCATAATAGTAACGAAGCTGGTGGTCTAAAATTGGCCGGTCCCAATTTAGAAATAATGATGATACTTTACTGCATTTATGAAAATTTGCGTACCTTAAACTATGTAGTATTGTGCGATTACCAAGTCACAATAGTACATTACGCAACTAGGGCGGTGAATTCGTGAATGCTCCAGATCGCAGGTGTTTGTGCGCAGCGTGCAGTAAAACTCGTATTATGGCCAGGTGTGACGTAACATTTTAAGGTGGACTGAGGACCTGGTAAAGGTTGCGGGAGTCCGCTGGATGCGGGTGGCGCAGGACCGGTCACTTTGGCACTCTTTGGGGGAGGCCTATGTCCAGCAGTGGACGTCTTTCGGCTGATATGATGATGATGACGATGATTAAATAAAGATTAATGAATGCCTGAGACTTGGCTCTACGAAATGTCTAACAACTTTTTAAGTTAGAAAAGTTTTGAGCTAGCCTCTTTTTTCCATGAAATGTTTTTATGGGATGAGACTTACTAGCTTCTGCCCACGACTCCGTCCACGTAGAACTCGTTTATATCCTATGTCCCTTAAGACCTGCCCCTTCCACTTCCCTAATACAGCCGTTCAGCGGTAAAATACCACAGCTCAGGTCGGCGAAGATAACAGATAAAAGTACATATTATTGTCGAAGCAAGGGAAGTAGGCAATTGCTGGCTGAGTATTAATTTTAAATGGACGACCTTGGGAGACCAGTTTCGCCAGCAGGTGACGAACAAAACAAACAAAGTAAACTTAAGAATCTTAAGAGAAGAGTCTTTTGTTGAAATTTCGACTTTATCGCAAAGGCATAAAACTTAATATTGCTTTGGAATTCAACCACTTCTTTATCTATAGTTTAGTCGCTAAGACTTTTGGGTTTATCCAAAAAAAGTTGCAAGACACTGATAACGCCTATACAAATGATGATCTCGTTACTGCAAATTATTTTTACCTCGTTAAACTACATCAACGATGTTTAGTACGTCCGAAATCGTAAAATAAAATCTTGTCAAAAACGCAAGCAGAAAACGACTTTTTCATGAGAGCATAAAATCGTACCGTTATCCGATATCGAAATAATTATGGTATATTTTGAATCGGTAACGTAGAATCGTTTTGTTTGAGTAGGTACCTTTATTTTAAAATGATAACGGTATACATTGAAGCAGTAGCAAAATAGTCGTAATATCATAAATTATTAAATGAAGGGAAAAATTGAAAAATTTAATGCTCCGAGCCGGATTCGAACCGGCGACCACAGGCATTCATGGCCCGTCGCTACTACCAACTGAGCTATCGGAACAATCTGGTTCGGGCACCAAATCCTTCAATCAGTTCCTTCATATAACGCCTTAGGGAGGCGTATGTAGCGACATCTACCAGAAGACTTAGGCTTCTTTACGGCACCAACGTCTCAAATTATGTTGAGAAATCGTCAGTAACGATGCGCCACCCCATACTAAATTAATATTTGTTTTTAAGCAGTAACGCTGCTAAAGAAAATTATAAATTTTTTAATGAAGGGAAAAATTGAAAAATTTAATGCTCCGAGCCGGATTCGAACCGGCGACCACAGGCATTAATGGCCCGTCGCTACTACCAACTGAGCTATCGGAACAATCTGGTTCGGGCACCAAATCCTTCAATCAGTTCCTTCATTTTTCAATTTTTCCCTTCATTTAAAAATTTATAATTTTCTTTAGCAGCGTTACTGCTTAAAAACAAATATTAATTTAGTCGTAATATCGTTTTGTTCGAGTACCTTTCTTTTAAAATGATTACTGTATCCTTTAGAAAGGTAGGCAGAGTAATGATGCAAGTATCGTTTTGATTCAGTGCCTTTATTCGGTGCTCATGTTCAACCTCGTGAGTGAAGGTACGGTTTAAAAAGGTATACCACATTCAGTCCCTTATTTAGAACCATACTGACGGTGGAGGAAAATGAAGACTTAGCAAATATCAACTCTATTTGAATGACGTTAAGGATCAAAAGTGCTAAACATTTAATTTACTTGACTGTACAATACAATAAGCGCTCGTTTAATATATTAAAAAGTTCTGATGTACAGTCAGCCATGACAGTGGGCTACCACTTTTGGACCTTATTTTGCATGCAATAAAGTACAAAAGTGGTAGACCACTTTTGTGGTTGACTGTACTTACCTACTGTTTTTGTTTAGCTATCATATCTATAAGCGGCTGTTAATAAAAGTTAAACAGTTTGCGTGCCCTTTGTCGGTCAATCATTAAATTAAATACTGGGTTTATACAATATTATGACGCAATAGAGCAAACATAGGCTTCCTGCGATATTTCTTTTTGCCACATACCTAATATTAAAACAACATCATACACACCAAACCCATAGAGTTGCTAATACAAATAGAGTAAAATGAAATAAATAAATTATATTTGCCTCAACTCAAACGGCCGCGGACGGTCCGAACCCGCGTGTAATTAGAACCCGCGGGTACGTGTGTACGGGTACACGGGTACCCGGGTACCCGCCTGCGGACCGGGCGGGTTCGGGCGTGTCCGTGTGGAATGGACGCTTAGCACCGCGGGCTTAAGAACACGGGTATTCGGGCGGGCGGGTTTACACGTGTAGCGGGAGCCCTAGTTGTAGTTATACTGTCTGGGATGTCTCTAAGCAGGGGGGGATCCGTCTGTAGGAGACCTGATTGCACCTTGTCCCAGTCCACGAGTGTCCTGGTTCGAGGAGTACTATTGGTGTTTAGTATTTAAGCCTAGATATTAGTTCTGCGGACTGTAGCGCCGCTCGCGCCGGCCGCGTTCGGGAGTCCTCGGCAACGGTCGGCTGCGCGTCGCGCGGCGCCGTCGGGACTCGGGTACTTTGCCTGTCGTCGCGATAGAAATCGGTTGTGTCCTAGCCGCGTACGGAAGCGATATCTGAGGCAAAGCTAACGGTATATTGTGAATAAGTTTTGATTCTATACGGCACGGTTGTGTATAAGTTTACGGAAAGGAGAATCGCCAATTTTGGATAGTGTCGGCGCGGATGCTCTCTGCGGGCGCTGGCCCCCCTTGGACTCCAGGGACCTACGGAGGCGCTCAGCAAACCCACAGACAAACATACACACACAACACCACACAAAACATACCACACGAGCTGGAGACGCCTGGTAGCGTCTAGAAGTACTGCAACCGGTAAGCATTAATATTAAGTTTAGGAATATTTATCAAAGACGGTGAATCGCCGAATTTGTTCTCATTGGCTCAGAGTGTCCGGTTGGAGCCATCCATGGGCCCGTGGCTTTCGTTCTTGGCCGGTGAGAAACAAATTTTGGTAGCTAAGAGCGTGGTTCTTACGTAATAACGTAAAATCTCTGGGTAATTATTAGTACTAATCGTTCAATATACGGTCATTGTAAGGGTTAATTTGTAGATTGCGAGCATTTACGGGTATTTACGACATCGAATGTTTACGATTTTGCAACTATAATTACGTATTTGGTTAGTAGTTAATCATTTAATTCACGGAAAAGTTAAGTTATAAAAATACGTAATTGTAGGTAGCTTGCGAACGTTTTAGTCGAGAACATTCCAGACTCGTAAATAATTTAGCTTAGAGTTAAGCGGTTCAGAAGAATAAGTGTGGTATTATATTGTACGGTTGGTGATAAGTGTTGTGGTATTTGTTTTCGAGAGTTTACGCGTGATAATTTAGGGGTCCGTGAGTCAAACATTTATTCACCCAATATAATATCATCACTTTCGGAAAACATTGAGTGTTAATGTGTGTTAGTGTATTGTTCAATAGTTACTCACTAGAGAGTACGGGAGGAATTGTTAATTCAAGAAATTGGAACTTGAAATTGTAAAGAACGGAACCTTGTAAGTAATTGCGTAACGGAATTGGGTTAATAGTGCATTTCAAGTATCATTCTAAATATTGTGTTACTGATTGGTTATTCTATTTGATTTTCTTGTATAAGGTATATTTGTGTGACTAGTTATTTGTACTACGGAACCTACGAAAAAAAAGGGGATTGCACTTGACGGAGTGCCTATTTATTTCTTACGGATTATTTTGTTGAATAGGTTGTTGAAATTGTAATTTGACGGTGTAAAAGGGCAATTGAATTGGTACCATGGCCCCATCGATGACTAAGACGCTCGCTGCGAAAATTGAAGCAGAACTGAGATGGTTCAGTTTAGTAGCTGCTATGGTAGGGAGGTCCGATCGAGAGGAGGTATTACTGGCGCGCTCGGCACAAGTGGACGCGAGGTATGAAACAGTGTTGGAACGACACTCGGAGTATATGGCCCTCGCTGGCGAGCCAGGATCAGACGTGGATGAGGCAGCGCGGGCCGCCGTCGAGAGTAGTGTGGACCAGTGCGGTGAAATGCTGTCGAGCATCGTGCAGGCGGCATTGGTCATTGAAAAGACACGGAAGGGAGAGGTACGGGTGTCGAGCACTAGTGCCGGCGCGGGCATAATGGCCCCCCTCCCCCCTGTCAACGTACCAGAATTCACGGGGGATTACGCGGACTGGTCCAGGTTTAGGGATATTTTTAAGAGTGTAGTACATACTCGTACGGATCTGTCCCCTGCGTACAAGTTGGCACAGCTGTTGGGCCGCCTACAGGGGGAGCCACACGACATGATAGCTCACTTGGAGATTGCAGACTCCAGTTATGAAACGGCGTGGGGCTTGTTAGTCGATAGGTATGATAATAGGCGACTCATCATTGACGGGCTTATAGAAAAGGTATTTGAGATCCCAAAGGTCACTTCGGTTAACGACATAAGGTCCAAAATACTAAATCCAGTAACGGTGGCGGTAAACGCGTTAGCGCGGCTGAACGTCTCACTGGGGGACAATAGTTATATTATCGTAAATCGGGTTTTGCGTAAGTTGCCTACTGATGTGGTTGCACGTTTTGAACGGGCGCATGGGGGTGAGTCAGCGGACCACCTTCCCTCATATGAGGATTTACGGGCGTTCTTGGAGGGCGAGTGTAGGAGGGCGGATTGCCAGGGGGCAACCACGTCGCGCCCCCCCTCACCCCCCGCCGCGATAGTGGGCCTAAACTGGTCGAGCCTCGCCGGCGGGACAGGAAATTTAATATGGTTAAATCAGAGGTGTGCCCCTTTTGTCGGGGGGACGGACACGACATTACCGCCTGTACGGAATTCAAGGCACAGCGGGTGCACAGGCGTAGAGGGGTGGTAAAACAAAGGAATTTGTGTTACCGCTGTTTAGGCGCACACCAGGTGCGTGAGTGCGGTCAGACCACAAATTGTCGGACCTGCGGGGGGGCCCATCATGCGCTCCTCTGCCTAGCCAAGAGTGGGGAGGCGTACTATGGGGCCTCGTCAGGAGGTCGTTCTCTCCCTCCTAGGCAAGCATCGGGTGGACGATCACCCCCCCCTGCGGGGGGAGAGGGTCACCCAACGGTACGGGACATCGCCGAACGCCGCCATTCTGACCGGTTCCAGGATAGCATGAACGGGCGCCCGGGGGTCCCGGAGGCACCCAGGGGTGGAGGCCACGCCCGAGGGTCGGGTAGGGGCCCGGAGGTTAGTCGGGAGGGGGCCGGTTACGCGACTTACTCGCACGGGATGGGGGACTCGCTGTCGCCCCCGAGTAGTCGTTTCTCCCCTCCCCTCGCAGAGCGCCCACGCTTGGTAGCGCTTCCGCCTCCGGCAGGACGGTTGCCGGTGGGGTACTTCCGGCCGGCGCGCATAGCTCAGTCGAGTCGAGGGGAATATGACCCTGGCTGGGACCCATATGTGGGACAGGGGCACTCATACCCCCCTTCAGGATTGGGGGGTGGTGGCCCCCGCTAGGATACGGTCGCCTGTCCATCCACAACGGCCCCCCAGCCAGCCACGGTACTATTACCGACAGCTAGGGTTACGGTCTGGGGTACGGATGGCCATTCAGTGCAAGTCAGGGCACTTTTGGATTCTGGAGCACAAGGTTGTATAGTGTCCAGTCATTTTTTCATTTCATTTTTTCATTTTTTTTATTGCGAGAACATAGTTACATAAGATGACATAATAAAATACAGTGTTGCTTATGTTCTACCAGAAAAGGCATGCAAATTAAAATTAACAATTTCATAATATTCAATCAGTTCAAACCTTTTTATGTCAGACTATTAAAATAATTATTGGATGTCATATCAATATCAAAACAAATTAGTTGCATTCAGTAACATGATGATTATAATTACGTTGACCGTATTTAATGTCAAGACTATGGGAATAATTAAAGCTAACACAAACCGATCAGTTAATATATATATATATATATATATATATATATATATATATATATATATACAATATACATATATTAAAAGAAATTAGTCCTCGATATTTAGCTTATAAGCAAGATAGTCTTTGACAGAATAAAAACATTTGTCTAGTAGCCATTCAGTAAGCATTCCTTTAAACCTATTTGTGGGGCACTCTTTAATGAAATTGGGTAAATTATTATAGATTTGGATAGCCATACAGTATGAATTGTTTTTATGAAGCTTGACTCTAGAGCGCGGCAAGAACAATTTGCTTCCATACCTAGTCGATCTATGATAAAAGGTGCTCTGTTTTTCAAAATATTCAGGGTGTTCACTCACAAAGATACACATTTGCTTAATGTACAAGCATGGAAGTGGTAAAACTTTAATCCCTTTAAATAAAGGCCTGCATGGTTCTAAGTAGTGAGTATTACACACGGCTCTTACACATTTTTTCTGGACCAGAAATACATTTTGGCCCTCTACGGAATTACCCCAGATAATCAAGCCGTTAGGCTGTTAGTGCTAAGTCTCTCGACGAGGTTCTGCTTAATCTTCTTAAGGCAAATACAAATTTATCTACTCAATCAAGTCGACTGGTGGACAGGCTAAATCTTAGATTAGAGCCATCACGGGATGGCGCAGTAGGCATAGGTGGCAACCGGGTGCCTCACCTCAGGGGTCAGATTACTCTCCAGTTCGAGATGGGTGACTCGACTTCGATCACTCGAGTGAATGCCACGGCTATTGTTTTAGACGAAGTGGTAGGGGTCCTTCCCCAGATACGGTTACCGCCGGCGGTAAGAGGGTTAGCCAACGGGTTGCAGTTGGCCGATCCCCACTTTGAGATTCCTGGACGGGTGGACGTCTTGCTTGGGACTGACGTCCTCGGGAAGCTGCTACGGAGCGGCAAGCGGGAGCTGCAACGGGACGGATTGGTGGCCGTACATACCGCAGGAGGGTACGCAATATTGGGCCCAGTACGGGAACCACAGGAGTCACTGGATGATAGTCTCGCTTATTACGGTAGCGTACTGTCGGAGGTCCTGCAGAGGTTCTGGGCGACGGAAGAGCCACCTTCAGCTCCTAGGATTAGCTTGTTAGATGAGGAGTGCGAGACCTTCTACCAATATAACACGGTTCGCCTCCCGTCGGGCAGATTTATGACACGGTTGCCATTTCTATCGAACCGACCTCCACTGGGGAGCTCTCGCAGTACAGCAGAGAAACGGATGGTGTCGATGGAGAGGCGCATGAAACGGGACTCCAACTTCCGTCGGAAGTATGTTGAGTTCATGCGTGAGTATTTGGCTTTGGGTCACATGTCGGTGTCCACGGTGGACTGGCGTCGTGAGGAGCATTACCATCTCGCTCACCACGCGGTCCTGAAGACACCAGACTCCAAAATTCGCATTGTATTTGACGGGTCAGTGGCGACCTCTAGCGGGGTGTCTCTGAATCAATGTCTGCACGCGGGTCCTAAGATGACTAGGGACATTGCAGACATTTTAACGGACTTCAGGAGACACCAGGTTGTCTTCGTTACGGACGTGAGGATGATGTTCCGTCAAACAGAGATCCATCCGGACGACCGTCGGTTCCAGCTGATATTGTGGCGAGAGAGCCCAGAAGAGCCGATGGTCACGTACGAGCTCAACACCAATACCTACGGATTAAAGCCCAGCCCTTACGTAGCGATGCGTACGCTACGAGAACTGGCGGACCAGGAACGGCTGCGCTTTCCTCGCGCGGCTGCAGTCATTGATAGGGACGTATATGTAGACGATATTTGCACGGGCGCGGATAGTGTTGAGCAGGCGCTCGTCTTACGGGATGAATTGGTGGCGCTTATGGCCTCCGGTGGATACGAGCTTAGGAAGTGGCTGTCGAACTGCCCAGGGGTCCTAGCGGGATTGCCAGCTGAGCACCAGCAAGACCCACACTGCTTTGAGGATCCGGATAACCCTCATGCACTGGCGATTTTGGGGGTCCAGTATCGACCGGGTCATGATGTCTTCACCTACAGCTGTGAAGCCGAATTGCTGTCGAAGACCTGGACCAAGCGTTTGGTCCTTTCGACCATCGCGCGAACGTTCGATCCAAACGGTTGGATTGCGCCGGTTACGTTCATGGCGAAATGCTTCATGCAGAAGCTCTGGTTGGCCCAATTAGGTTGGGATGATCAGCTCACGGAAGAGCTTTTACGGGAGTGGTCCTCATTTGTGACTACGCTGCCACATATTACGGAGATTGAAATCCCGCGCAAACTACTCCCGCAGGCGGGAGCCAGGGTAACCCTGCACGGTTTCTGCGACGCGTCGGAGAAGGGGTACGCTGCCGCTGTCTACCTGAGAACAGGGGAGACGGCTGGTTTGGGCATCGTACGCTTGGTCATGGCCAAGAGCAAGGTTGCGCCTGTACGGACCCGTTGGACTATACCGAAGATGGAATTGGCGGGTGCAGCGCTCCTGATGCGGCTCTTGAACCATTTAGTGCAAATTTTGCGTGGTACGGTGGACTTGAATGACACGGTTTATGCATGGACTGACAGCAGGATAGTATTGTGCTGGCTGCAGACTTCGGTCCACACGCTCGAGGTTTTTGTGGCCAACCGGGTGTCACAAATAAACGCCTCGGAGACTCCTCTGGTCTGGAGACATGTTCCAGGCGAGTTCAATCCGGCTGACTGCGCCTCTCGCGGCTGTCTGGCGTCTGCCTTGGTTGAGCACTCTCTTTGGTGGGGTCCGCATTGGTTGGAGTTGCCACATACGGAGTGGCCATTTAATGAGTGCGGCCGGCATTTATTACCCCCAGACCTAGGTTTGCGAGTCAACTTAACCACGGTGGTTGAGGCTACGGCGGCCCAATCTCTCTTAGAACGGTATAGCTCGTTGGGGAAGCTACTAAGGGTGACTGGTTGGATATGGCGGTTTATTTTCAACTGTCGTAAGTCTGCTGCGCAGCGGAACATGTCGCGCGTTCTGGGACCTGAAGAGCAGCAACGGGCTCTCTTGCATTGGGTGAAGGTCGTCCAGGCAGCTGAGTTTGAGGATGAAATTAAGATCCTGCGGACGGGCGCTGGCAGGTTGAAGGGAGGCATCGTCCGCCTTAACCCGTTCTTGGATGAGCACGGACTGCTCCGGGTGGGAGGCCGATTACGGAATGCTGACCTGCCGTACTCGGCACGACATCCTTTGGTGCTCCCTAAGAAGGGATCTTTGGTGGAGTTATTGGTATGGGACCGCCACATCAGGAATTCACACGCGGGCTGCAACGCCCTTCTGGCCATTTTGCAGCGTGAATTCTGGATCCTGTCGGCACGGAGGTTAATACGGAGCGTTGTGTTTCGGTGCTTGCCTTGTTACCGACTCAAGGCAGCCATAACGCAACCACAGATGGGGGATCTTCCTCCCGACCGAGTTACGGAAGCTCGGCCGTTCAAGGGCGTAATTGGATCGATTCGTGTCGCGAAGGGGACTACCTGCACTGATTCGTTCGGACTGTGGTACCAACTTCAAGGGCGCGGACCGCTCCTTACGGGAAATTGTATCGTTTTTAGGCCAAAATGAGCGGGAGATTGGCACGAGCCTCGCCAGTCGGGGCATTTCATGGTATTTCAGCCCCCCCGGATGCCCCCACTGTGGTGGGATTTTTGAGGCAGTAGTTAAGTCGGCCAAAACGCATTTGTATAGGGTCATCGGCTCAACGATCCTCACATTTGAGGAGCTGGCTACGGTGTTTTGCAAGGTTGAGGCGGTTTTAAATTCCCGACCTCTTTGCCCGTTGAGCGCTGACCCGAATGATCTTGAGGCCCTTACGCCAGGCCATTTTCTGATTGGCCAACCACTTAACGCATTGCCGGAATATCCTTATACGGACGTAAGGTTGTACCGGTTGTCACGGTATCAAATGTTGCAGCAAATGACTCAAGGGTTTTGGAAACGGTGGTCGCTTGAGTATTTGCACATTCTGCAGCAACGCGTTAAGTGGACGGACAGGACGACCCCTCCCTGCGTTGGAGACCTCGTACTGGTTAAGGATGCTAACCTATCGCCTTTGTGTTGGCGACGGGGGCGCATCGTTAACTTGATTACAGGCAAGGATGGGTCTCCCCGGATCGCAGATGTGCAGGTGAGGGATTCGATCCTTAGACGGGCGGTTTCTACATTGTCCCGCCTACCGGGGTTTGAGCGGACCGACGACGGGTCGGTCCGGGGCGGGTGATTGTTTAGTATTTAAGCCTAGATATTAGTTCTGCGGACTGTAGCGCCGCTCGCGCCGGCCGCGTTCGGGAGTCCTCGGCAACGGTCGGCTGCGCGTCGCGCGGCGCCTTCGGGACTCGGGTACTTTGCCTGTCGTCGCGATAGAAATCGGTTGTGTCCTAGCCGCGTACGGAAGCGATATCTGAGGCAAAGCTAACGGTATATTGTGAATAAGTTTTGATTCTATACGGCACGGTTGTGTATAAGTTTACGGAAAGGAGAATCGCCAATTTTGGATAGTGTCGGCGCGGATGCTCTCTGCGGGCGCTGGCCCCCCTTGGACTTCAGGGACCTACGGAGGCGCTCAGCAAACCCACAGACAAACATACACACACAACACCACACAAAACATACCACACGAGCTGGAGACGCCTGGTAGCGTCTAGAAGTACTGCAACCGGTAAGCATTAATATTAAGTTTAGGAATATTTATCAAAGACGGTGAATCGCCGTATTTGTTCTCATTGGCTCAGAGCGTCCGGTTGGAGCCATCCATGGGCCTTTGGGCTTTCGTTCTTGGCCGGTGAGAAACAATTGGGGTGAGGATCTAGTCTCAATAGGACTGGCCTATGATCCGGGTCTAGTTCGCGTATCACTTCTACAGAACGCAGAGTTAACGCTACGTTCTGTAGCAGTGCTATGTCGAGTATGTCAGGTCGGTGATCTACGTTATGAGGGAAGTGAGTCGGTTCTAAGGGAGCGAGGAGATCGAAAGGGTGGCTATCGATCAAAAGGTGATGAAGCCGATTGCCGTTGGGATTGGTTGCTACGCATCCCCAGTTAGGATGCTTACTATTTAGGTACCCGGCCACGATGACCGAAGGACCTAGGGAGGTTATATTTTATAACAATATAGTGGTTATGTGGGGATTGGATCAGGAACACGGAGCTGCGTGCCAAAACTGGCATCGTAGATGTGGGTGCTAAGACCGCGAAGCTAAAGTGGGACTAGGGTGGACATGTCTGCCGGATGCACGCGGAGCGATGGGCCAAATTAGCCACCGAATGGCTTCCAAAAGATGGCTTCCGAGGTAGAGGCAGACCGAAAAGGAAATGGCGGGACGACCTTGATACGTTTTGTGCAGATTGGCGAACACTGGCACAGGACGAGTGGCGGAAAAAAGGGGAGGCCTTTGCCCAGCAGTGGGACACAATATAGGCTCTAAAAAAAATAGTGGTTATATTCGTATTTCTTATAATAAAAACTATTACTTTATTAAAACTTAACTAAACTTTACTTTACTTTGTTAAAAAAAAACTATTTGAAAATTATCCTAATTTCGTCGGACCGTTATTTCAGGTTTCTTCAGGTTATTTGATATCGATTTGTTACACTATTAGTATTTGTCCGCGCTAAGCGCGAGTGTGATATTTGTATCGAGTTTGGATACCAGCGAAGTGCATACTTACAAGGTGGCCGGGCGGGCTGGCGGCAGGTCTCCACATAGCCTTCGAGGATGTAACTGGTACTCGACATTTGAGTTAACCCTACTTTTGACTGAACTGCCCGTCTTGAAGCGAAACCGCCGGCACACTCAGTTAGTGACGTTTTGTAAATTTAAGTAGCTAGTTTTTAGGTGGTATACAACTCGCAAACTGGATAATGTACCCCAGGTCGGGGTGTAAAATAATGCAAAGTAAGTAAAGGTAAAACTACCCTTGGATCGGGTTTAAGTAGTAACTTCCCTAGGATGGGAATTCAGTAATAATTACCCTTGGATCGGGTTTAAGTAGTAATTTCCCTAGGGTGGGAGGTTTGTTATCCAGCGTGCGACTGCACAGACTGTGTAAGACTAAGGGGTGGGTTTATGCAAGGGAGCCTACCATCCTACGTCCCTAAGTCCCTAACCTATCCTCGACTTACACCTTACACACACGTACACATGTAGCCAGGGATATCTGTTGCCACGAGACCTAAGGCAACAGATGGATACCTACGGGGAGGAATAGGGTTTAGCGGAGGGTGATTTTCTCACAGCAGATCAAACAGACTCTGTTGATCAATTGAGGGCTTGAAGGTGTCTTCGCCACTGTGAGAGGATGCTGAAAGGTGAGACCCTACACTCCCGGAGAGAGTGCAGGGTTTTAGGTAATAAAACACCAACGGACAATTGGTAACTAACTAGATTTATTTCTCTCTATTCTTTATATACAATGTTCGCCTACAGCACACTATTACATATTTTTCTTAGTATACTGTAGGTGTAAAGTGCAAACTGTAGAAAATTGTGCAGAGTTATCTTATATTTGATCTTTATACTTGTTATTTACAAATGTGCGGAATCTTATGATTTACTTAAACTAGGTTGATGTCGCAAACGTAGGCGCCTTGGGAGGCGCGTGATTCTGTTCTCTGAACATATTGGCGTCTCTCGGACAGGCGTGGGCGTGTCACAGGGGCCGTATCGAACGTAGCTCAGTCATCTCATAGCTGCCTCCGTGCTGTACTGCGTCTCCGTGGCCGGGTCGCTGACGCTGAGGCTTCGGCGGAGGCCGTCTGGCGGGGGCCGGGCCGACGGGGCAAGGCGGTGTGGGGGCCAAGGGGGACCGGCGGCTGACTGCTTTGGCTCGCACCCACTTGATAGTCTGTGGACAAAAATAAATTATGAGTAATATAAAAATGAATGTTATTGTTGACGAAACTAAACTGACTGTTAGTGAATGAGACTTTATTTGTTGCCAAATCGTGTTGTCTAATTCTGTTTGTTGAGCAATCTCACTATTGACTAAATGTTTAAACAAGTCTCTGGAACTGTCAAGTACTTCCTCATCTCTGGCCATGTTCTGAACTAGTCTTGTAGTAATATTTTTATTCATTGAGAAGTTGGCCTTTTTTGTATAGGTCGCTAGTACTCGTACTGTATTCATTCGTCTGGCAGCTATCATGTTATTTCTTGTTTTTATTATACATTTTTCTGAAATGTGAATGACTCCAGTTGCTTGTATCGTTATCTCTTCTCTTTCACCGTCGCAGATGATTGAGGTTTTGATCTGTTTTGCTGTAATGATAAGCCAAGTGTTTGGCATATATAACTGTTTCCAAATTGTTGATGTTACATTTAGGAGTCGTGTATTACATTCGATTTCTTCTGTTTTCTTGAACAATAAATCATTTATACAATTCTTGTTTGATTGCATGTTTTTTACGGAAGTTGGGTAACAGATATAATCATTATTTCGTTTTAGGCATGACTGGAATTCTTCTTTGTCGAGTTCAAAATAGTTTTCATTATTGTAATCGATTCCAATTATACTGTGATATATTTCTATGCTGTATAGATTTCCTTCTTTATCCTTCTTTGGAACTGGTGTCACGTGAATCAAGGAATATTTTGTGATATCTTGAATCGCAAAATAACCATAAATTTCTATATGTGTTGGAGTTTCTGTGCTTTTTGTTTTAATTAATTGACTTTGAACTATTTTTATTTTTGTCGGTAGGTTTGTGTTTGCTGACCTTATAATCTGCTTTATCTCTTTGATTTTTAAGACATTATATATTGTACCTTGATGCAGAGTGTGACGTTTGGTATGTCGTTCGGTAAGGGGGTGGCAAATGAGCACTACCAAGTCATCATAAAAAAAAAATATTTGGGACACAGGTCCCATATAATTAAAAAAAGGGTCGTGGGTGGTCTATGCCCGTCTAGATTGGCCGCCGTAGCTCCGGTACTCTCCTGGCTGGTCGGCGGCTTTTTGAATACTAACATTCTAATGAAGTAGGTAGGTACAAACTACTAGGTATGAGAACAAAGAAACGCAAAGTCATTTAGCCACTAATAATGCGCTTAGCAACAAATGCAATGGGTAAATAAAATGGATTTAAATTTAACATTAACTCGGAGAAGATCACAAGTAAGCAACTTTACTGGTAAAGCTAAGCTACTTATAATATCTGTTACTAAAATAACGTTCAACACTTTGCACTGCACTTACCAATAACGTGGGTGCTGTATTTCACCAATTTATATTGGTGCCAGGCGAAGAAATGTCGCCTCAATAGGTGTCCGCGACCACCGAATAAAATAAAAATATTAAATGTTTAAAAGCGCGCCCGAACTGCAAGACGACACGTATTTATTTGTGTGCAATTCGGCACGGGTCTGTTGTCTAAAGCGGCGGATCGCGGACTGCCGAGCCGCGCCCGCGCAAACTGCATCTAGAAATTTCCATGACTTAGACGCAGCGCGGGACCGAGTACAGTCGCGCAGAATAGAGTGAACGCTTACGAGTTCGTAATATGTTTTAATCTTATTTTACTCAATTAAAATAGATTAAAATTTATATTAGATAAAATTTGATTAATTTGTGTATAAATAAATAATTTGATTGAATAGGTAATAATTTAATAATTCATTAGGTGTATAATTA
The DNA here is from genome assembly GCA_945867215.1 of Epinotia demarniana. Classification (NCBI taxonomy): domain Eukaryota; kingdom Metazoa; phylum Arthropoda; class Insecta; order Lepidoptera; family Tortricidae; genus Epinotia; species Epinotia demarniana. Next base: position 24,865,557 of record OX244272.1, on the reverse strand, counting down.
AAATGTAATAATTTTGTATAAATAGTGTAAACAATTCAGTAAAAATAATAATTTAATGTATATATATCAATTTATTTGTAAATTATAGTAAAAATGAAGGCTATAAAAACGACATGTACGTGCAACGTTACAAGAGATACTTCTAGTAATCCTGAGTAATGCTCTTGTATTTCAGTTATATAGTTTACTGCCAGTTGATAATATATAATATGTGTATATGCAACCAGTTTTTATCTATTTTCTTATACCAAACATTCACTTTGTTTATATAGTCGATGGCATGATTTAAATTAGTTTGGAATCTGTTGAGCTTTTTTGCAATTCTTTCTTCTGTTTGGTTGACCGTGGCAATTGTGGAAATCATGAATTTGGTCCTTAGAGCATTAAACCAACAGGAGTGGTCACATGTGTCATTTTCTATACATAAAAAGTCTGCCGATTTTTGCGGGGGAGGGGAACGTCAAATGTATGCGGAACGTGAAAATAGCTACGTCAGATAAACGTCAGTCCATACAATACGTATGACCACTGGTCATACGTATTTGGCAGAGGGGAACGCCTGTCAATTGCCACTCTGGTTGGTTTAATGCTCTAAGATTTGGTCTGATGATTAGCTGCCTCTATGAGTTTGTTCTGGTTTGTTTTCAACGTGTCGATGTCGAACTTCATCATTTACACCGAATACGGATGTTAATACCTGGCCAAATAATCCTCTTTTCTTTCTAACATGTCCTGTTTCCATAATAACTTCGTCGGCTTTTTCTAACTTCCTCTGTTCTTCGTATAAATGCTGATATAACTGTATGCATAGGATGTCCTCGTTGTCATTTTTCGTTTCTTCGCAAAATTGTTGGAACTGTGCCACTATGCCTTTTACATTTGTAATATCCTGTGTTATGGATTTCTTCTCATAACTTGCTTGTATTCGAAATACCCCTCGATCTATGGTTGCAGTTCCAATGTGTTCCACATATATTCCTTCCTCTATATTTTTTATAGTGTAATTAGCATATGTTGTCGTGAATAAGCTAATTATTACAGTAATTAATAACATCCAATTAATAAATCCACATAGTAATCCATTTTGCTTGCGCATGTTTACGTTCTTGTTAGCTCGTGCCGTGCGGATCATGTTACATGTTACGCTAGACTCCGCGCTGTCTGGCGTAGCCGGACTATTTGTGCTCTCAGTATTTCTCGGCGCCGACTCGCCTTGGTTTATTGTTATTGTATCATGTTCCTGAATCGGTAAGGGAATTACCGAATGTATTGCCCTCTTCAGACAGGTGCCCGACGGCCTTTGTAATGTCAATACTCTATTTATACCATCGCTACCTACGTGTGTTTCTTTTATTTTTGCAAGTGGCCATTTGCTTGGCGATACGTTTTCGTCCTTCATTAATACCACAGTTCCGATTTTTAAAGTCTCTTGATTAAATTTCCATTTATACCTATGTTGTAGCTGATGTAAATAATCTTGTGTCCAACTTTTCCAAAAATCTTTTTTCATTTTTTGAATCAACTTCCATCTACTTTGGAGGTCCATATTGTTCTCAGCTATATTGGGTCAGGAACGCCCACTGCTTCTCGTGCTATCAGAAAATGACTAGGGGTTAGTATGATGTTTAGTGATGTGCCGTTCTCGAAATTTCCCGAGAACAGAGAAATCGATCGAGAACGTTCTCGGAAACGTTCTCCCAATCGGAAATTATCGAGAAAGTATCAGAAATTCAACTTTTTCTTCTATTATTTTTCTTTTACTGGGTTTTAGAGGCTTTTATTAGGCACTGATTAATTGATTATTAATATTCGAATACCATATCTCAGAAATTCTCTCTCTTCCCGGGAATTTCTCGAGAACGTTCTCGGAAATGTTCTCTCGAGATCGGTGTCACGGTAACTTTCCTGTAGATATTTTGCTTGTAAGGATAAAATAAAACGTAATGAATATGGAACTATATTATTTATTGTGAATATTTCTCATTTAACTATGAAGAGAGGTACCTACTATTCATGTTTAAAAAAGTATACAAAAGAATTTTTAAAACGTGCATATGCAATTACCAATTACTAAACAATTCACAATTAAAAGCTATTGATCAAAAAGAAATCACTTCAACTGGGGATAGTGTACAGTTCTTAACGATGTGTTTGGCAAACCTTGTAACGTTTTTACAAGTATATACTGCAACACAAAACATGCGCATATACTTTACACGATCGTTTTCGTTCACGGTTCTAAAATAGTCTAAAACTATATTTCTTGGTTTCATTTTTACTTTCTGTCTGATATATCATAGTCTGTAACTGCTTTAACGGGATCCTGCCGTTTTCTCAAAAAGATTTTGGTCAAATTTCATTACCCAAACAAATTTTAGCAAATGTTTTATTTGTCAATGCTATCTTTGGCAAACTTACAATACGCATATTTTCATTTGGTCAAATTTTCTTTAAGCAGAATATTAGTACGAAAAATAGCATTTAAGCATTTGGTCATTTGCTAAATGTTTTATTAAGGCAAAAAAACTTTACACAATAAACATTTAGTCAAATTACTTGTTATGACAAAATATTATAAGGACAAAAATTGGAGTTTTTGTGTAAAGTAACTTTAACTGCCACCAGAACTATAGGTTAATAAAGAACTGGTATATGGCGGAGTACAGTTAGGTGCGACGACGAGCGCAGCGAGGAGGAGCGTGTTAGGTAGACCGCGACCGCGTCATTTATCCTAAGTGGTGTTGTCCTAATGGGCATTAGCCCTAACGATCTATAGCCATAACAATATTTATTCAATGAATAGGGTAATTATATAGGTCTAAGGCAGAGCCCAGTTAGGTACGACGACGAGCGAAGCGAGGAGGAGTGTTAGGTTGAACTGCGACCCTACAGCGCGCGAGCCGAGCGAGCGAAGCGAGCGTGCCGCGGTAGCGGCCGGCGACGCGCCAGAACCGAATTTTATGGCGTTTAGGTTACGTTAGGTTACAACTACCGCCCCTATAAAAGAAAGATATGAAATTTATTATGCAATATGACTTGTATTTGAAATAAGCATTATAACGTAAAATCGCATTATATCGTCGATATAAATCATTTGCCTTAATTTTATTTGCGTAAAATATGTTTTGCCAACTAAAACATTTGACTTAATGAAAATTGGTCAAAACACCAGTTGGTAAGCGATTCATTGCCTTAACATTCTTAAACTAAATAAAACGTTTGCGTAACATTTTTTTGGGAAAAATAATATTGGCAAATGAAATTTTGGGAAACATTTTTTGGGAACTGAAATTTTGGCAATTTCTTTTTGGTAAATCATTAGTAACCCGCTTTAACATATACTGCTACATCGTCAATCTAGGTGCTTACCTGCTTCTCCCACCACCATGTTAATAAGTGACCCTTATCTTATACGGTGCATGCCCTATTGTCTTTGTCTACTCTATATTTAGACCGAACTAAAAGAAAAATACCACGCTAAACGTGAATACATTGATGTCTGACCCTTTAAATAAAAAATAAAGAAGTTAGCACACAATGGAATTGCAGAAATCTCTGTGAATGTTGCACCACAGATAAAGACCTTTTTAGATATTAAAACTCATTTGTTATCATTATATAAGTAAGCATAAATGTAATAACTAATAACCTAAAAACAAATCTACTTTTAAACCTTCTATTTTTTTCCGCGGAGAAACGTTCTCGAGAACGATTGAAATTTCCCGGAAATTTCTCTGGAAAGGAATTCTCGAGAATGAGAACGTTCTCGCTGGCACATCACTAATGATGTTATCATTCACATCATTATTTTGTGCGCATAACGGTCTGGAGTTCAGGCAAGCTTCTATCTGGCTTAGGAGTGTTGATAACTCTTCGTACGTCAACGTGGAGTCTCCGATTACTCTTTTTAAATGGTGCTTCATAGATTTTACTCCTGCTTCCCAAATTCCGCCAAAGTGAGGTGCTAAAGGTGGCACAAAATGCCACTGTGTTCCCAAATTGGTTACTGCGTTCTGGAATTGCGGTGACTGTGTGATTTGCAGCAGTTCCGTGTGCAGGAGCTTAGCTGCCCCAACAAACGTCTTCGCGTTGTCACTGAAAATATGGTTCACATGACCTCTTCTTGATCTGAATCTGGTAAACGCAGCTAGAAAGCTCTCAGTCGTCAGGTCTCCCACTAATTCAAGGTGTATGGCTTTCGTGACGAGACATACAAACACTGCTATGTACCCTTTGGTGGATCTGTTTCCTCTTCCTTTTGTGGTTCGTACTTGAACAGGTCCAGCATAATCGACACCTGTGTGGCTGAACGTTGGTGATGGATTCACTCTTGGTGCTGGCAACTGTCCCATTTTCTGATATGGCGTGCTAGCTTTGTAGCGTAGACATCTGACGCATTTATTTACGCAAGTTTTGACCATTCTTTTCACGCCAATGATCCAATACTTCTGTCTTATATATGCTAACGTTAACTTATTTCCGCCATGCAATGTTCTTTCATGTGCATCTCTGACAATCAGCACCGATATGTGGTGGTTGTACGGCAATATTATTGGATGCTTCTGGTTGTATGGGAAATGTGAGTGTTCTAAGCGCCCACCCACGCGCATAATGCCATCTTCGCTCATGAATGGGTCTAAACTGGATAATTTATTGCCTCTTTTAACACGTTGCGTTTTCTCCAAACACTTATACTCTTCCGCCATGCTGTCAATTTGGACTATCTTGACGAGTTTACGCATGGTTTCTACCATTTCACTGTATGCCAGCTGCTCGCTTTGTATCTTCTTTTGGGTCACTCTATAGCAATATGATAATACTCTCACCATTCTTTGCCACTCTGAAAATCGATCCTGTAACTGCTTATTTTGAAGCCAATTTGGGCCTTGCCACCATAAATGGTGTTTCTCTAACTTGGTTGGTTCTATTCCTCGAGATAACACATCTGCAGGATTCTCAAGGCTTTTTACGTGATACCAATGTTCACTTGGTATTAGTTTCTGGATTTCTATCACTCTATTTGCGACAAACGTTTGCCATCTCCCGGCTTCTCCTTTTATCCATCCTAACGTTATCATCGAGTCAGTCCAACAGTAACTGGCTATATCTTCACAATCCAATGCAGCCTTGATCTTATTAATCAGTTTCGCTAATAGATGTGCGGACGCTAATTCTAGCCGTGGTATAGTGGTTTTTTGATTTTTTGGCGACACTTTACTTTTTGCTTGTAGTAATGACACAGTATTGTCCATTGACCTCAATTCTACTGTAGACAACTGCACCGTACGCTGATTCACATGCGTCAGCATAACCATGTAACTCGATCTTTGTACCTATATACTTTGTCCATCTAGGTATTCTTATCGTTTCAATCGCTTTTATTCGTTGTTGAAACTCGACCCATTTCTTTTTAGAACCTTCATCTATTGGTTTATCCCATTCTGTCCCATTAGTCCAGAGCTCCTGGCTCAATGTCTTCATTCTCACAATTATTGGTGCCGGCCATCCCATGGGGTCAAAAATCTTTGATATTTCGGACAAGACAAACCTTTTGGTTGGATTATCATTGTGTGTAATGTTAATTTGAAACTGGAAAGAGTCCTGTAACGGTGACCACATAATTCCGAGTGATTTCCTTGTTTCATGCTGGGGTAACTTAATCATTTCTTCCCTTAATTCTTGCGGAATGTTGTCTAAAATTTCTTTACTGTTTGACGACCACTTTCGTAAGTTAAATCCTCCTGACTTCAACATGTCAATTAACTGGTTTTGCAGGATCTTAGCCTCTTCCTCACTTTTCTCACCCGATAACAAGTCGTCCACAAAGAAGTCTTGAAGGGTGATTTTGCTAGCTAGCGGGTAGTTAACTTGTTCGTCCATTGCCAATTGCTGGAGTGTCCTCACAGCTAAATAAGGCGCTGCACTCGTTCCATAAGAAAATGTGGTTAGCTCGTACTCATCAATTGGGTTCTTGGGTGATACTCCATAGTATCCTTTGAAACTTTAAATCCTTTTCATTCACTCTTATGAACCGGTACATTTTCTCTATATCCGCCATCAAAGCTATCTTATGCTTCCGCCAGCGTAATAAAATAGTTGTCAAATCTTCTTGTAATCTGGGTCCCTTGTACATGTTTTCATTTAGGCTCACTTCCCCTTTAGCCTTACTACTGGCATCAAAAACAGCCCTTAATTTCGTAGTTAAACTGGTATTTCGAACTATTGCATGGTGAGGTATATAGTAGACCCCTTCCCCATACGCTGCCTTCTTCACTTTCCTCATGTGACCCATGTCTTCGTATTCAGTCATAAATTCTACATATTGTTTTCGTAACGGTTCATTTCTCGCAAACATCCTCTCTAACTGAAACAACCTTGCTGCAGCTCTCTGACGTGAATCTCCGTATGCCAAAGCACGGTTTTTAAATGGAATGCGAACAGTGTAGGTAGTAGTAGTAGTAGTAACACTGTAGTTCCATCTTCATTCCTTTTCGTGGTGTCCTTGTAATACTTTTCACATATTTTATCTTCTTCTTTTAAATCCGTCTTCTCTTGGACCTCTTCTAACTCCCAAAGTTTTGTCAACTGCTTGACCTCTTCAGTACACGCAGTCAAACTCATTATTTTCAATTGACCAGACTTGTCACTTAAATGCCATCCCCAAAAAATCCAGCCGAATTCCGTATCCTGCGCTATTATGTTGTTTTGTATTTTTTCTAAACCCCCTAACAGTAGTTTGCTATATTCCTGAGCCCCTAGTATGATATCAATAGGACCTCTTTTATAATACGTTGGATCAGCTACAAGCCTATTCCCTAACCTGTCGGAACATATTTGTGGTATTTCGTGCTTTGGAAGTGCGGAAGTTAATTTTGGTAGCACGATGAGTGAAACTGGCATCCTAAATTCACTTGGAAACCGTGGTTTCAATGTTACGGAAATCGAACTTCTTGATATTTTAGGTTCCTTATCACCAATACCCTTTATCTCAATTTGAATTCTCTCCCTGGGGTATGATAATATTTGCGCAGTTTCCTCCGTACAAAACGATGCTTCTGACCCTTGATCACACAAAACTCTTAACAACTGCCTCCCTCCATGATAGGCAGTGGTCTCTACTAGAGCCGTCGCTAAGATTGTGGTTTTCTTGCCATCTGTGCTAGGTTCCATTGACGACACATGAGCATTCATTCTGTAAGGCGCTTTCTCCTTCTGGGGACCCCCTCTATTAGCCAGTTTATAATTACTCGTATTAGTCATCCCAGGTTTATTATATTTGTTATTGTAACTGATATCCATGTGAAGCATTGAGTGGTGATATTTTCCGCATACACTGCATACCGCATTGCTATAACATTTTTCCGCTGCGTAGTGGTTAATGCAGTTGACACATATTCTTTTATTTTTTACTGCATTCGTGCGTTCTTGTATACTCAACGCTTTAAATTGCACGCAATGGTAAATACCGTGGTCGCGTCTGTTACAATACCAACAACCTTGAACGGTCACCTTCCCTGTATTGTACTCTGGCTTATAAAATGATGCACGACTTTGTTGCGGATACTGTTTATTAACATTGTTAGCTGATTCTAAGCATCGGAATCTTTTCGACATGAACTCATCATGCTGGCAAAACTTTGTTGCTTGTTTGGTTCACTCAGTGACAATTCATACATATTGTTAGTGTCCGAATCCCATTTCCTTGACACGATTCTCGTCAACATAGTATCCCATGTCATGGTATCTACACCTTGGTTCCTTAAGCCTGCTAGACTTTCACTTATTGAATCAAACATTTCTTTCAACTTTGATACCTCAGCCCGGTAAATCGGCAAGTCTAAAATTTTATCTATAAATTTTGAAATAATTAATCGTTCGTTTTCATATCTTTTTGTCAGCAATTCCCAAGCTGCATTATAATTCAACTCACTAATGCATAAATGCTGAATCATACGGGCTGGCTCGCCGCGCACATGCGTTTTCAAGTATTGCATTTTTTCTGTGCTAGTTAATGTGGCCTCGTTATGAACCATATTTTTAAACAAATCGTGGAATGAATACCAAGACTCATATTCTCCCGAAAAAATTGGAATTGTCATTTTTGGCAAATTAATCCCAGCCTTGGAGCTACTTGCGGAACTTGGTTTATTTGACCCTATGGTCTCATTTATTCTGGATAATAACTGGTATGTTACATTTTCGTACTCTTCCTGAAGTCCCTCAAACTTCCTGGCAGCAAAATATTCGTTAGTTAGGCTTGTACCTTCTATGAGCAATTCTACATGCGACGCTTCTATGGTATCCCATTGCTTCTGCAGACTCTCCAGTGTCGCTCGTAACATCCAACTCGCTTCGTCTCTGGTCAGTAACTGTCTGGCTGCAGCTAGTTTTCTCTCTAACTGAGACACTCTAAACGTATGCATCCCCAATATTGGGGTCGTTCCTTCTATTCCTTTTATGGCATCGTCGGACGGGTTACTTGTGGATTGCGTTTCTTGACTCAACTTCTTTTCGCACTGGCTTAAATGTAATATCGCCTGATTATAAATCTCCATGATACTACTTAAATGATCTGTAGTAATGTACTCATGGTTACGTAGTCTATCCTCGTCCTTTAATTGCTCGTGGTTCTCTTGTACTGCCCTTATCAATTCCTTTAACGTAAACTTCCTGTCGGTGATGTATTTTAACGTCTTCCTACTCGACGCATCCTTTTTAATATTGGTCAATACACTTTTTATTTGGTTCCCTAGTTGTTCCTGGCTTTCAATAAGGTTGTTAATCTTGACAATGTCCATGATGTCCGTTTGTCAGTCAATCCCTAACTTTCGTTTTCCTATCTCGGGAGGGTACTTTAAAGATACGTGAAGAAAACACGTTCCTATCTATTTTTAGGGGGGTTGTTTTTTTTTATTCCGGAAATAATCCGGCTCGAAGGACCATATGTACAACTCGCAAACTGGATAATGTACCCCAGGTCGGGGTGTAAAATAATGCAAAGTAAGTAAAGGTAACTACCCTTGGATCGGGTTTAAGTAGTAACTTCCCTAGGATGGGAATTCAGTAATAATTACCCTTGGATCGGGTTTAAGTAGTAATTTCCCTAGGGTGGGAGGTTTGTTATCCAGCGTGCGACTGCACAGACTGTGTAAGACTAAGGGGTGGGTTTATGCAAGGGAGCCTACCATCCTACGTCCCTAAGTCCCTAACCTATCCTCGACTTACACCTTACACTCACGTACACATGTAGCCAGGGATATCTGTTGCCACGAGACCTAAGGCAACAGATGGATACCTACGGGGAGGAATAGGGTTTAGCGGAGGGTGATTTTCTCACAGCAGATCAAACAGACTCTGTTGATCAATTGAGGGCTTGAAGGTGTCTTCGCCACTGTGAGAGGATGCTGAAAGGTGAGACCCTACACTCCCGGAGAGAGTGCAGGGTTTTAGGTAATAAAACACCAACGGACAATTGGTAACTAACTAGATTTATTTCTCTCTATTCTTTATATACAATGTTCGCCTACAGCACACTATTACATATTTTTCTTAGTATACTGTAGGTGTAAAGTGCAAACTGTAGAAAATTGTGCAGAGTTATCTTATATTTGATCTTTATACTTGTTATTTACAAATGTGCGGAATCTTATGATTTACTTAACTAGGTTGATGTCGCAAACGTAGGCGCCTTGGGAGGCGCGTGATTCTGTTCTCTGAACAGGTGGTAATCATATGACCCACAAATCGTAAGGCGTGAAAGACGGCCGAAAGGTCGGGTTTTGAATAGTCATATTTACAACTTTTACAATAACACCCTTCGTTTTCGGTGAGGGTTAAAAAACAGTGTTAGGTTTGGAAATTCCAATGTCACAGTCACGGAACATGTTGTCTTGTCCAGGTACGGGCACCACCGCCTGGCCGCGCACGTGCTGGAGGGCCTGCTCGGCGCCGCCAGCTCGGAGGCCACGCAGCGCTGGCTCTCCTCGCTGCTCCGCGCCGCGCGCGCCGACGCCGCGCTCGTCGAACAAGGTGACTATCCAGACACATACTGTGACACTGTGTACAGGCACGGGCACCACCGCCTGGCCGCGCACGTGCTGGAGGGCCTGCTCGGCGCCGCCAGCTCGGAGGCCACGCAGCGCAGCGCAGCGCTGGTGCGAAACGTTGAGTTGGGATTGAGACATAAAAATTCGCCAAAATAAAAATATGGGATAATTAGTATGGGAGTCTAAAATTTGTTAAATAACTTTCGTCGAAACATTAGTGAACGCGGAAAAGGCATGATAAGTCTTATCATAACATATTTTACTTCGCAACCAACTTTTCGCAAAAGTTTAATTTGGCAAACCAATTGTTGGCCTAACTTGGTACTTTTCTTATTTCGCAATACATTATTTTGGCCGTGCATTATGTTGGTCGTTCGTTAACCGGCGCGGCATCGGCACCTCGGCAGGTATAACGGGGCTGGAGGCGGCGGCGTCCTTGTGGGAGGTGTCGGGCGGCTGGACGGGCTGCGGCGCGGCGGGCGGCGGCTGCGCGGGCGCGTGCGCGGGCTGTGCCGCCTGCGCGCCGCTCGCCGGCGCCTGGCTGGCGGCGCGCGCCGGCGCGCTGGCCGCGCTGGCCCGCACCGCCGACCGCGCCCGCGTGCTGTGCACCCAGCCGCCGCCCGCTACCGCACAGGTTAGTCAACATCAGCTCTGTGCTCTGTGCTCGCGGGCTGTGCCGCCTGCGCGCCGCTCGCCGGCGCCTGGCTGGCGGCGCGCGCCGGCGCGCTGGCCGCGCTGGCCCGCACCGCCGACCGCGCCCGCGTGCTGTGCACCCAGCCGCCGCCCGCTACCGCACAGGTTAGTCAACATCAGCTCTGTGCTCTGTGCTCGCGGGCTGTGCCGCCTGCGCGCCGCTCGCCGGCGCCTGGCTGGCGGCGCGCGCCGGCGCGCTGGCCGCGCTGGCCCGCACCGCCGACCGCGCCCGCGTGCTGTGCACCCAGCCGCCGCCCGCTACCGCACAGGTTAGTCAACATCAGCTCTGTGCTCTGTGCTCGCGGGCTGTGCCGCCTGCGCGCCGCTCGCCGGCGCCTGGCTGGCGGCGCGCGCCGGCGCGCTGGCCGCGCTGGCCCGCACCGCCGACCGCGCCCGCGTGCTGTGCACCCAGCCGCCGCCCGCTACCGCACAGGTTAGTCAACATCAGCTCTGTGCTCTGTGCTCGCGGGCTGTGCCGCCTGCGCGCCGCTCGCCGGCGCCTGGCTGGCGGCGCGCGCCGGCGCGCTGGCCGCGCTGGCCCGCACCGCCGACCGCGCCCGCGTGCTGTGCACCCAGCCGCCGCCCGCTACCGCACAGGTTAGTCAACATCAGCTCTGTGCTCTGTGCTCGCGGGCTGTGCCGCCTGCGCGCCGCTCGCCGGCGCCTGGCTGGCGGCGCGCGCCGGCGCGCTGGCCGCGCTGGCCCGCACCGCCGACCGCGCCCGCGTGCTGTGCACCCAGCCGCCGCCCGCTACCGCACAGGTTAGTCAACATCAGCTCTGTGCTCTGTGCTCGCGGGCTGTGCCGCCTGCGCGCCGCTCGCCGGCGCCTGGCTGGCGGCGCGCGCCGGCGCGCTGGCCGCGCTGGCCCGCACCGCCGACCGCGCCCGCGTGCTGTGCACCCAGCCGCCGCCCGCTACCGCACAGGTTAGTCAACATCAGCTCTGTGCTCTGTGCTCGCGGGCTGTGCCGCCTGCGCGCCGCTCGCCGGCGCCTGGCTGGCGGCGCGCGCCGGCGCGCTGGCCGCGCTGGCCCGCACCGCCGACCGCGCCCGCGTGCTGTGCACCCAGCCGCCGCCCGCTACCGCACAGGTTAGTCAACATCAGCTCTGTGCTCTGTGCTCGCGGGCTGTGCCGCCTGCGCGCCGCTCGCCGGCGCCTGGCTGGCGGCGCGCGCCGGCGCGCTGGCCGCGCTGGCCCGCACCGCCGACCGCGCCCGCGTGCTGTGCACCCAGCCGCCGCCCGCTACCGCACAGGTTAGTCAACATCAGCTCTGTGCTCTGTGCTCGCGGGCTGTGCCGCCTGCGCGCCGCTCGCCGGCGCCTGGCTGGCGGCGCGCGCCGGCGCGCTGGCCGCGCTGGCCCGCACCGCCGACCGCGCCCGCGTGCTGTGCACCCAGCCGCCGCCCGCTACCGCACAGGTTAGTCAACATCAGCTCTGTGCTCTGTGCTCGCGGGCTGTGCCGCCTGCGCGCCGCTCGCCGGCGCCTGGCTGGCGGCGCGCGCCGGCGCGCTGGCCGCGCTGGCCCGCACCGCCGACCGCGCCCGCGTGCTGTGCACCCAGCCGCCGCCCGCTACCGCACAGGTTAGTCAACATCAGCTCTGTGCTCTGTGCTCGCGGGCTGTGCCGCCTGCGCGCCGCTCGCCGGCGCCTGGCTGGCGGCGCGCGCCGGCGCGCTGGCCGCGCTGGCCCGCACCGCCGACCGCGCCCGCGTGCTGTGCACCCAGCCGCCGCCCGCTACCGCACAGGTTAGTCAACATCAGCTCTGTGCTCTGTGCTCGCGGGCTGTGCCGCCTGCGCGCCGCTCGCCGGCGCCTGGCTGGCGGCGCGCGCCGGCGCGCTGGCCGCGCTGGCCCGCACCGCCGACCGCGCCCGCGTGCTGTGCACCCAGCCGCCGCCCGCTACCGCACAGGTTAGTCAACATCAGCTCTGTGCTCTGTGCTCGCGGGCTGTGCCGCCTGCGCGCCGCTCGCCGGCGCCTGGCTGGCGGCGCGCGCCGGCGCGCTGGCCGCGCTGGCCCGCACCGCCGACCGCGCCCGCGTGCTGTGCACCCAGCCGCCGCCCGCTACCGCACAGGTTAGTCAACATCAGCTCTGTGCTCTGTGCTCGCGGGCTGTGCCGCCTGCGCGCCGCTCGCCGGCGCCTGGCTGGCGGCGCGCGCCGGCGCGCTGGCCGCGCTGGCCCGCACCGCCGACCGCGCCCGCGTGCTGTGCACCCAGCCGCCGCCCGCTACCGCACAGGTTAGTCAACATCAGCTCTGTGCTCTGTGCTCGCGGGCTGTGCCGCCTGCGCGCCGCTCGCCGGCGCCTGGCTGGCGGCGCGCGCCGGCGCGCTGGCCGCGCTGGCCCGCACCGCCGACCGCGCCCGCGTGCTGTGCACCCAGCCGCCGCCCGCTACCGCACAGGTTAGTCAACATCAGCTCTGTGCTCTGTGCTCGCGGGCTGTGCCGCCTGCGCGCCGCTCGCCGGCGCCTGGCTGGCGGCGCGCGCCGGCGCGCTGGCCGCGCTGGCCCGCACCGCCGACCGCGCCCGCGTGCTGTGCACCCAGCCGCCGCCCGCTACCGCACAGGTTAGTCAACATCAGCTCTGTGCTCTGTGCTCGCGGGCTGTGCCGCCTGCGCGCCGCTCGCCGGCGCCTGGCTGGCGGCGCGCGCCGGCGCGCTGGCCGCGCTGGCCCGCACCGCCGACCGCGCCCGCGTGCTGTGCACCCAGCCGCCGCCCGCTACCGCACAGGTTAGTCAACATCAGCTCTGTGCTCTGTGCTCGCGGGCTGTGCCGCCTGCGCGCCGCTCGCCGGCGCCTGGCTGGCGGCGCGCGCCGGCGCGCTGGCCGCGCTGGCCCGCACCGCCGACCGCGCCCGCGTGCTGTGCACCCAGCCGCCGCCCGCTACCGCACAGGTTAGTCAACATCAGCTCTGTGCTCTGTGCTCGCGGGCTGTGCCGCCTGCGCGCCGCTCGCCGGCGCCTGGCTGGCGGCGCGCGCCGGCGCGCTGGCCGCGCTGGCCCGCACCGCCGACCGCGCCCGCGTGCTGTGCACCCAGCCGCCGCCCGCTACCGCACAGGTTAGTCAACATCAGCTCTGTGCTCTGTGCTCGCGGGCTGTGCCGCCTGCGCGCCGCTCGCCGGCGCCTGGCTGGCGGCGCGCGCCGGCGCGCTGGCCGCGCTGGCCCGCACCGCCGACCGCGCCCGCGTGCTGTGCACCCAGCCGCCGCCCGCTACCGCACAGGTTAGTCAACATCAGCTCTGTGCTCTGTGCTCGCGGGCTGTGCCGCCTGCGCGCCGCTCGCCGGCGCCTGGCTGGCGGCGCGCGCCGGCGCGCTGGCCGCGCTGGCCCGCACCGCCGACCGCGCCCGCGTGCTGTGCACCCAGCCGCCGCCCGCTACCGCACAGGTTAGTCAACATCAGCTCTGTGCTCTGTGCTCGCGGGCTGTGCCGCCTGCGCGCCGCTCGCCGGCGCCTGGCTGGCGGCGCGCGCCGGCGCGCTGGCCGCGCTGGCCCGCACCGCCGACCGCGCCCGCGTGCTGTGCACCCAGCCGCCGCCCGCTACCGCACAGGTTAGTCAACATCAGCTCTGTGCTCTGTGCTCGCGGGCTGTGCCGCCTGCGCGCCGCTCGCCGGCGCCTGGCTGGCGGCGCGCGCCGGCGCGCTGGCCGCGCTGGCCCGCACCGCCGACCGCGCCCGCGTGCTGTGCACCCAGCCGCCGCCCGCTACCGCACAGGTTAGTCAACATCAGCTCTGTGCTCTGTGCTCGCGGGCTGTGCCGCCTGCGCGCCGCTCGCCGGCGCCTGGCTGGCGGCGCGCGCCGGCGCGCTGGCCGCGCTGGCCCGCACCGCCGACCGCGCCCGCGTGCTGTGCACCCAGCCGCCGCCCGCTACCGCACAGGTTAGTCAACATCAGCTCTGTGCTCTGTGCTCGCGGGCTGTGCCGCCTGCGCGCCGCTCGCCGGCGCCTGGCTGGCGGCGCGCGCCGGCGCGCTGGCCGCGCTGGCCCGCACCGCCGACCGCGCCCGCGTGCTGTGCACCCAGCCGCCGCCCGCTACCGCACAGGTTAGTCAACATCAGCTCTGTGCTCTGTGCTCGCGGGCTGTGCCGCCTGCGCGCCGCTCGCCGGCGCCTGGCTGGCGGCGCGCGCCGGCGCGCTGGCCGCGCTGGCCCGCACCGCCGACCGCGCCCGCGTGCTGTGCACCCAGCCGCCGCCCGCTACCGCACAGGTTAGTCAACATCAGCTCTGTGCTCTGTGCTCGCGGGCTGTGCCGCCTGCGCGCCGCTCGCCGGCGCCTGGCTGGCGGCGCGCGCCGGCGCGCTGGCCGCGCTGGCCCGCACCGCCGACCGCGCCCGCGTGCTGTGCACCCAGCCGCCGCCCGCTACCGCACAGGTTAGTCAACATCAGCTCTGTGCTCTGTGCTCGCGGGCTGTGCCGCCTGCGCGCCGCTCGCCGGCGCCTGGCTGGCGGCGCGCGCCGGCGCGCTGGCCGCGCTGGCCCGCACCGCCGACCGCGCCCGCGTGCTGTGCACCCAGCCGCCGCCCGCTACCGCACAGGTTAGTCAACATCAGCTCTGTGCTCTGTGCTCGCGGGCTGTGCCGCCTGCGCGCCGCTCGCCGGCGCCTGGCTGGCGGCGCGCGCCGGCGCGCTGGCCGCGCTGGCCCGCACCGCCGACCGCGCCCGCGTGCTGTGCACCCAGCCGCCGCCCGCTACCGCACAGGTTAGTCAACATCAGCTCTGTGCTCTGTGCTCGCGGGCTGTGCCGCCTGCGCGCCGCTCGCCGGCGCCTGGCTGGCGGCGCGCGCCGGCGCGCTGGCCGCGCTGGCCCGCACCGCCGACCGCGCCCGCGTGCTGTGCACCCAGCCGCCGCCCGCTACCGCACAGGTTAGTCAACATCAGCTCTGTGCTCTGTGCTCGCGGGCTGTGCCGCCTGCGCGCCGCTCGCCGGCGCCTGGCTGGCGGCGCGCGCCGGCGCGCTGGCCGCGCTGGCCCGCACCGCCGACCGCGCCCGCGTGCTGTGCACCCAGCCGCCGCCCGCTACCGCACAGGTTAGTCAACATCAGCTCTGTGCTCTGTGCTCGCGGGCTGTGCCGCCTGCGCGCCGCTCGCCGGCGCCTGGCTGGCGGCGCGCGCCGGCGCGCTGGCCGCGCTGGCCCGCACCGCCGACCGCGCCCGCGTGCTGTGCACCCAGCCGCCGCCCGCTACCGCACAGGTTAGTCAACATCAGCTCTGTGCTCTGTGCTCGCGGGCTGTGCCGCCTGCGCGCCGCTCGCCGGCGCCTGGCTGGCGGCGCGCGCCGGCGCGCTGGCCGCGCTGGCCCGCACCGCCGACCGCGCCCGCGTGCTGTGCACCCAGCCGCCGCCCGCTACCGCACAGGTTAGTCAACATCAGCTCTGTGCTCTGTGCTCGCGGGCTGTGCCGCCTGCGCGCCGCTCGCCGGCGCCTGGCTGGCGGCGCGCGCCGGCGCGCTGGCCGCGCTGGCCCGCACCGCCGACCGCGCCCGCGTGCTGTGCACCCAGCCGCCGCCCGCTACCGCACAGGTTAGTCAACATCAGCTCTGTGCTCTGTGCTCGCGGGCTGTGCCGCCTGCGCGCCGCTCGCCGGCGCCTGGCTGGCGGCGCGCGCCGGCGCGCTGGCCGCGCTGGCCCGCACCGCCGACCGCGCCCGCGTGCTGTGCACCCAGCCGCCGCCCGCTACCGCACAGGTTAGTCAACATCAGCTCTGTGCTCTGTGCTCGCGGGCTGTGCCGCCTGCGCGCCGCTCGCCGGCGCCTGGCTGGCGGCGCGCGCCGGCGCGCTGGCCGCGCTGGCCCGCACCGCCGACCGCGCCCGCGTGCTGTGCACCCAGCCGCCGCCCGCTACCGCACAGGTTAGTCAACATCAGCTCTGTGCTCTGTGCTCGCGGGCTGTGCCGCCTGCGCGCCGCTCGCCGGCGCCTGGCTGGCGGCGCGCGCCGGCGCGCTGGCCGCGCTGGCCCGCACCGCCGACCGCGCCCGCGTGCTGTGCACCCAGCCGCCGCCCGCTACCGCACAGGTTAGTCAACATCAGCTCTGTGCTCTGTGCTCGCGGGCTGTGCCGCCTGCGCGCCGCTCGCCGGCGCCTGGCTGGCGGCGCGCGCCGGCGCGCTGGCCGCGCTGGCCCGCACCGCCGACCGCGCCCGCGTGCTGTGCACCCAGCCGCCGCCCGCTACCGCACAGGTTAGTCAACATCAGCTCTGTGCTCTGTGCTCGCGGGCTGTGCCGCCTGCGCGCCGCTCGCCGGCGCCTGGCTGGCGGCGCGCGCCGGCGCGCTGGCCGCGCTGGCCCGCACCGCCGACCGCGCCCGCGTGCTGTGCACCCAGCCGCCGCCCGCTACCGCACAGGTTAGTCAACATCAGCTCTGTGCTCTGTGCTCGCGGGCTGTGCCGCCTGCGCGCCGCTCGCCGGCGCCTGGCTGGCGGCGCGCGCCGGCGCGCTGGCCGCGCTGGCGCGCACCGCCGACCGCGCCCGCGTGCTGTGCACCCAGCCGCCGCCCGCTACCGCACAGGTTAGTCAACATCAGCTCTGTGCTCTGTGCTCGCGGGCTGTGCCGCCTGCGCGCCGCTCGCCGGCGCCTGGCTGGCGGCGCGCGCCGGCGCGCTGGCCGCGCTGGCCCGCACCGCCGACCGCGCCCGCGTGCTGTGCACCCAGCCGCCGCCCGCTACCGCACAGGTTAGTCAACATCAGCTCTGTGCTCTGTGCTCGCGGGCTGTGCCGCCTGCGCGCCGCTCGCCGGCGCCTGGCTGGCGGCGCGCGCCGGCGCGCTGGCCGCGCTGGCCCGCACCGCCGACCGCGCCCGCGTGCTGTGCACCCAGCCGCCGCCCGCTACCGCACAGGTTAGTCAACATCAGCTCTGTGCTCGGTTCGGGTCGTAACATAACGTAAATGTGTGTGTGTGTGTGTGGGCAGGCGTCCCGCGAGCCGTGCGCGGCGGCGGGCGCGTGCGCGGCGGCGCTGCGGGCGGCGGCGCGCGCGGCGCAGGCGGTGGCGGCGCGGTACGCGGCCATCGCTCGCACCGCCTTCTACGCGGACGAGGCCACGCTCACGCATCTGCAGATGTATCCTTTTTAACCGAGCCTTCAAACCCGTGTACCTGCGACCTGTGTTTTTGTACGAACTTTAACTTTTCAGAACTTTAAACAATCATCGAATGGAGCCCATTGAGGGACATGTATCATAGTTTTGTTTTAGAACCATATAAGGTAATAAATATACCGTTTCCTAAATTTATTTATTTATTTATATAGGAAGATCATCAGCTTAAATATTACACAGTAGCTAAAAACAGTAGTGACAGTGAGCTAATAACACATCCACACCGATAGCGTGATGAATATGTAAAAAATAAGTGAGCAAAAACCAAACGAAAACACAGCGCTTTTGCGTCTTGACACGGCTACATAATTTAAGTACTTATTTCTAAATAGACTAAAAAGAAGAGTTACCTACTTAAACCATTTCCCTACCTCTACCGAAAAATTGACGAGATAAGCGTCGTCTTACTAAAGGAACACTTGCACTGAATAGGTCCAGGTCGTCAAACCTCTGAAACACCTCATTCAAGCCGTTGCTCGCTCTGATCATAAAACTATTTTGCCTATAGTTAGTGGATGATAATGGCACGGATAGTGGCGGCTTACGCCGAGCTCTACTGGGTATACGGATGTTCAATTTACCAAGTAAGGTGGGGCTGTCGATTAAGTTCGATGCAACTTTAAGGAGGTATGTAATGTCGGCTATATTTCGACGGGTCTCAAGTGGGAGAAGATGGAATCTCCTGCACAGGTCCAAATACTTATTTGAGTCGTAGCGAATACCTAATTTGAAGCAAAGAAACTTTAAAAACTTCTTCTGGATATTTTCCAAAGTAACCTTAAACCCGTAACCTTAGGCGAAGTGAATCATTTGCAAAAAAAAAAACGTTTAACGTTAGTAAACCTTAGTGGGCAAACATGGAAAGAAACTGTTTTGCTTTTGCCGGTAATTTAAATGATGTTCACGAAGCTCAAGTCAAAATCGCGATTTTTATTTAAATTTGAAAACCAAACTTGTACTTCGGAATTGTAAAGTAACGCTAGCAAGTAAAATGTAATGATGGCTACCAGTAGCAGTCCCTAACTCGTGCCAGTTCCCAGCACACGTTCACGCAGCTGTCGGAGTTCCTGGAGCGCATCACGGGCCAGGAGTCGGCGCGCGCGCTGTTCGTGCCGCAGCTCCGGCCGCGCACTCTGGACCAGCGCATCGCGCTCGCGCCCGCCATCGCCATCGCCGACATATCCAACAAGCTCTTCGACAGCCCCACTACTGGACATGGAATCACGCACAGGGTAACGATACGCTACTGCTATATTATGCTGATTCATATTCATTCATTATCGTGTAAATGAGCACGATCAAATATTAGAAAAAGGAATTGTTTGAAGGGATAGACCGAGTGAGTGAGTGAGAAACGATATGACGAGGACGGAAGTGAGTGACGAGATGTCGGATGACAAAGGAGTATGGAAGAAAAAGTCAAGCTGCGCCGATATACGCATTATTTTGAAAGGCTTGTAGATATTTTTATTTATTTAAGAAACAAACTATTTTATAGTTATACATAACACTGGAAATTTTCTTAAAGCTACACTTACGGTTTCCTTAATGAAAATACTTTAACATCATGTTTTAATAAAGTTTCTACAGAGTAAAAACAGAGCTATTTCTGCATAAGAACAAAAAGAAATAATATAAATACAATAATGAAAAATAAAAAGCAAGAAAGAGTACGAGCGGCGGCTGATAAGTCCTAAAGAAGCCTATGGTAGAAAAAAAACAATTTTGAAAAAATAACTTATGTTTATTTTTCAATATAATCTCCCTCTAATTCAATGCATTTTTATATTTTTGATACATTGCTTTTAGGCCGTTAAAAAAAAATTCTTTAGATTGGCCTTCAAAATGCTCCTCTACAGCCGCCTTCATCTCTTCATCACTGCCAAATCTCTTTCCCGTAACTCTCTTTAAATTACTGAACAGAAAATAATCGCTAGGGGCTAGGTCTGGACTGTAGGGTGGGTGGTCGATTTCATCGAAGCCAATTTCCTTCAGAGCCTGCCTCGCAACCTGGGCGGTGTGAACGGGTGCATTGTCTTGCAAAAACAAAATACCTTTCCTTAATTTGCCCCTCCTTTTCTCAACTACCGCTTCTCGCACCTGTCTCAATAGATTAGCATAATAAAGTGCATTTATTGTAGAACCTTTGGCCAAATAATCTATTAAGAAAATGTCATCACAGTCCCAAAACACAGTGGCCATTAACTTAGATGCCGATTTTTGCACTTTAAACTTCTTCGGTGGTCTTTCACCCTATTCAATCCACTGCATGGATTCAGACTTACACTCCGGATCATACTGCCTGATCTATGTTTCATCAACAGTTACTATTCGGGAGCAAACTTCATCTATACCATCTCCGCACAGATCTAAAAACGCCTGGGAAGTTTCAACACGACGTTCTTTATCGAACGCCGTCAGCATTTTCGGAACCCAGTGAGCACTGACCTTAGTCATGTTCAAATGTTCATGTAAAATCTCCCCAACCCGTTCTTTACTAATGCCTACAGTATCAGCTATTTGCCAAACCTTAACTCTCCGGTCTACTAATACTAATTTTCTGACTTTTCTTACATTTTCTTCAGTCACCACCGATATTGGCCTCCCTGAACGGGGATCGTCTTCAATCGACTCCCTACCCAGTTTAAATAAGTGACTCCACTTTTTGACCGTAGCATAAGAAGGTCCAGAGGCACCATAAATACTAGCCATTTCTTCAAAAATACATTGCGGTGATTTAGCACTTTTTGTAAGGAACTTAATTACAGCACGGTGCTCAATTTTTGTAATATTTGTTGATAATTCAGACATGGTGGGCTTTTCCGTTGAATATCTCAAGAAAAATTCAAACAAATATGACATGATTTTGTTTTTAATAATTTGTTTTTAAATGGCCTTTCTAGTGGCCAGTACCATAAACGCATAAACGACCTCGAAATACCATAGGCTTAGGACTTATCAGCTGCCCCTCGTATAATAGTAATAACAATTTTTGTGTTTTGTTTATACAAAACTGAATACTAAAAAGGTTTTGTTATTCTTAATCGGTTATAAAAAGCAGTTACATTTAATACTGAGATCCTTTCGTAACAGCGCCAATCTAATGATTTGGGCTATTACACTGCAAAGATAGTGTTTTAAATCTATGAAATTTTTTACAGAAAATATCGAGACTCAGATTTTTTTTGTTGTACAACCTGCACGCCCTTCGGATTCAGATTTATTTATTGGTAACGCAATTTCAAATATACATTTGATACATACAACCTATGTTATTTAGGTTGAAATAAAATAAGTCAGCAAATTATGGATAAAATAACAATTAAATTTTAAATAACAATTTACATTGATTAATTAGTAAAATTAAGGACAATTAGCATAACATAAGGAGATAATTCACGGGATCGGTCACTTTGGCACTCTTTGGGGGAGGCCTATGTCCAGCAGTGGACGTCTTTCGGCTGATATGATGATGATGATGATGATGAAGGAGATAATTAATTAGTGGGCTATCGTCAAAACTTCACCAAATACGAACATTGTTGGCTGTAGAAATATGCTAACTACCAAAGTTAACGTTGATAAAACCACTAAGAAAAAGGCCAGATTAGTGGCTCAGGGATTCGGTCAGCGTTTTGGCGTAGATTATGACAAAACGTTTGCCCCAGTTGCCAGATTAGAAACAGTACGACTAATGGGGCTTGCCGTAGAGATGAACTTAGAAATAAGTAACACGGTAGTAAACACGTTTTGTATTGTATAACAGTTATTCTAGTACAAAACGTCAATCAATGGGTGATCTATTAGGAACACATCAACTCAAAATACCTTCAGTGTAGAGTAAATAAAAACAGCCAGTTTACTTAACTTTCCTTGTGATACAAACCTCAAAAGTCCTTGCAATCATCCACATTACGAATTATTTACTCTAAATATGTTTGCATCGTCAGCAGTACTTAAGTTTGAATTTTTTTGTGATATCATTGATGTAGATGATAAACAATAAAGGCCCAGATGAGACCCTTGTGGAACACCAGATGTGACAGGCCTGTACTGAGAAGTATATCCACCCACTGCCACAGCCTGCGAACGATTCTCTATGTAAGATTGTATCCATCGGTCCATTGTCACCGTGTATACCGATATGCCAAAGCTTCAACAGTAAGCGCTTGTGACAAACCTTATCGAAGGCCTTGGCAAAGTCGGTATACACAGCGTCCACCTGATAGTTATTATCTACTGCGTCCAATAAGATATCAGAATGGATTCAACACTGTTGGTTTGGAATAGACTACATATGGCAGTGAATAACTGATCAGTTATATTTTTTTACAAAATCTTACCAAATTGACACGGTTTCGAGATTGGTCGAAATTTTTCTATGTCTATAGGTGTGACTAGTGCACGTTTCCACAAAGAGGGCTCGCATCCGTCTGCAAACGATTTTTTTTTAAAGTAATGTAACCGGTTCTGCTAAGTTGGAAGAGCATTTATTGATTGATGTATAAAATCAGGACCGGCCCCTTTATTTACATTTATGGATTTAATATATTTATAAACTAATTCTTTGATTATGTAAATTGTATCAATGTCGAAAACTGAGTCACTTGTTGATGGGAGGTTACTTAAATCTAAGGAACCACTAGCTGTTTTTTTTTTAAACTGAGTGAAAATGTTCATAAAATAAATCACATATTTGCGTCCCACTTGAGGCTGTCACATCCTTATATTGCATAACCTGTCTTCCACAGATGCTCTTTTAGAAATAGTAGTTTTTATATAAGTCCAGAAGAATTTCGGGTGAGCATTAATCTGTTTCAGTATAACTAATATAATTTCTATAACATTCGGATCAATTTTATATTCTTTTCTTTAAAAGTTTATAAGTGTCATGATTTAAAGTGTTACCATACGTCTCCCACAGGTTATGGTATAACTTTTTATCATTCAACAGTTCTAAGTGGTTTAGTATACCACGGAGACTAACACTAGATAAATAAATAAATAAATAAATTAAGTTATTCAGTATATTACAAAAAATCGAAACACAATCGCATATTTTCCCCGCAGCACGCGGAGGCAGTGCTGGCCGCGGTGCGCGCGTGCTGCACGGGCGCGCTGTGGCCGCGCGCCGTGTGTGAGGCGCGAGCCTGCGGCGCTCTCTGCCGCATGTCCCTCACACCAGGTACCGCTGAACTGTTCATGTTCCCCGCAGCACGCGGAGGCAGTGCTGGCCGCGGTGCGCGCGTGCTGCACGGGCGCGCTGTGGCCGCGCGCCGTGTGTGAGGCGCGAGCCTGCGGCGCTCTCTGCCGCATGTCCCTCACACCAGGTACCGCTGAACTGTTCATGTTCCCCGCAGCACGCGGAGGCAGTGCTGGCCGCGGTGCGCGCGTGCTGCACGGGCGCGCTGTGGCCGCGCGCCGTGTGCGAGGCGCGAGCCTGCGGCGCTCTCTGCCGCATGTCCCTCACACCAGGTACCGCTGAACTGTTCATGTTCCCCGCAGCACGCGGAGGCAGTGCTGGCCGCGGTGCGCGCGTGCTGCACGGGCGCGCTGTGGCCGCGCGCCGTGTGCGAGGCGCGAGCCTGCGGCGCTCTCTGCCGCATGTCCCTCACACCAGGTACCGCTGAACTGTTCATGTTCCCCGCAGCACGCGGAGGCAGTGCTGGCCGCGGTGCGCGCGTGCTGCACGGGTGCGCTGTGGCCGCGCGCCGTGTGCGAGGCGCGAGCCTGCGGCGCTCTCTGCCGCATGTCCCTCACACCAGGTACCGCTGAACTGTTCATGTTCCCCGCAGCACGCGGAGGCAGTGCTGGCCGCGGTGCGCGCGTGCTGCACGGGCGCGCTGTGGCCGCGCGCCGTGTGCGAGGCGCGAGCCTGCGGCGCTCTCTGCCGCATGTCCCTCACACCAGGTACCGCTGAACTGTTCATGTTCCCCGCAGCACGCGGAGGCAGTGCTGGCCGCGGTGCGCGCGTGCTGCACGGGCGCGCTGTGGCCGCGCGTCGTGTGCGAGGCGCGAGCCTGCGGCGCTCTCTGCCGCATGTCCCTCACACCAGGTACCGCTGAACTGTTCATGTTCCCCGCAGCACGCGGAGGCAGTGCTGGCCGCGGTGCGCGCGTGCTGCACGGGCGCGCTGTGGCCGCGCGCCGTGTGCGAGGCGCGAGCCTGCGGCGCTCTCTGCCGCATGTCCCTCACACCAGGTACCGCTGAACTGTTCATGTTCCCCGCAGCACGCGGAGGCAGTGCTGGCCGCGGTGCGCGCGTGCTGCACGGGCGCGCTGTGGCCGCGCGCCGTGTGCGAGGCGCGAGCCTGCGGCGCTCTCTGCCGCATGTCCCTCACACCAGGTACCGCTGAACTGTTCATGTTCCCCGCAGCACGCGGAGGCAGTGCTGGCCGCGGTGCGCGCGTGCTGCACGGGCGCGCTGTGGCCGCGCGCCGTGTGCGAGGCGCGAGCCTGCGGCGCTCTCTGCCGCATGTCCCTCACACCAGGTACCGCTGAACTGTTCATGTTCCCCGCAGCACGCGGAGGCAGTGCTGGCCGCGGTGCGCGCGTGCTGCACGGGCGCGCTGTGGCCGCGCGCCGTGTGCGAGGCGCGAGCCTGCGGCGCTCTCTGCCGCATGTCCCTCACACCAGGTACCGCTGAACTGTTCATGTTCCCCGCAGCACGCGGAGGCAGTGCTGGCCGCGGTGCGCGCGTGCTGCACGGGCGCGCTGTGGCCGCGCGCCGTGTGCGAGGCGCGAGCCTGCGGCGCTCTCTGCCGCATGTCCCTCACACCAGGTACCGCTGAACTGTTCATGTTCCCCGCAGCACGCGGAGGCAGTGCTGGCCGCGGTGCGCGCGTGCTGCACGGGCGCGCTGTGGCCGCGCGCCGTGTGCGAGGCGCGAGCCTGCGGCGCTCTCTGCCGCATGTCCCTCACACCAGGTACCGCTGAACTGTTCATGTTCCCCGCAGCACGCGGAGGCAGTGCTGGCCGCGGTGCGCGCGTGCTGCACGGGCGCGCTGTGGCCGCGCGCCGTGTGCGAGGCGCGAGCCTGCGGCGCTCTCTGCCGCATGTCCCTCACACCAGGTACCGCTGAACTGTTCATGTTCCCCGCAGCACGCGGAGGCAGTGCTGGCCGCGGTGCGCGCGTGCTGCACGGGCGCGCTGTGGCCGCGCGCCGTGTGCGAGGCGCGAGCCTGCGGCGCTCTCTGCCGCATGTCCCTCACACCAGGTACCGCTGAACTGTTCATGTTCCCCGCAGCACGCGGAGGCAGTGCTGGCCGCGGTGCGCGCGTGCTGCACGGGCGCGCTGTGGCCGCGCGCCGTGTGCGAGGCGCGAGCCTGCGGCGCTCTCTGCCGCATGTCCCTCACACCAGGTACCGCTGAACTGTTCATGTTCCCCGCAGCACGCGGAGGCAGTGCTGGCCGCGGTGCGCGCGTGCTGCACGGGCGCGCTGTGGCCGCGCGCCGTGTGCGAGGCGCGAGCCTGCGGCGCTCTCTGCCGCATGTCCCTCACACCAGGTACCGCTGAACTGTTCATGTTCCCCGCAGCACGCGGAGGCAGTGCTGGCCGCGGTGCGCGCGTGCTGCACGGGCGCGCTGTGGCCGCGCGCCGTGTGCGAGGCGCGAGCCTGCGGCGCTCTCTGCCGCATGTCCCTCACACCAGGTACCGCTGAACTGTTCATGTTCCCCGCAGCACGCGGAGGCAGTGCTGGCCGCGGTGCGCGCGTGCTGCACGGGCGCGCTGTGGCCGCGCGCCGTGTGCGAGGCGCGAGCCTGCGGCGCTCTCTGCCGCATGTCCCTCACACCAGGTACCGCTGAACTGTTCATGTTCCCCGCAGCACGCGGAGGCAGTGCTGGCCGCGGTGCGCGCGTGCTGCACGGGCGCGCTGTGGCCGCGCGCCGTGTGCGAGGCGCGAGCCTGCGGCGCTCTCTGCCGCATGTCCCTCACACCAGGTACCGCTGAACTGTTCATGTTCCCCGCAGCACGCGGAGGCAGTGCTGGCCGCGGTGCGCGCGTGCTGCACGGGCGCGCTGTGGCCGCGCGCCGTGTGCGAGGCGCGAGCCTGCGGCGCTCTCTGCCGCATGTCCCTCACACCAGGTACCGCTGAACTGTTCATGTTCCCCGCAGCACGCGGAGGCAGTGCTGGCCGCGGTGCGCGCGTGCTGCACGGGCGCGCTGTGGCCGCGCGCCGTGTGCGAGGCGCGAGCCTGCGGCGCTCTCTGCCGCATGTCCCTCACACCAGGTACCGCTGAACTGTTCATATTCCCCGCAGCACGTCAATAGCGTCACGATTCAGAAAAAGAGCACACTTTTTGGTGTAGCAATGGCTAGCCGTTTCTGCCCTCTGCCATTTCTTATAAGCGTGTTCCAGACGGATGTAATCCAACATCCCAACAGGGGTGACCTTGCTTGCTGCCATCCA
The DNA here is from genome assembly GCA_945867215.1 of Epinotia demarniana. NCBI lineage: Eukaryota > Metazoa > Arthropoda > Insecta > Lepidoptera > Tortricidae > Epinotia > Epinotia demarniana. Next base: position 24,839,320 of record OX244272.1, on the reverse strand, counting down.
TGTAGACTACAGATGTTATCCAAAATATAATATACCCGAGTCACTGGAAGGTAACACGGGTACGGCTGATTCCTAAGTCGGGCGATGCAACTAAGGTTGAAAACCATCGTCCCATAGCGATTATCTCCTCCATTGCGAAGTTGTTTGAGTGTACCATAAACAAACATTTAGCCCCTCAAGTGCGGCCCTATCTCTGTGACGCTCAACATGGGTCTAGGCCCAGGCGATCTGTCGCGACGAATCTCTTAACCCTGGCAGACAGTGTAGACACTATCTCTGAGCATTTGGATATGGGGACACAGGTAGACGTGCTGTACTTTGATTTTAAAAAGCCTTTGATCGCGTAGACAACTACATACTCCTAAGGTAGCTATGTAACATCGGTTTCTCGCCAAATCTGTTCCGGTTCTTTGCAAGTTATCTACGCGATAGGCAGCAGTACGTGCAGCACGAATTCTTCGTCTCCGATTCCTACCACTCGCTCCGGAGTAACCCAGGGTTCAATTCTAGGCCTTTTTCGGTTCAGCGTCAGCGTCCTTTATTTGTTCGAAATAGTTCCTTCATGACCTTCCCCTGCCTCTCGTTCCTTCGTGCGTTCGCTGCACTTTAGAAGAGATAGACCTGTATCAGTACTCTTGTAGATTGTTTACAAATATTATATTAGATGTCATTTGCAGGAGGACGCGGCGCCGAGCAGGCGGCCGTTCTACCGCACACGCATCACCTGGCCCTCAAAGCGGAGGGAGTAATACTGCCACCGCCTAGAGGGTAAATACAAACGTGTCTTATCTATACCTTCCCACGTCTTTAATTATACAGCGGTAAAAACCTACGTTTTTGCACTTGAAAGTGAGCTGCATTTGTCACAAGAACCCTGTACTTGTTTTGTAAAAACGGTGCCCTGATAAATCCATTATGTACAGCACTAATGTTTGAACCATTCGACTACCCTGAAGTATCTTCTTAAATTCACAGTTTGTATCAACTTTGTACTTGTTTCCAATGATGCATGTGTTGTTTCCCAGCCAAAGATACCACGGTGGTTTGTTGGTTGTCAATTAGAATGATCATTAATAGCATCGTCTTGCTTATAGCACCTTCCTTGACTTCAGAAGAACCTTTTTCTTGGAATGGTAATGACGTTGTGTTGTGTTGTGTTGTGTCGCAGCAAGTCGCAGCCGCGGCGGGAGGTGAAGGGCGTGCAGCTCACCGTCACCGTGACGCCGCATCCACGCACGAACGAAAAGGTAACAACACTTTAACCATACACTTTAACACTTATGGAAGTCGACTACCGTTCATTTTCATAAACTTCACGATTTCTACATATAATTTTCAGTTAGCATGACTACGTCGCGCATTTCTAGTTATAATCCAATACATCAACGATTCTTGAGGAAACTGAGATAATAATAAAATTATAAGTTTAGTAGCCGATTTTACATTAGACTGCACGTTTCCCGTAAACTAAAGCTTAAAACAGCTAGTGGTATTAGAAAAGCATATAAGTCAATGAGCTTCCATGACGAGGCATGTCTATGAATAATAAAAAATTACATTTGAAGTAAAAGAAGAACGAGTAACGTGTAATTTCGCTTATAATGTCTAATTGAATCTGTTTCACACTTTTTTTTGGGAAGCGAATTGGTTTTTTTTGCAATATGTCGAGTCATGTAAATCTTTTGTAGACGACAGCTATGTCTTAAGAAGAAAAAATATACTTGTCAAACTTTCCATACTTACCTACAGTCAGTTTTCTGACTAGTTTTATATGTATTTACAATATTTAGATATTGTAATGTTCGACACGGACGGACGGATGCATTCCAAATCATGCGTGAGCGATCATACTCTATGTCCGAGAAAAATACATACCTCAACCACTAACCCGGAACGAAATATGACAACGTCAATCAAACACAAATCAAATCTTCCAAGCCGGCTGGTCACCGTGGAAGAGAAAGACCAAAACCCTCCAAATAAAAATCTACAAAATGATAGAAACAACTATAACAACAACTTCGAAAACAGAAACAAGAATAAGAAACAAACTATATATATATGTTTCACCTTCAAGACTGATTGAGATGGAAACTGCTTTGAAAAATGTTAAGTGGGACATTTTAGGTCTGTCTTAAGAAGAAAAAATATACTTGTCAAACTTTCCATACTTACCTACAGTCAGTTTTCTGACTAGTTTTATATGTATTTACAATATTTAGATATTGTAATGTTCGACACGGACGGACGGATGCATTCCAAATCATGTACGAGCACACTCGACATTTTACTATTTAAGCTTACGATGCACCCGAGCGTGCGTCATTACGCTGTTTACCTAATACATTTTATTACTTTGCTATTTTAGTGCAATAAAGGTACTCAACCAGGACGGTTACATCTTTTACTTAAGATATCGTTCCAATCAACATAACAACCCAACATTAACATATAACGTACGTACATGTATGGTTTAATAAACTGTTAGACCCTACATTTTTGGTCCTTCGAACCGGATATTCTCAGTGTGATTGTGTCTTCTATACAGTGGCTCAGTTTGGCTGGCTTCCCACAAGCGGGTTCCACCAGTCTCATTGAGCAAGAAGAAACAAGGGCACGATCGCGCGGGATTGAACCGGACAATCAACATTTCATTCTAAGGAAACAACAACATCAACAATGGAAACTTTAAAGAGACAGTACATCATCTTCGAAACCATCGATAAGATGAAGAGCAACTTCCAGAAGGATTCTGCTGGACGTAAAACCGCTGACTACATTGAGAAACGAATGTCAACACTGGAAGCTCTCTGGGAAGAGTTTACCGCGAAACATGAAGAGCTCAAGCTTTCAGAGGACAAGACCATTTTGAACGAAGACTACGCCAAGTTGGTGGACAACGTCAAGAGTTTGTACAACGTGTTCAAAACCAAGCTACAGACCTGTGTACTTTCAACAACGGAGGAAAAGGGTATTCCATCGCAGGCTGATGAGTTATTCAGCCAACAAACAACCAACTTTAGAGCCTTTACTCGCATGGTCAAGAACATAGACTTCAACCAAATCCTCGAAAGATGGGAAATTGAGGACAAACTACAAATGCTACAGATGAGGTGGAAGGCGATCGATGAAGTTCACTGGAAACTGGACAACATGTTTATTGGTGCAGACGTAGATTACGAACAGGAGTACACTCAGCACGAATCCGTCTACGAGTCTACTAAGAAACAACTTCACCAAAAGCTAAACTCCACGGCTCATCAACTCCAAGCCGTGCCCAAGGTAGAAATTCCAACATTCTCCGGGAACTATACCCAGTGGCCAACATTTATCGATTTATTTTCCGAGGCAATTAATAACAACAATATGATAAGCAAGGCACAGAAAATGCAACATCTGAAAGGCAATCTTCGCGGCGAGGCGGAGCGCATCGTCCAACATTTATCAGTTTCGGCTGAAAACTACGACACTTGTTGGGAGCTTCTCAACCACCGATACAACAACCTGCAACTACTCTTCACCAAGCAAATGCAATTATTCCTTAACCAACCAACCATACAACAGCAAAATGCCTTTGAAATTAAGCGACTTCACGATACCAGCCTAGAGGTCGTGCACGCCATCCACAATCTGGGTGTCGATACTTCATCATGGGACCCATTTTTGGTGCACATTTTGACCAACAAATTGGATTCCGACACCTACGCATCCTACATGGAAACAAGAAAGAAGCCGCGTGAATTACCGCATTTCGACGAATTCGTTGAATTTTTGGAGGGTAAATTCACAGCATTAGAACCTGTGGTCAAGCGGAAACAAACAACTTCAAACCAACATAGGACCAGTCCCGGACAAGCACGAGACTTTCCTACAACGTCACAAAACGATGGACACAACAGCGGCAAGTTCAAGCGATATATTGCGAAATCATATCATGCCAACACTGAACGTAATTGCCCAATATGCAAAACAAATCATATTCTACTCTATTGCAAAACATTTCAGAACATGACTCCAAGTGCTAAAAAGGCAACGATGTCGCAATTGAACATTTGCGGAAATTGTTTATTCTCGCACAACGGAAAACAATGCACGTCAATCAAACGATGCAAGGTGTGCAATACGGCACATCACACGTCGCTACATGACCTGTTACGTGACACCGCCCGTGCGCCACCGGCTTCTTCAATGTCGGCGATTCAAGAACAACCTGAAACCTCGGACAAACAACGGAAGTCTAACAATCACGTATCAGGAAACTTCAACGAGGTCCTGCTAGCTACTGTCCAAATTAAGGTCAAAGCTGCTGATGGTACCTTCATGCAGCTTCGCTGTCTTCTGGATCAGGGATCCCAGATAAACCTGATCACTGAATCTGCAGCTCAACGACTTGGCCTCAAGAGACATAAACAGAACGCCACGGTGTCAGGCATTGGAATGTCTGCCAAACAAAGCAACGGAACTGTACAATTATTATGCCAGTCACTATACGGGGATCATGAATTCTCTACAGATGCACTAGTTATGACCAACATGATAAACAATTTGCCAAATTACTCATTCGAAAAACAACAATGGTCTCATCTCAGCAACATCAACTTAGCAGACCCGGACTACAATATTTCTAGGCCTATAGACGCCTTACTGGATGCTGGAGTGTATGCAGATATAATAATGAATGGCATTCTTAGAGGTCCTGCCTATGCCCCAATTGCTCAACAAACAAGACTCGGATGGGTGCTCTTGGGAAACGTGAAAACATTCAACTGCCACGCGGTGCTCAACAACCTTGAAGACATCGCTCAGTTCTGGGAAATCGAGGAAATAACCGAACAAACTAGCAATATGACTCCAACTGAGGAATATTGCGAAACATTATACAGTACAACAACAAAAAGATTAGAAAATGGGCGCTACGAGGTGAAAATTCCAATGCAACCCAATTTCGAAGAAAAACTTGGAGCTTCTAAGCCACAGGCAATAGCGCAGCTACTTCAATTAGAGAAACGTCTAGCGAAAAACGAAGAGCTACGCAACAGCTACAAAAGCTTCATAAACGAATACATAAAGCTAGGACACATGAAGTTGTGTACCGTACAGCGAGAGCCCAGCTGCTTTCTCCCTCATCATCAAGTAATGAAACCTGACTCCACCACAACACGCCTACGAACAGTTTTTAACGCTAGCAGCCCCACAAGGTCAGGAAGAAGTCTCAACCAACTTATGGAGAGCGGTCCAAACTTACAACAAGACCTCCAAGCTATAATTCTTCGATGGAGGTCATATCGCCACGTATACACGGCGGACATCGAGAAGTTCTACAGACAGATCCTTATAAAAGAGGAGGATCAACATTTACAAAAAATTGTTTGGCGAAACTCGCCATCCGAACCAATACAGGAGTTTCTGCTTTGCACCGTGACATACGGAACCAAGGCCGCAGCCTACTTGGCAATGCGGACCATCAAACAGCTGATCGCAGACGACGGGTCACAGTATCCCCTCGCAGCTACGATTTTAGACCAACAACTGTATGTCGACGATCTCCTTGGCGGAAACAATAACCTTGAAGAAGCCAAAACATCGCAACAACAACTCATCAAACTACTACGAGCAGGGGGCTTCAACCTACGCAAATGGGCTAGTAATAACCCCTGCCTACTTGAAGATTTAACGGAAGATCAAATCAGCCAAAACTTGATCGACTTTAAGAACGTAAACAACAACAAAACACTCGGGGTGCTATGGAATCCCTGCTCAGATCAGTTTACGTTCAACATCGCTGACTTAAGTCCGCGCACAAATGACGTCATCACCAAGCGGTCATTGCTATCCGACTTATCGAAACTATATGACCCACTGGGATGGCTTTCTCCAGTTACAATGAAGGGCAAGATCATTTTTCAACAAGTATGGAAACAGCCTCTGTCTTGGGACGAGGCCCTCCCGCATCAAATCCAAGAAGAATGGAGGACCTTTAGAGCCGAGCTACCAATGCTTAACAACATAACAATTCCAAGATGGGTCGGAGATGTACAACAATTACATGGATACTGCGATGCATCTGAAAAGGGGTACGGCTGCGTTATTTACGGCAAAAGTACCAATAAACATGGCCAAATAACAATTAAACAAATAACCGCCAAGACTAAGTTGGCGCCTTTAACCAGACACGTCACTCTACCGAGACTTGAACTTTGTGGAATGGGCTTACTTGCAAAATTAATGCGAAAAACTTTAAATTCGCTAAACAATCAGACAGTACAAGTGTATGGATGGACCGATTCAACTGTGGCATTGGGATGGCTACAAGGCGACATAACACGATGGAAGACATTCGTCGCCAACAGAGTCACTCAGGTTACCCAAATCATGCTCGCCAACTGTTGGAGACATGTGCGCTCGGAAGATAACCCCGCGGATTGCGCGAGCCGAGGCATACTACCATCGCAACTTTTAACACACCATTTATGGTTTGAAGGCCCACCATCGCTATCCAGCGACATAACAACACTAACGGAGACACCAGTATATCAAGAACCCACAGAAGAGCGAAAACACACCAAACAAACATGCTCTATACAATCGACATCGCCGGTTATAGAGACCCTTCTGAACAATAACAGCTCTATGACACGTGTAGTTCGAACGCTCGGCTGGGTGTCGCGTTTTGCCAACAACGCAAGCGGAAAAAATAAGTTGAAATCGCTGCACTTAACAACGTCGGAACTAAGGAATGCGCAGACTGCAATGATACGGACTGTGCAAAACAAACATTTTAGCGAGGAAATTGCGCAATTAAAGAAACATAAAGCCATATCTAACAAAAGTCGACTTTTAAAACTAAACTTTTAAAACTAAATCCGATTTTGGACAACAATAACGTGCTGCGCGTTGGTGGTCGATTAGAACATGCGTGTATAACATACGCACAGAAACATCCAGCTATCATTCCGCACGCCGACAGGCTGACGGAGTTACTGATACAACAAGCCCATAGAACAACACTTCACGGAGGCCCGAGACTCACTCTGGCGCATCTGCGAAACAACTTCTGGATACTACGAGGTGTTAGAACAGTGAAGGATCGGCTTCGTACTTGCATCAGGTGTCACCGATTCAAGCCAACAACCAACAATCAAGTTATGGCAGATCTGCCGGCACCCCGAGTAACACCATCGCGACCGTTCACGCACACGGGCGTCGACTTCACTGGTTATGTTGAGGTCAAGGCCAACAAAGGACGAGGAATTAAAACAACCAAGGGCTACGTAGCTGTTTTTGTTTGCCTGTCGACTAAGGCTATACACCTTGAGCTAGTCTCAGACTTGAGCTCCGAAACGTTCTTAGCGGCACTCCATAGACTGATTGCTCGCCGAGGTCCACCCCAGCATCTCTACAGTGACAACGGTACCAACTTTACAGGTTCAGCTAAGGTGTTGGCACGAGAAAGGAAGGAAGCTCTTGAACGTTACGTAAACACTGAGCTGTTGGCGTACTTGGCCAACTCCAACATTGAATGGCACTTTAGTGCGCCGGCGTGGCCTACAGCCAATGGGGAGTGGGAAGCTGCTGTGAAGAGCACGAAATACCACCTGAGACGTGTTCTCGGGGAACAGAAGCTGACATTTGAAGAGTTCTCCACTCTCCTAGCGCAGATAGAGAGCTGTCTGAACTCCCGGCCTCTGACGCCGCTAACAGACGACGTAGACGATCTAGAATATCTTAGTCCTGGACATTTTCTGGTCGGCGGTCCAGTACTGGCAGGGCCACTATCTCCAGAAAAAGAAACACGCAACATTCGCACGCGCTGGCAACTAACAGAAAAGTTGCACAAGGACTTTTGGAAGCGGTGGTCGACTGAATACCTACATACCCTACAAACTCGCAGCAAATGGAACAAAGTCAAAAGAAACCTGAAGGTCGGTGACATGGTGTTGGTGAAAGAAGACCACATCCCTCCGGCAAGATGGCTTCTAGGAAAGGTCATAGACACGCACCCCGGAAAGGATGGTCACGTGAGGGTCGTAACACTGAAAACAAAAACAAGCATTATGAAACGACCAATTACTAAACTGTCACCATTACCAGTAGATGCCCCAGACAAAGAAAAAGAAGATTCAAGCTTGGAAACACAAACGCCCAACCAACAACCAACACAAAAACCAACACGCACCCGAAGGGCGACAAAACCGGGCTATAATAGCTACACATGCCTGCTTTTTCTTGTGCTGGCATCATGTGTTCCTGCATCAACACAACAAACAACAAGCGTTATCAAGCTAAACCCTAACAAACTAATTTATTTCGATAAATTAGCCGATATGCAGATAATACAGGATCAATGGAAATTGATAGTATACTACAACATGACAACATACTGGGAAGGATTGAAGAGCGTGGAAAACTACGTTAACCGTCTCACCAATCTTGGCAGCTATGAAACAGCATTCTCCACCGTCACCGCCCAGCTCAAACATGAATTAAGAGAGCTGAAACATTATAACGATATTTTAACAACAGATCACGGATTATATGCGAAGAGAGTAAGACGAGGCTTGGTGAACGGCGTGGGATACTTAGCCAACTCTCTATTTGGCGTGCTAGATGAGAGATTTGCCCAACAGTACGACAAGGACATCCAGCTTGTGCATAATAACGAAAATCACCTGCTGAGCTTATTAAAAAATCATACATCAATATTGAAGCTGAATATAACCTCTTGAAGAGACACGAAGAAGTTATGAACCAACAATTTACAGCAATAAACAGACATCTTGAAGAATCGGACCAACGGAGTAGAGCTGATCATGAAGCAGTAACGAACAACATATACATAACAGCAACCGCACGTTCCGCTAACATCGTGATGGGCAACCTAAGGCGATTACAACAAATGCTGTTAGACTTAATAACTGACGTCAAAGACGGACGTGTCAACATGCATCTACTGAAACCCGACCAATTCGAAGAACAACTAAACATCATCTCCGGGCAGCTTCCGGGGGAACTATCTCTGCCATGTGCGAACACGAAACATTGCATCAGAGACATGTACAAACTGTCGCGCGTACACGTACATATAACGTACAACTTTATAATTTTCGAGTTTAAATTACCGCTAGTAAACACAGAGCAATATGAGCTGAATCGAATTATACTGATCCCGCAAATACTATCACGAACAACACAGAGAATCGTGATAACAGCAGAATACATGGCAGTCAACCTAAAAAAGGATGCGGTGATACCACTAACACATCAAGATATTACATCGTGCCTGCAGTTTAAAGAACATCATATACTATGCAGTATGGCCCTACCTATCTACGATACAAAATCAAGCATTAACATATGTGAAGCTCAATTAATTAACAGTAAAAACATGTCGGCTTGCAAGACGATATCAACGGAGTGCGCCGACAACTGGATCCGATTACACAGGCCAGGCGCCTGGTTGTTTGCGTGCTGCCAGGAATGCGCTATGCGCACATTTTGTCCAGCCGGCGTGACGCCACTCGTACTACGCGAAACAGGAATTATCACGCTTGATACGGGATGCATGATAAAAGGAGATAACGTTGTCATCCAATCACACAACAACTTTCACAGTGAGATGACAATAAGCGAAAACTATCTTTATATACAAGAATCTTCGATAAACCGCGTCATCGTTGAGAAAAACTATAGTGTTGTCACTGAAGATCATCGAGAAGCATTACGCAAACTGAAAACCAGCATAGACACTGTGAAGATGCAGCAAGATTCCTTGCAAAATATAACATCATCTCACGAAACGCATCACTACAGCTTCATATCATTTATTGTTATCTGCACGATCGCAGCTAGCATCTGGGCCGGCATCTACATGAGACGCAGAATGCGGAACACTGCAGCGCGAGCCATCACCAGGGAGCAGAATCGCCGGAAACCGAACAATGACCACGGCGATGCGTCATTTCGACATTTTCGACAACCGCGCGACTCTGACACCGTCAGTGAGGTGATTGTACATGCCGCAACCGCAACACACGTTGACAAGGCAACTACGCCTTAATGGGATTAACTTTCTTTTCTTATTTCTTGAATTTGGCAGCATGTACGAGCACACTCGACATTTTACTATTTAAGCTTACGATGCACCCGAGCGTGCGTCATTACGCTGTTTACCTAATACATTTTATTACTTTGTTATTTTAGTGCAATAAAGGTACTCAACCAGGACGGTTACATCTTTTACTTAAGATATCGTTCCAATCAACATAACAACCCAACATTAACATATAACGTACGTACATGTATGGTTTAATAAACTGTTAGACCCTACACCATACTTACCTACAGTCAGTTTTCTGACTAGTTTTATATGTATTTACAATATTTAGATATTGTAATGTTCGACACGGACGGACGGATGCATTCCAAATCATGCGTGAGCGATCATACTCTATGTCCGAGAAAAATACATACCTCAACCACTAACCCGGAACGAAATATGACAACGTCAATCAAACACAAATCAAATCTTCCAAGCCGGCTGGTCACCGTGGAAGAGAAAGACCAAAACCCTCCAAATAAAAATCTACAAAATGATAGAAACAACTATAACAACAACTTCGAAAACAGAAACAAGAATAAGAAACAAACTATATATATATGTTTCACCTTCAAGACTGATTGAGATGGAAACTGCTTTGAAAAATGTTAAGTGGGACATTTTAGGTCTGTCCGAAGTTAAAAAAGGAAATACAGACATAGTTCAAAATGACAACTACATAATGCTATACACAGGGGACAAGAGTGGAAGAAATGGGGTGGGCTTCATGGTGCAGAGTGCTTGGAAAAATAATATAACCAACTTCGTGCCAGTGTCAGACAGACTTGCAAGATTAGATATACTATTTTCCAATAATAAGTTATACAACTTTATGCGCCCACGGAAAAAGCCAACATTGAAGATCTTCAGAAATTTTACCGCGACATCCTCACAGCAATGAGCAATGCACAAGGGAATATTTTCATTATGGGCGATTTCAACGCCAAAATCGGAACACCTATGAATGAGGACAGAAATGTCATGGGCCCATGGGGATATGGGCACAGAAATGACAGAGGTGAAATCCTAATAGAATTCTGTATGGAGAACCAATTGAAAATTATGAATACATATTTTAAGAAAAAATCAAGACGTAAATGGACTTGGTGCTCACCAGATGGTAAAACACCGAAAGAAAATATTTTAAGAAAAAATCAAGACGTAAATGGACTTGGTGCTCACCAGATGGTAAAACACCGAAAGAAAATATTTTAAGAAAAAATCAAGACGTAAATGGACTTTGTGCTCACCAGATGGTAAAACACCGAAAGAAAATATTTTAAGAAAAAATCAAGACGTAAATGGACTTGGTGCTCACCAGATGGTAAAACACCAAAAGAAATAGACTTCATAATAGTAAACAATAAAAGAACTATTGAAGACATTCAAATCATAAACACTTCTCACCCCGCAGACCATAGACTTGTGCGGGCAAAATTAATACTGGATGATAAAATTAAAAAGTCAAGAACTGGACATCAACACAAAACATCAGGGTTCCTGCAAATAGAAAAAGAATCCCTACAAAATATTTTTATCGAAGAAACAAACCATTATCAAACAGATTCCGTCCAGAATTCGTATACAGAAGTTATTAAGAGCATAAAGAATTGCTGTAACAAATTACCGCCGAACAACTCTTCAAAGCGGACCAGAGATATTGCGGTCACCCCAGACGTTAACGACCTCATAAAAGAAAGAACACAACTTAAGGAAAAGAAGAACAAGTCAAGAGAGCAAAGGAAAAGGCTTACTCATCTCTACAATGTCATTAACGGTAAAATTAAAGGAAATATTAAGAAACATAGACTGAAAATAATGTAGGAAGAGATAGAGCGAAAGAGTTCTGTAAAAAGGGCTGAAAAACGCCTCAATACCTCGAAATCATGGGTTGTAAGCCTAATCAATGCACAAGGTAGCAAAACTACAATTGTGAGCATTGCAACTAGTTTTTACGAACAACTATATAGCGCAGACAGTGAATCTGAAAATACATGTTGCATAAATCAGGATGAGAGTGAAGACGTTCCGAATATCTTGGAATCGGAAGTTCTTCAAGCAATAAAATTACTTAAGAGTAATTTATTGAATCAGGCGTTACTTTGCGGAAGTCCATGATATATTAGGAGAACAATATTTCTTTGCTATTCCGCTAAAAAACGTGCTGGTCTATTAGTGAAGATAAGATGCAACTATTTGCGTAAAAACATGCAAAAAATTACAGCAAACCACCACCAATAATGACAAAAACCTCGACACGTGTTTCGCCTCTCTACGAGGCATCATCAGGAGATGCTGGCAGGAGATGTTGCTTGCGCCACGTCCACTGAGCAAATGACCCGCCCGGAGCCATCCGCCATATTTATATTCTGTCCCCCCATACTACCGTTCATGCGTGAAAGAGATGGAAGAACACGTAACAACGGTGATGACGCAACATTCAATTGTTCGTTGATAATAACGCCTCTATTGCTGTACCTAATTATTTCTAATTGTTCTAGAACACTTAGACGCAATCCTTTTTCGCAAACATGCAAGATGTTGAAAGAATG